>JAFEVB010000036.1:1200000-1699083 GCA_032629725.1 Gremmenia infestans | reverse complement strand
ATTTTATAGTAATCTAAATCTTATTACTAATACTAAAGTTAATTTCTTATTAGTATTTATTTATCTAGATTAAGTAATAGTTTTATATATAAGTTATATTTTTATAAGTAACTTTCTAACTATTATAAATCTACTTAAGTATTATTTAAGCTTTATTCTAATTAAGCTTCTTTTATACTAATTCTAAAGATTAAGATAAAGTCTAGTTAAATAAGATTCTTAGCTTATAGCTTATTTTAATAAGTATTAGTACTTATTTTATAGTTTTATATAAAAGTATAGCTTATATAAAATCTACTATAAATATTACTTTATTCTAATTATTTTAATAGTAGTTAATAAAAAGATAGAACTATTAGTTAATATACTAGTTTATAATTTTAATTTATTTATCTATTTATATATAATTAGTAGATAGCTTTAGTTTAATCCTTAGGATATAGCAGAATTTATCCTAGAATTAAGATATAAACTATAGTTCTTAGTTTAATATAATTAAGTTTAGTAGACTTTATATCTAGTAGATGTGTTATATAAAGATTTTGGCGGTCTATTTAGCATCGATCGTTTTATAGTAAAGGATTAAGACTAGCCTTTTATCTAATCGATTTATAAATATAATAATTATATTAAATCTATTCTTTATAGAAAGGAATTCTTTAAAATCTATAATAATATATTACTAAGGTTATTATAAAATAGCTAGAGATTAAAGTAGTCTAGGTGTTTTATTTCTAGAGATATAATATCTTCTATAATTATAGTAGTTTTATATATACTACGCGACGTCTTTTTCTAGCTTATGCTAGTAGTACTAGGCTTAAAGCGCCTAGATTATCTTGTTTTATCTAAGATAAGCTATTAATACCTAGGAGTAGACCTTTTAGATAAGTGCTATATAGATAGAAGTTCTATTCTATATAGTATTAGGTACTACTAGTTTTCTTTCTTAAGTTAAAAGACCTTTAGTTAGGTTCTATACTAGATAGTTTTTTATGCTTGCTTTTTTATATAGATTCTGCAGGCTTTTATAGCTTTGGTTTTCCTATAAAATCTAATCTACTAATAGGACTAAGTTAGCTACGATTAGGGCTAGCTATATATCCTATATTATCTTAGAGCTAATCTAGTAAAGCTGTAGCAGAGTCTAATTATAAGCTTTCTTTATTATAGCTTCTTATGCCTAAATATCCCCTTTTTAGTAAGTTAAGATATTAGCTTTCTTATTTTTTTTTCTGCTTAAAATATAATTTTAAAGTTAAATTAGAAAAAGTACTTTGCTTATCTAGCTTAACGCGCGGATAGTTACTTAGTATTTATAAAGTATTCTAAAAAGTAGTAGTTAAAGTAGACTTTTACTTTATTATTTTAATTAAGCAACTTAGATTACTATACTTAAAAAGCTTATATAATAGTAAGCATTTTCTTATTATAAATTAGATAGTTATATTCTACTAAAGCTATAGTCTTAGATATAAATACTATAGGTTTCTAGGTGTTATCTTCTAGGTCTAGTTTTAAAAACACTATAGCAACTACTTTATTAGACACGTTGGTTTCTAGTATATAAAGCTTATCGAACTAGAAGTATTCTAGTATAGAGGCTAAGGTTAATACTTTCTTTAGGCTACTAAACATCTGCTTATATTTATTATTAAAGTTAAAAAGCAAATCCTTTTAGGTAGCTAGAGTAAGTGCTTATACTATATGCTTATAGTTTTTTATAAATCGCTAGTAGAAGTTGCAGAATCCTAGGAAAGCCTAGATTCCTTTTATAGTCTTTAGCTTTTTCTAGCTAGTAATTATAGATATTTTAGTAAGATCTACTTAGATTCTATTAGTAGATATAATAAACCTAAGATACTTTATTATAGTAATATAAAATTCGCTTTTATTAATATTACTCTATAAGCTAGTAGCTTGCAGGTAGTTTAGAACTTGCTTAATATACTTCTTATAGTTAGTAAGGTTCTTAGAATAGATAATAATATTATCTATATAGGTGGTATAAAATATATTAAGTAAGTCTAATAGTATATTATTTATATACTACTAGTATATAGCAGACCTATTAGTTAGCCTAAAAGGTATTATCTTATACTTATATAATTCGTATCTAGTTTAGAATATAGTAAGTTCTTTAAAGTCTAGGTCTATTCGAATATAGTAGAAAGCCTAGTAGATATCTAGCTTAGTAAACACCTTAGCTTAGAATAACTATTAGAAGGTCTTTTTAATAAGTAGTAAAAGGTAATAATCTTTTTATATAATACTATTTAGGCGCTAATAGTCTACGCAGAATCGGAGGCTACTATTAGGCTTCTTAATAAATAGGATTAGCGCAGCGAAAAGAGCTTAACTAGCCTTAATAAATCCTTTATCTAAGTTATTAATAATATATTACTTAGTTATCTTAAGTTTATAAGTTAATTACTAGTAGAGAAAGTTATATCTAAGAGTCTAACTTAGCTCTACCTTAATTTTATAGTCTTATTTTTTATAGGTAGGAAGTATATTAGATGCATCTTTAAAGAATATATCTAGGTAGTTATAGTATTATATAAAAAGCTTTCTTTTAGTCTATTATTCTTCTATTTTACTCTTTTCTTAAGTAAGTAAGTTACTTTATTATTTTTCTAAGGTTTTATTAATCTTATAGAGGCTAGTCTAGTAGACCTTATAATTTCGACGCTTTAGATATAGGTTTATAGTAGAGGCTCCAATATAGTAAAGGTTAATAGTTACTTTCTTAGTAGAGATAGTTATTTAAATTAAGAAATTTTACTTTAAGATCTATTTTAGTATAATAGGTTTTTAAAGTTATTTTTATTTTTATTTCTGCTTCTAGGTTTTAATTTCTATTAGCTAGTTGTAATAGTTAGCGTTTTGCTAGTATTATAGTAAAAAGGTTATATTTTATAAGAAACTTATATAAATAGTTAAGATATAGTTCTAAGAACCGCTATTAAGAGCCTTATCTATTTATATTAGTTGCTTATTAGCGCAATTAAGAAGTATATAAAAGTAGGCTAGCTACTTTTTTCCTAGAATAAGGTCGTAGCCTTTTAGGTTTAGGATAAGAAAAAGGATCTATTACTAGATCCAGCTAGTAATTTATAAAGTTAGATAAATAAAATAGGTAATCTATTATATAAATATACTATTATAACCCTACACTTTATATAATATAGAAAAAGGTTATTAGATAGTATTATAAAACTATTTAGTATACTTTATAAAAGTACTATTAATAAAGATATATTCTATTACTTTAGTATTAATTAGTAAAAAGGTTTTAATTCTAAGTCTATTATTTGCTATTATATATAAAACCTTAAATATATTTTCTTCTAACTATTAACTAAGATTAAACTTTTATATATTAATCTTAAATATTCTTAGGCAGAAGTCTTAATCTAGGGTTTCTTATTTTCTAAATTCTCTAACTTTTTAATAAAGATAATATGCTTTTTCTATAAGTAGTTATAAGCTAGATGCTTTAGTTTTTTGTATTTAAAATAGATACTAAGTTAGGAAAGCATCTGCTTTATAAGATTATTATATTAAGGTCGTCTATTAGCGCTAGTAGTAGGCGTAATATAGGTAGAGATAATAATAAAGCTAGACGTAGTAGTTATAATTATCTAGTTAGTAAAGGTTTAAGAAGCAACTAGAGAAAGAGATATATAGGTGCTATAGCTTCTAATATAGTTACGTTTTTTTATAATAATCTGCAGCTAGGTATTAATATTAGTATAGTAGTAAGCAAAATCGTTAAAGGTAGATTTCTCTAGAAACTTAAAAAAGATCTAGACTTAGAGATTAAAAAAAAGCTTATTATTTAGTTTATATAGAAGTTTAGCTAAGCTAATCTTAGCTTTAGAAAATAAGTAGAGGAAATTAGTATAGAAAAAATAGAAATTATTATAGTTTCTTATATATAGGTTTCTAAAGAATAAGTATACTTTATCTTTTTAGTTAAAGTCTTTATAGATCTTATATAAGTAGGCTAGTAGTTTTTTAATAGTTTAGTATTTGCTAGAAGCATTAAATTAAAGTCGCGAAAAGATATACTTAGCAGCGTTACTAAAGAGATAGCTTACTATATAGTTCAACTTTAGGCTATTATTTAGAAAGAAGTCCGTATTACTATAAAGCTTTTCTTAGATATAGATAATCTAATCCTTAAAGATAAAGGAGTCTTTTTTCTATTCTAAGAATAAAAGTAGATTAGGCAGCTTATAGAACTAAGATGTTTATACTAGTACTAAGATAGCTTTAGTAGCAGCTTTTTATTAGAGTTTAACTTAGTTAGTATAGTCTTAGATATTAATATTCTTTTAGTCTAACACCTCTTAGTCTACTTATAGAGTAGTAATAACCTCTTTAAGTTATTAGACTTATTCTTATAATTCTTTATTAGTAAAGACTATTATAATTAGCTAAGTGCAGATATTATAGTAGAGAATAATTATCTTATAGATCTAGTTATAGAAATTACCTTCTTTAAGGTTAGCTTCTAATTCTTAGGCTATATATATAGTATATTTAGATCTACTAAAGCTGCATATAAGCGTAATAAAGATAAAGCGTCTAGACTTAGACTTGAATCTAGTTAACTTTTTCTTAGGTTTATTAAGACTAGCTATATTAGAGTTATTAGTCTTTTGTTTACTAGATATTACTAAGCAGGTGTTATCTTTACTCTCTAGGTCTACTAAGCTAGTAGTACTAAGACGTAGTAGTAGTAGGATTTATTTATTAACTATATTAGTAGAATTCAAATCCTATTAAAAACTTTTTTTAATATTATTAGAATGTTTTTAGCAGCTTTAGTTACTAAAGTTATAAGTTAATTTTTTTAATATTATTAGAGCAAAAAGTTAGTAGTAAGGGCCTAAGCCTACTCTAAGCCTGCCCTAATAATATTAAAAGCTTATCTTATCTATATAATATATTTTATATTTTATTTTCTATATCTATTATTTATAATATTCTCTTATTTAGCTTCTTATAATATACTTTTATATATAAGATTACTTTTAGATTTAATACTTAAGATACTAACTATATCTTTTATTTTTTATAGATAATTAATATAGAAAGTATAATAGATAGTATAGTATTTAATAGCTTAAATTAAAATATCTTTATATAAATCTATATTATAGATAATATTAAACTTAGAATCTATAATAGCAATTTTAGCTTAATAGTAATTATAATAATAGTTATAACTTTTATATTAAGTAAAGAATATAAATATAGATTAAATATTATCTTTTTTCTATTTATTCTTTTCTATATTAATCTATAATCTATTTTTCCCTCTACTTTATAATCTATTCTTCCCTCTACTCCGCGATCTATCCTTCCCTCTACTCTATAATCTATCCTTCCCTCTACTCTATAATCTATTCTTCCCTCTACTCTATAATCTATCCTTCCCTCTACTTTCTTCTAATAATTCTTATTAAACTTAATTGCATTTAGTATAAATTATATAAATATATTTTATAAGCTTATACTAATACTAAAAGGTAGTAAGAACTATAAAGTCTATAGATCTATTAGCTTTATTTATCTGCTTATCTTATATTTATTAATATACTAATAAAGAAAAACCTCCTCTATCTAGTTAATCTTCTATTACGCTTTATAAACTAAATCCTTTATATTCTTAATACTAGATATAACTTTCCATAGCACTTTTATCCCTTTCTATTTATATTACTACTTCTCTATTATATAATAGTTTATAGTTTCTAACTTTATTTACTATTTACTATATATTATTTCCTAATCTAGCCTATTATTAAGCCTATATGCTATACCCTCTATACTATCTCTAGTCTTAAAATAAATAACTATTATAAGCTTATTAGATAATCCTTAAAGAATTAGTAGTTAGTATAATCTTTAGAAAGGAGGAATACTATACCTAGCTAACTAAAAAAAGCTGCGGCTTATTATTAACTATAGAGGCTTCCTTTTTACTCTTAATCTACGTTCTTATCACCTAACTATTTAGTAACTAGTTCTATAGAATAAGTGCAATTCTTACCTCTTATAGTATCTTCCAGCTATTTATCTATTACTATATAAACCTTTTACTTTTTTAATAGTAGAGGAAGAATATTTAATTTATTTTTAGAGCTAATACCTTTACTATTATTATTTTATTATAAGAGAGAGAATCTAGAATAACTATCCTCTAGACTAATCAGCTATATATAACTATTTCTAGGCTTGCAGCTATCTATAGGTAGTCTTTAATATATAATATCCTAGATTATAATATTAGTATATATCTTTTACCTATAAGGTCTATTATATCTTTATACCTTTACTCCTCTCTCCTATAGAAGCTGCCAAGCTGCCTAATATTATATACTATTAGTTTCTAGTATAAGAGAAAAGATAAAACCCTTAAAGTATATACTATATAGTCTTTATTCTTTTCCAGATCTATAATAGTTTCTTTAAACTTATTAGCTATATTATTTCTATAATCGCTATCTATTTAAGTAATATAGCTCTTTACCTTAAAAACTAATATAGTACGTATTTCTTCTCTCTTTTAGGCACTTTACCTTATCTATAACTTTCTTATACTATTCTATATAACTAAATTAAAATATTAGTCTTATAATAAAGGCAAATAGATAATATATAGGTAGTAGTACTATACTTTAACTAAGGACTTAAAAAACTAGCTATCTGCTTCTTAGCTATAATAATAATAAATATAGATATAAGAATAATTAATTAAGTTAGAATAGTCTTAAACCACTTTTAAACCGTATTAACTTTATAATAAGTATATATTCCTTTTATATTATAGAACTAAATTAAAGACTTAATAATAACTAGCGCTAGGAACTTCTTATAGCTAAGCTAGTAATTATTAGTATCTTATCTAACCGGAAAGTATATTACTAGACCTTTATAGAATTAGGTAATAAGATTATATAATTAATAGCTAGGTTATACTAAAATTACCTCTTTATATTTTTAACTTTAGATCTCCTATCTTTACTAAAGGTTAAAAGCATATTATTATAAACTTTAGTTATTAGAAGCAAGCGTTTTTCTTCTATACTATTAATTATCTAATAGGTATATTAGTATTATCACTTCTATTAGTATTAAGATATATTTATATACTTTATAAGTAACCTAAAACTTACTATTAAGAGACTAGAGCTTAAAACCTTTAAGCTTTTATTAAAATATAATATACTCCTAGTAGTTACTAATAGAAGTACTAAGGTTTACTATATCCACCTTTAGCTAGATACGGTCTTTTAGTCCTAGCTTGCCTGCTGCCTATGCAGCTAATATAATAAAGGCTCTAAGATTATACTTACTCTTTAAGTAAAAAGTTCTTTGCAATCTAATAAGATTTCCTCGCCTAGCTTTTTATTTAAGATCGCTCTATAATAAAGGACTAGCATCTATCTTATATTAAGGCTCCCTTATATCTATTTCCCTAGCCTTACTACTTCTAATATATCCGCTATTATATATAATACCACGGCTTCTTTTCCTACTACTCTTTTATAATAGAGTCTTATATATATAGTAATACGCTATAGCGTTAATCGTACCTAGAGAGCTTAAATAAATCAAAAAGGTATAGTCTTTATATAATAGATATATAGGCAAGGAAAATAAGAAGCCTCTTAAGTTATACTAAGAGTTATATAGAGATAAGTCTTATTAGAAGCTTAAAGCATAGACGGTTAGCTTAAACTTATTATTTATAGAGCTTATTAGAATAGACCCTTTCTACTAAACGCATCGTAGCGTGTTATTATCAGCTCTTTAAATAATAAGCTAGATAATATATAAAGTAGTTATAGTAATATAAACTCTAAACGCGGAGCTTTTTTTAAATATATTATTAGCTAGAGAATTATTCTAAAGTCTGCCTTATCCTTTAACTAGGGCGGTATTAGCCTAGCCTTTAGCTTTCTTTCTAGATAAGGTCTATAGAATATATAAGAGTAAATATATACTTAAGAGGTAAAGGCTATAGGTATACTAATTAAGAATCTTATATATAGTAATATCTAAGATAGAATAATACTTATAGAGTTCCTAGAAAGTATTATTTAAGATAGTCTTCTATTATCTAAGTTAATATTAGTAGCTCTATTATATTAGGCGCAAGTTCTTCTCTATAGTATAATTAAGATAATATAGTACTTAAATAAAAAACATACTTTACTATAGAAATAGTTTATTAAAGAGATTAAGGCTTTATAGGAAGTAAGATAAAAATTAAAGGAGAAAGAAAGTAGAATGCGACTAAAATAATAATAGTAAGTTAGGTTTAGCGCTACTACTAAGTAGTTCTAGCATAGCTTATATCCGCGTCTTAAGAGCTATATATAATTAGGCACTTAATTAATATTCTATTTAGTTATATTTTATACTATTAAAACTTGCTATATACTTTCTTAAAAGAGGATATTACTTATAGAGTAGATAAAGACGTCTAGTAGATATGCACTTAATAGAGGATATATCTTAGATAGTAATAGATAAAGACATCTGAGACTCTCTCACAACACAACACGGAGGAGGAGGAAAAAGAGAGACACACAGATATTCTAAATCTATATCCTTCTTCTAAATATATTCTCTATTAAGTTATATATCTAACTAGACGTTTTTATCTGCTCTATAAGTAATATTCTCTTTTAAGAAAGTATATAGCAAGTTTTAATAGTATAAAATATAACTAAATAGAATATTAATTAAGTGCCTGATTATATATAGCTCTTAAGATATAGGTATAGGCCATACTAGAACTACTTAGTAGTAGCGCTAAACCTAACTTACTATTATTATTTTAGTTGCATCCTATCTTCTTTCTCCTCTAATTTTTATCTTACTTCCTATAAAGCCTTAATCTCTTTAATAAACTATTTCTATAGTAAAGTATATTTTTTATTTAAGTACTATATTATCTTAATTATGCTATAGAGGAGAACTTATACCTAATATAATAGAGCTACTAATATTAACTTAGATAATAGGAGACTGTCTTAAATAATACCTTCTAGAAACTCTATAAGTATTATTCTGCCTTAAATATTACCGCATATAAGATCCTTGATTAGTATATCTATAGCTCTTACCTCTTAAATATATATTTACTCTTATATATCCTATAGACCTTATCTAGAAAGAAAGCTAAAAGCTAGGCTAATACTATCTTAGTTAAAGAATAAGGCAGACTTTAGAATAATTCTCTAGCTAACAATATATTTAAAGAGAGCTCCGCGTCTAGAGTTTATATTACTATAACTACTCTATATATTATCTAGCTTATTATTTAGAGAGCTAATAATAATATACTATAACGCATTTAGTAGAAGAGGTCTATTTTAATAAGCTCTATAAATAATAAGTTTAAGCTAACCGCCTACGCTTTAAGCTTCTAATAAGACTTATCTTTATATAACTTTTAGTATAACTTAAGAGGCTTCTTATCTTTCTTACCTATATATCCGTCACGCGAAGACTATACCTCTTTGATTTATTTAAGCTCTCTAGGTGCGATTAATACTATAGCGTATCGCTATATATATAAGACTTTATTATAAAAGAGTAGTAGGAAAAGGAGCTATGGTATTATACGTGATAGCAGATATATTAGAAGTAGTAAAGCTAGGGAAATAGATGCGAGGGAGCCTTAATATAAGGTAGATGCTAGTCCTTTATTATAGAGCGATCTTAAATAAAAAGATAGGCAAGAAAATCTTATTAGATCGCAAAGAACTCTTTACTTAGAGAGTAAGTATAATCTTAGAGCCTTTATTATATTAGCTATATAGGCAGCAGGCAAGCTAGGACTAAAAGACTATATCTAGCTGGAGGTAGATATAGCAAACCTTAGTACTTCTATTAGCAACTACTAGGAGTATATTATATTTTAATAAAAACTTAAAGGTTTTAAGCCCTAGTCTCTTAATAGTAAGTTTTAGGTTGCTTATAGAGTATATAAATATATCTTAATACTAATAGAAGTGATAATATTAATATACCTATTAGATAATTAATAGCATAGGAGAAAAACGCTCGCTTCTAATAATTAAGATTTATAATAATATACTTTTAACCTTTAGTAAAGATAGGAGATCTAAAGTTAAAAATATAAAGAGGCAATTTTAGTATAACCTAGCTATTAATTATATAATCTTATTACCTAATCCTATAAAGGTCTAGTAATATACTTTCCGGTTAGATAGAATACTAATAATTACTAGCCTAGCTATAAGAAGTTCCTAGCGCTAGTTATTATTAAGTCTTTAATTTAGTTCTATAATATAAAAGGAATATATGCTTATTATAAAGTTAATACGGTTTGAAAGTGGTTTAAGACTATTCTAACTTAATTAATTATTCTTATATCTATATTTATTATTATTATAGCTAAGAAGCAGACAGCTAGTTCTTTAAGTCCTTAGTTAGAGTATAGTACTACTACTTATATATTATCTATTTGCTCTTATTATAAGACTAATATTTTAATTTAGTTATATAAAATAGTATAAGAAAGTTATAAATAAGATAAAGTGCCTAAAAGAGAGAAGAAATATATATTATATTAGTCTTTAAGATAAAGAGCTATATTACTTAAATAGATAGTAATTATAGGAATAATATAGCTAATAAGTTTAAAGAAACTATTATAGATCTAGAAGAGGATAAAGACTATATAGTATATACTTTAAGGGTTTTATCTCTCCTTTTATACTAGGAACTAATAGTATATAATATTAGGCAGCTCGGCAGCTTCTATAAAAGAGAGAAGTAAAGATATAAAAATATAATAGACCTTATAGGCGAAAGATATATACTAATATTGCAATCTAGAATATTATATATTAAAGACTACCTATAGGTAGCCGTAAGCCTAGAAATAGTTATATGTAGCTAATTAGTCTAGAGAATAGTTATTTTAGATTCTCTCTCTTATAATAAAATAATAATAGTAAAGGTATTAGCTTTAAAAACAAATTAAATATTCTTTCTCTACTATTAAAAAAGTAAAAGGTTTATATAGTAATAGATAAATAGCCGGAAGATACTATAAGAGGTAAGAATTATACTTATTCTATAGAACTAGTTACTAAATAGTTAGGTAATAAGAATGCAGATTAAGAGTAAAGAGGAAGCCTCTATAGTTAATAATAAGCCGCAGCTTTTTTTAGTTAGCTAGGTATAGTATTTCTCTTTTCTAAAGATTATACTAACTACTAATTCTTTAAGGATTATCTAATAAGCCTATAATAGTTATTTATTTTAAGACTAGAAATAGTATAGAGGGTATAGTATATAGGCTTAATAATAGGCTAGATTAGGAAATAATATATAGTAAATAGCAAATAGAGTTAGAAACTATAAACTATTATATAATAGAGGAGTAGTAATATAAATAGAGAAGGATAAGAGTGCCGCGGAAAGTTATATCTAGTATTAAGAATATAAAGAATTTAGTTTATAAGATGTAATAGAAGGTTAACTAGATAGAGAAGGTTTTTCTTTATTAGTATATTAATAAATATAAGGTAAGCGGATAAATAAAGCTAATAGATCTATAAACTTTATAGTTCTTACTACCTTTTAGTATTAGTATAAGCTTATAAAATATATTTATATAATTTATACTAAATGCGATTAAGTTTAATAAGAATTATTAGAAGAGAGTAAAGGGAAAAATAGATCGTAGAGTAGAGAAAAGGATAGATTATAAAGTAGAGAGAAGAATAGATTATAGAGTAGAGGGAAGAATAGATCGCGGAGTAGAGGGAAGGATAGATTATAGAGTAGAGAGAAGGATAGATCATAGAGTAGAGGGAAGAATAGATTGCGGAGTAGAGGGAAGAATAGATTATAAAGTAGAGAAAAGAATAGATCGCGGAGTAGAGGGAAGAATAGATTATAAAGTAGAGGGAAGAACGGATTATAGATTAATATAGAAAAGAATAAATAGAAAAAAGATAATATTTAATCTATATTTATATTCTTTACTTAATATAAAAGTTATAACTATTATTATAATTACTATTAAGCTAAAATTACTATTATAGATTCTAAGTTTAATATTATCTATAATATAGATTTATATAAAAATGTTTTAATTTAAGCTATTAAATACTATACTATCTATTATACTTTCTATATTAATTATCTATAAAAAATAGAAGATATAGTTAGTATCTTAAGTATTAAATCTAAAAGTAATCTTATATATAAAAGTATATTATAAGAAGCTAAATAAGAGAATATTATAAATAATAGATATAGAAAATAAAATATAAAATATATTATATAAATAAGATAAGCTTTTAATATTATTAGGGCAGGCTTAGAGCAGGCTTAGGCCCTTACTACTAACTTTTCGCTCTAATAATATCAAAAAAATTAACTTATAACTTTAGTAACTAAAGCTGCTAAAAATATTCTAATAATATTAAAAAAAGTTTTTAGTAGAATTTGAATTCTACTAATATAGTTAATAAATAAATCCTACTACTACTACGTCTTAGTACTACTAGCTTAGTAAACCTAGAGGGTAAAGATAACACCTGTCTAAATAATATCTGCTTAGTAATATCTAGTAAATAAAAGACTAATAACCTTTATATAGCTAGTTTTAGTAAACCTAAAAAAAAGTTAATAAGATCTAAGTTTAAGTTTAAACGCTTTATCTTTATTACGCTTATATATAGCTTTAATAGATTTAAACATATTATATATATAGTCTAAGAATTAGAAGCTAATCTTAAAGAAGGTAATTTCTATAACTAGGTCTATAAGATAATTATTCTCTACTATAATATCTGCACTTAGCTAATTATAATAGTTTCTACTAATAAAGAACTATAAAAATAAATCTAATAACTTAAAAAAGTTATTACTACTTTATAAGCAGACTAAAAAATATTAGACTAAGAGAATATTAATATCTAAGACTATATTAACTAAGTTGAACTTTAATAAAAAGCTGCTACTAAAGCTATCTTAGTACTAGTATAAATATCTTAGTTCTATAAGCTACTTAATCTACCTTTGTTTTTAGAATAAAAGAGAGACTTCTTTACCTTTAAAGATTAGATTATTTATATCTAAGAAAAGCTTCGTAGTAATATAGACTTTTTCCTAAATAATAGCCTAAAGTTAAACTATATAATAAGCTGTTTTTCTAGCAACGCTACTAAGTATACCTTTCTGCAACTTTAATTTAATACTTTTAGCAAATACCAAACTATTAAAAAACTGCTAGCCTACTTATATAAGATCTATAAAGACCTTAACTAAAAAGATAAAGCACGTCTATCCTTTAGGAACCTATATATAAGAAACTATAATAATTTCTATTTCTTTTATACTAATTTCCTCTACTTGTTTTCTAAAGCTAAGATTAGCTTAGCTAAACTTCTATATAAACTAAATAATAAGCTCTTTTTTAATCTCTAAGCCTAGGTCCTCTCTAAGTTTCTAAAGAAACCTACTTTTAATAATTTTGCCTACTACTATACTAATATTAATATCTAGCTATAGGTTATTATAGGAAAATATAACTATATTAGAAGCTATAGCACTTATATATCTCTTTTCTTAGTTGCTTCTTAAATTTTTACTAATTAGATAATTATAACTACTATACTTAGCTTTATTATTACCTCTATTTATATTACGCCTACTACTAGTACTAATAGATAACTTTAATATAATAACTCTATAAAGCAGATGCTTTTCTAACTTAGTATTTATTTTAAATATAAAAAACCAAAGTACCTAGCTTGCAACTATCTATAGAAAAAGCATATTGCCTTTATTAAAAAGTTAAAGAACTTAGAAAATAAAGAACTTTAGATTAAAACTTTTATCTAAAGATATTTAAGATTAATATATAAGAGTTTAATCTTAGTTAATAGTTAGAAAGGAATATATTTAAGGTTTTATATATAATAGTAAATAATAGACTTAGAATTAAAACCTTTTTACTAATTAATACTAAAGTAATAAAATATGCCTTTATTAATAGTACTTTTATAAAGTATACTAAATAGTTTTATAATACTATTTAATAACCTTTTTTTATACTATATAAAGTATAGAGTTATAATAGTATATTTATATAACAGATTACCTATTTTATTTATCTAACTTTATAAATTACTAGCTAGACCTAGTAATAGATCCTTTTTCTTATCTTAAATCTAAAAGGCTATAACTTTATTCTAGAAAAGAAGTAGCTAGCTTACTTTTGCATACTTCTTAATTATACTAATAAGCAACTAATATAGATAGACAAAGCTTTTAATAGTAGTCCCTAGAACTATATCTTAACTATTTATATAAGTTCTTTATAAAATATAACCTTTTTACTATAATACTAGCAAAACGCTAACTATTATAACTAGCTAATAGAAATTAAAACCTAAAAGCAGAAACAAAAATAAAAACAATCTTAAAAACCTATTATACTAAAATAGATCTTAAAGTAGAATTTCTTAATCTAACTAACTATCTCTATTAAGAGGGTAACTATTAACCTCTACTATATTAGAGCCTCTACTATAAACCTATACCTAAAGCGTTGAAATTATAAGATTTACTAAACTAGCTTCTATAAGATTAATAAGATCCTAGAAAAATAATAAAGTAACTTACTTACTTAAAAAAAAGATAAGATAAAAGAATAATAGACTAAGAGAAAGCTTTTTATATAGTACTATAACTACCTAGATATATTCTCTAAAGATATATCTAATATACTTTCTACCTATAAAAAATAAGATTATAAGATTAAAGTAGAACTAAGTTAAACTTTTAGGTATAACTCTTTTTACTAGTAATTAATCTATAAACTTAAGATAACTAAGTAATATATTATTAATAACTTAGATAAAGAATTTATTAAGGCTAGTTAAGCTTCTTTTACTATGCTAATCCTATTTATTAAGAAGCCTAATAGCAGCCTCCGATTTTATATAGACTATTAGTATCTAAATAGTATTATATAAAAAGATTATTATCTTTTACTACTTATTAAAAAGACTTTCTAATAGTTATTCTAAGCTAAGATATTTACTAAGCTAGATATCCGCTAGGCTTTCTACTATATTTAAATAGATCTAGACTTTAAAGAACTTACTATATTCTAAACTAGATATAGATTATATAAGTATAAAGTAATATCTTTTAAGCTAACTAATAGGTCTGCTATATACTAGTAGTATATAAATAATATACTATTAGACTTACTTAATATATTCTATACCGCTTATATAAATAATATTATTATCTATTTTAAGAACCTTACTAACTATAAAAAGCATATTAAGCAAGTTCTAGACCGTCTGCAAGCTGCTAGCTTATAAAGTAATATTAATAAAAGCGAATTTTATATTATTATAATAAAGTATCTTAGGTTTATTATATCTACTAATAGGATCTAAGTAGACCCTGCTAAGATATCTGCAATTACTAGCTAGAAAAAGCTAAAGACTATAAAAAGAATCTAGGCTTTTCTAGAATTCTATAACTTCTACTAGCAATTTATAAAAAACTATAGATATATAATATAGGCACTTATCTTAGCTATCTAAAAAGATTTGCTTTTTAATTTTAATAATAAATACAAGCAGGTGTTTAGTAGCCTAAAGAAAGTATTAATCTTAGCCTCTATATTAGAATACTTCTAGTTTAATAAGCTTTATATACTAGAAACTAATACGTTTAATAAAGTAGTTGCTATAGTGTTTTTAAAACTAGATCTAGAGGATAATACTTAGAAACCTATAGTATTTATATCTAAGACTATAGCTTTAGCGGAATATAACTATCTAATTTATAATAAGAAAATACTTGCTATTATATAATAAGGAAATACTTGCTATTATATAAGCTTTTAAAGTATAGTAATCTAAGTTGCTTAGTTAAAATAATAAAGTAAAAGTCTACTTTAACTATTATTTTTTAGAATATTTTATAAATACTAAGCAACTATCTATATATTAAGCTAGATAAGTAAAGTATCTTTTCTAATTCAATTTTAAAATTGCGTTTTAAGCAGAAAAGAAAAACAAGAAAGCTAATATCTTAACTTGCTAAAAAAAGGATATTTAGGCACAAAAAGCTATAATAAAAAAAGCTTATAATTAGGCTCTACTATAGCTTTACTAGATTAGCTCTAAGGTAATATAGAATATACAGCTAGCTTTAATTATAGCTAACTTAGTTCTATTAGTAGATTAGATCTTATAGAAAAACTAAAGCTATAAAAGCCTATAGGATCTATATAAAAAAGCAAGCATAGAGAACTATCTAGTATAGAATCTAACTAAAAGTCTTTTAACTTAAGAAAGAAAACTAGTAGTATCTAATACTATATAAAATAGAACTTCTATCTATATAGCACTTATTTAAAAAGCCTACTTTTAAGTATTAATAGCTTATCTTAGATAAAATAAGATAATCTAAGCGCTCTAAGCTTAGTACTACTAGTATAAGCTAGGGAAAAACATTATATAATATATATAAAACTGCTATAACTATAGAAAGTATTATATTTTTAAGAATAAGATACCTAGACTACTTTAACCTCTAGCTATTCTATAATAACCTTAGTAATATATTACTATAGATTTTAAAGAATTCCTTTCTATAAAGAATAGATTTAATATAATTATTATATTTATAGATTAATTAGATAAAAGGCTAGTTTTAATCCCTTGCTATAAAATAATTAATACTAAATAAACTACTAAAATCTTTATATAATATATCTACTAGATATAAAGTCCGCTAAACTTAATTATATTAAACTAAGAACTATAGTTTATATCTTAATTCTAAGATAAATTCTGCTATATCCTAGAGATTAAACTAAAGCTATCTACTACTAATTATATATAGATAAATAAATAGACTAAAATTGTAAACTAGTATATTAACTAATAGCTTTATCTTTTTATTAACTACTACTAAGATAATTAGAATAAAGTAATACTAATAGTAGATTTTATATAAGCTGCACTTTTATATAAAGCTATAAAACAAGTACTAATACTTATTAAAATAAGTTATAAGCTAAGAATATTATTTAACTAGACTTTACCCTAACCTTTAGGATTAGTATAAAGGAAGCTTAACTAAGATAAAGCCTAGATAATACTTAAACAGATCTATAATAGTTAAGAAGTTGCCTATAAAAACATAGCTTATATATAAAACTAATACTTAATCTAAGTAAATAAATACTAGTAGAAGATTAACTTTAGTATTAGTAATAAGGTTTAGGTTACTATAAAATACTAGAAGTTGCTTTAACTTAGTAAAAAGTTAGTAAAATAAGCTACTAAACCTTTTATAATTTTAGAAAAATATAATAACATATTTTAACTAAACTTGCTAGCTTTAATAAAGGTTTACCTAGTTTTTAATACTAATAAGCTCTAGAAAAACCTAGATAACCTACTCTTAGGATAGTAGAATAAAAAGCTACTACTACTAGAAGTAAATAAAAACTATAAATAGAAAGTTAAGAAAGTACTAAGCATATGCTTAGTTAATAATAGACTAAAATACTAAGTTAAATAAACTAGATTTAATATAAACTTAAATAAATACTCCCTATTAGACTTTTAAAATACATCTATAGCTCTTTAGAAATTCTATAACTAATACTTTTATAAGCTTAGACTACTAAAAAACTTAGAGTATTAGCTTAAGATAGTATAAAAAGATAATTTTCTAAAAAAAAAGTAATAATAATAGACCTATAGATAGGTCTTGCGGGAAAAAAGGTAGTATTATAGAACTAGTTATATAACCTATTATATAATATTAGTATATTAGTATAGCACTAGCCTTTTACTTAACTAGCTACCTAATTACTAGCTACCTTTTTCTAGCTATTATACTAGTTAGCTAAGCGTATATATATTCGCTTCTATTAACTATATTCTAGACTTTTTTTTTCTCTTTAGCTTAGAATTATATTTAATTCGACCTTATACTAGGCTATACTTTTAAGGATTCGTAATTATAATATTAGAAAGATTTTATTATAATATTTATTACTTTTATAAATCTAGTTTATATTAAACTAAGTTTTATAGATTTTATTTTTAAAAAGTAGTTTAAATAATTAAATATTTAAATAATTTATAATATCTAGCATCTATAAATATTTATAATAGCTAGATATTAAAGTTAATAATAAAATTATATTTAGCTTATTTAAAGTTTAAAAAATTATCTATAATAATAGTTTTTTTTAGAGATTATAAAATAGACCAAAATAGTATTTAAGACTAAAAGTTCTTTTAGATTACTTTCTATTATTTATTACTAAAGTTATAGAATTAATAAAATAAATATAAAAAATAATTTTATATATTAAAAAATATTTTACTAGCTAATATTATATATTATATATATATATAATAGTATTTAAT
This sequence comes from Gremmenia infestans, assembly GCA_032629725.1. Taxonomy (NCBI): domain Eukaryota; kingdom Fungi; phylum Ascomycota; class Leotiomycetes; order Helotiales; family Hamatocanthoscyphaceae; genus Gremmenia; species Gremmenia infestans. The sequence goes on along the minus strand of JAFEVB010000036.1, from coordinate 1,680,595 downwards.
AAGATAGCTATAGAATATTATATTATACTTAAACTAGCATATTATTAGAAGCCAAGTAGTAGTATTAAAACAAGGTTGCTTGAGCTCAGGCTCCACTTGTAGTAGGTAGGGTTCTAGACTAGAATAATAGCAGGGTAGGGCAGAGCGGGGTAGAGCGTGCCGGGTACTTATCCGATAAGAAAACCTGATTGGCATTGGATTAAGCATGGCATGCATGCATGTATACTTGATTACTGTATACCGTCAGGGTCTAGGCATGTGTCAAGGAAAGGGAATCGTAAGACTAAACTTCAACACCATCATTTTGCACTGCCAGTGGTCTCATCACTTCCATTATTGATATCGACAGCTTCTTCTGCTAGAAACGGTAGCCTTGTCACCAGCCTTGTCACCAGCCCTGTCTCGTTATGACCAAGGAACAAGGAATGCAATCCCTGACATCATACCTGGAGTAGAGGCAGGAAAGAGGTTGGTTGAAGCAAATAAGATTCGTACTACTAGTACACCTAATTACTCTGTGTATAGTACCTACCTACCTACCTACCTACCTACCTAACCTACCTACCTACCTACCTACCTAACCTACCTACCTACCCACCTAACCTACCTAGTAATTTTCCAATTCTGTGAGTACTGCTGCTTTGCTATATTCTACCGTTTCTGGTAGCACCTATATACCTAGGTACCTATATGTATTACAGCCGGCTCTCCGGAGAATCAACGCAATGCAACCCCCAACATCGAGCTGAATTCAATTGAAATGCAATGGTGTCACCCTTATTGCTTACCCTTCCCCTTCCCCTTCCCCTGACTTGACCTGGCGCATATTACTGACTACCTTCCCTGCATAGTTTAACGGTTGCTCCTACCTTCCTTCGCCTCTTTTTGCTTTGCTCTACACTGCACTATACCTTACTGCACCTTACTGCACAACACTCTTTGAATCTCCCCCTTCCTTCCCCATACCTCACTACCATCCATCACCTCATTCCGCATCCAAGAATTGTGCCCGTGCCTACGTCGCAAGTAGGTTTCTGACCCATTACCTAGATATCTCTCTTGGTCATGGCACCCAGAACCGGAAACGTTTCTGTGACCGTCACATACTTCAAACCCGGCACGCTGCCCCCCATCTACCTCGCTGGGTCCTTCTCCGAACCAGCATGGCAGCCTCAGGAGATGGAATATACTGCCCATGGAGACAATGAGTACGAATACCACAAGGATGTACAAGTCGAGGAAGGTGTTGAGCATCAGTACAAGTTCCGTATTGGAGAGAGCGACTGGTGGATATTAAACGAAGATGCCCCTACAGGTACGTGCAACAGAGCAGCGCAGAGCAAGTCCATTTCACTTACTGGAAGAATCGAATGCCACACGACGTGACCCCAGTCCACCACACATACATAGCGGCTAACGCTTTCTTGTGTATATGTGTACAGTTATCGACAATGTTGGAAATCGAAACAACCTTCTTGCTGTTCCTACTCATGTCGAGCCTGTCTTAGAAACGAAGAAACCCAACCATGAAGAAGCTATAAATTCCCATACTGGCCCGCGGGCCGAAGAAAGGGCCTCCCTGCCCGCAGCAACAATGAAGAAGGCAGACTCGGAGCCCATCGAGGAGAATTCGGAAGAGGCAGCAACAGGAGACAAAACTTCCGCGCCTGCTTTGATTGTGGAAAAAGTGGACTCAGAACCGCGATATGGCGACGATTTCGGCGCCAGCTCGACGGTGGGACAAAGGGATGCGTATCATCTGCGTGCTGCAGATGCTGAGCCAGACACTGTAGTGGTTCGAGGCGAAACACACACTCCTGGGCTTGCTAGTGTAGCCGCAGAGGTCGCCGATTCAGCAGCAATCCTGGACCGAGATCAACCTACACCACCCATCTCCGACGAGGACGCTGGCCGTATCGGGTTCAGGCGCATGTCTAGCACTCCGATTCCAGAAGTAGCAGAGACAGCAGCGGAAGTAGCTGATGCTGCAGCCAATCTCGATGAAGAGCAGGTAGTAAGTCTTGCTCTGTACTTACATCTCCAAACTTTTCCGGGAGAAGCTGACCAAATTTAGTCGGGGCAGGACTTGGTCTCCCAGGCCTCGAAATATGAATATGATGAGGCTGAGATGGATTCAGGAGCAAGTACACCATGGGAGGAGAAGGTGCCACTTTTCCCTCACGAATGTCCAGGACCGAAAGACAAAGTGGTGAAAACATTCAATCAGAACCCTAGCCCTATCTCAAATCCAAGGACCCCCACACCACCGAAAATGATCGCAGACGACCAGATTGATTACAACGATCCCTCATTAAAGCAATTTCCAACTACAAAGGCCGGTATTCTTGCGGAACTTAGAAATTTGGAGCGCCGATTGCCCGCTGATGATTCCTCGGCCGAAGGTATTCCGCCATCTCCAGTTGGTCGTCACTCTGCGCGAACTGACCTGTCAGATCCGTCGCCCTCTATACTTGCTAACGTGTCTCCTTCTCTTGACTCTATTACCGAGGAACAAGAACTCGAACAGCCTTTCACACCATTGACCAATGCTTTCAAGGTAGCAAACGCATCCGATGAGGAACCTGGAGCCAATCCTGCAAATGTAGAAGATGAGGCGAAGGCAGAGAGCGCTGGGCCAGCAATCGAAGAGCGCGGGTTTCGGCCAAGTGGTGAACAGGAGCCTCAGGGGAACGATACAGAAGAAGCCACAGAGGTACGTTTATTGTACCATAGATCTGGGAGATTCTTGATCACGCATCACTGACTTCAAGCAGCCTGAGTCCAAGTCCGTGAAACCTCTTCCCGAGTCTGATTTCGAAATCAAGCCGAATAAGAACGTTCGTTTCGGGGAAGTGACTCCAAATAGCAGCATTGAAACCCAGCACGTTCACCGACCCCAGGAGGCAAAGAATGTCGAAGGCCAAGGTCGAGGTGTTAGTGTTCCAGAAAGCTCGACGATAGCAACTGGCCATGGAGGTCCAGATATCACAATACAGCCGGCAACACCAGGGTCAAGTACGAAGACAAATGCAGGGGAGAGTACTGCAATCAACGAGAATGGTGGCTCACCAGTCAAATTCCGTAAGCAGCAACGACCACCAGCCCCTACTCCAGATCGGTACGTACCATCTCATATATCTGTGAGATATTTTGAGAGACCTGAGACATTATCAAGAACAAGCATCGCTAACTTCTTGCAGGCCACTCACACCAAATTCCATGCGCTCGTCGCGGAAGGACGTCAAGTCCAGGAACTTCCTAAAGGCATTCTGGCATGTTGTATTAGTGGACTGGATTGGTGGGCTTATCATGAGATTGTGCGGCGGTGGCCGTCACACGTAAGGACTCACCTATTGCGTTTATATCTCCATCTCGCTCCCCTTTTCTTTTTAGTTGATTTCGCATGTTTAGATACCCCTAAACCCCAACATTGCTGATAGCTGGTCACCACGCAGGCTGCTAGCCATCTCTGCACTTGCAATCATTGCACCTGCTTTTTACCTGTATTACAAAAACCCTCTGGTTTGACTGCGTTCTATGAACTGGGAGCATTAGCATAGCATTTGGTTGCATACGGCCAGACACTCAGATGCATTTCCTCCGACCCCTCCCCTTTGAGAATTTGTCATGGCCGTGGAAGGAAATAGAGGCAAGGTCAAATGTATTATAGAGAGTCTGGCTCTGGCGAAAATGAAAAGAGCCTATGAAGTATCGTGCATTTCTTTTGCATAATGTAGTACGGTTAAACAGAAGTGATAAATACTAATAGGGAGAATGTCAAAAGAGCTCGGACACTTTACCGTAGTTTCATTTTGCGAAACATCTTTTTTGAGCCTCGGTCCTCTTAGCTCAATGTCGAATATGTGAGACGATTCTAGGGAAGAGGGCCACGGTAACGTATAGTACAATAGGGTAGATATGTCTGCCCATGTTTAGTCTTGATAGCAATGTAAGATTACTGTAAGTCTTACAACGCGTCCTACCCCGTCGCGTGTTGCCCGTGATGCCGAGATCCTGGGAAGTGTGGCGTAGGCGTAGTAGAATACGCGGACCCCTGATTATATACGGAGTATGTGTATGAAGATCTCCTAAGTCAGCAACGACAACGACCACAATCACAACCAAGACCACGACCTTGATGAGACTCTCGTCCTTTATCCACCTAATTTCCCAATGACCTGAAAATTCAAAATTCTCCGGCGCAACTATGCCGTCCAACGCTCAGTACGACCTCCTCCCACGCACATCCTCTGATTTCGATCTCGACCCCACCAACGAATTTAAGGATAAACCACGCCCTCGACGGCGATGGGGGCTTGCAAGGAAGTTCAGACGATTCTGTAGGATCTGCAGGCCGGTTTATATACTGGTCGGCCTCGTCATCCTTCTGCTATGGCAGGTCCTCTTTAATGCCTCATATACGAATCCTCCGCCATTTAGTATCCCACCTAATGAGAAGGTGTTCATCGCAGCGAATATCATCGATGGATATCTGATTACTGGACCATGGGGGAAGAGTCTGGTGGATTTGGTGGAGTTGATCGGGAAGGATCGGGTGTTTGTTTCTATCTATGGGGGACCTACTCATGCCCTCGAGGAGCTAGCTATCAAGCTGGAGTGTCAGACTTCTTTGGTATCAGAGGAGCTATCCCCACTTGATTTGGACACTATTCCCAGGACGATGCTGCCGACAGGGGAGAGTAGGATTAAGCGGATTGCATATCTGGCGGAGGTTCGCAACAAGGCTTTGGAGCCTCTCCAGGTTTCGTTGACGAAGTTCGACAAGGTGCTGTTCATTAATGATGTCTTCTACTCTGCGGAAGATGCGGCGAGGCTACTTTGGGGCACGAACGTGGACAAATCCGGCAAGAGTGTTTATAAAGCAGCCTGTGGAACGGATTTTGTAAGTTCGTGGAAGTTTTACGATACATTTGCTACGAGGGATTCCGAGGGGTATAGCATTGGTGTTCCCATATACCCCTGGTTTGCAAATGAAGGAGACGCCATTAGCAGAAAAGATGTGCTAGCTGGGAGAGATTCGATTAGAGTCAAGAGCTGCTGGGGCGGTATGACAGCGTTCGATGCTAGGTATTTACAGAGGGATACCAGTGGGTTTAGTATCAGTGCTGGGGCAGGGAGTAAGAGTTCGAGGAGCACTGGCGATGTCAGTCATGCTGGAGAAGTGGAACCACCGAAAATCCCGCTTCGCTTTCGCTCTGAACCGGAACCTTTCTGGGATTCGAGCGAGTGTTGCCTTGTTCACGCGGACATCATGGCCCTCCCAAGTCTTCCAGACTACCCTAAGACATCGTCGAAGTGGGATACGGGCATCTACATGAATCCTTATGTCCGCGTCTCTTATGATGCAGCGACCCAAAAGCACATTCACATCGCCAAGCGGTTTGAGCGGCTCTTCGCCATTCCTCAAGCCATCATCAACCATTTCGCACACATGCCTGTTTTTAACGCAAGACGGGCCGAGCTTGAGGGTGAGGTTATCAAAGATAGGCTATGGGTCTCTTTGCTGAATGACACCATGGATGTAGAGCTTGAAAGGTCCGAGAAGGAATTTGGAGGCGAAGAATCTACTTGGCAAGGCACTGGTGTTGAGCGCCGGGCAGAAGAGACGAGCAAGCCAGTGAAGCGGGAGACCATTGGAGCCCAGCTCGGGAACGACTACTGGCTGAACAAAGGCTACTATGTTGATTACAACAGGACAGCGATGAGAGGCGCGTATTGCGGAGTCAGACAGCTGCTAGTTGTGAAGGAGGGCAAGCTCAAAGAGGGTGAGGGGAACTGGGATAACTTGCTCAATGAGCTACCGCCACTTGGATTATAGGGGGCTTGTGATAAGTAGCACCATGTATTGTATAATTTTGGAGTCCATATGGGAAATGGCGTTTAGATGGCTGTATATACATTAAACTACAAGGTGTTATGATAAGGCGCTGGTTACATCTATTTATGTGTATAATTGATAAATATATATTACTACCCTGTTGTGCAGATTCGAGGATTTGTTAAGAGAGCATCGGTTTGCAGGATCGATCTGCTTAGTGTTTCTCTGATGCGGGTTCGTTGGCAAGGAAATTATAGAGAGGATGGTATCATGGTCGTGGCATTTTAGGGCAGCCATTGAACAGTTTTGAGTTAATTATTGTCATTTCGGACCGGTCGAGCTTATATCACTTGGCCTCTATGACCATCAGGCGAAATAACCAGCAGAATCTGAGTGACACGGACCACAAAGAGAACACCAAACTTATCTGGAGCAGGTGATTTGAATAGGACAAGAATGCCTTCAACAAGACCCCGAAACATTAACGAAATGCATTGAGGAGCTCAAAAATAGAGTTGATGAAGCGTTGGATATAAGCGGGTTGGATCTACAAGAGCATCCTAGGGAGACGTCTTGGATCGCAAGGAACGTGAGGACAGGGAAGTGGAAGCCCAACGAGAAGCGATAGACATTGGGAAACAGCAAAGAGCTGTGAAGCATGAATACTAGAGCTATAGCTCGACAATGCCTCAACCTCCATAGCTGGACGCGGACGAGGAGCTTATTCGCGAACATCGTACCAACCAGTTCATACCACTCTTAGATGATGACAAAGTGGGAAGTAGAGGAAGTTCTGATTCGGACTCCTTGCTATGAGGAAGTGGTAGTAGCCTTTGACCCTGGTATCCGACCTATAGGGGTACGAGGATTTCAGAGATATCGCGGAAAATAGGATTTCTGGTTTTCGATATTCGGTCACTCTGCCATAATACAGAAACTGCCACTACGGTTTGCAAAATTTTGCGACGACCAAGGAATATAAGTGGACTAAAGACCTGTCTTGATATTGTTCAGCTTTCGTGCCACCCAAAGAGCGATTCTTTCCCAACCCTTTGGCCCAACGCCGTATTACTCCTCCGAGATTTACTACCGCATCCAAATAGACGGGCTATCCTTAACGCCTCTTGTTCAATTGCATTTCATGATGCCCAGCTTCTTCATTTGAGGGTGAACTTCTGACCGGCGATTACAGGCGCCGCAGCGGTTGATTTCGAATTCGCCTTCCCACACATGGCACACGCTGGCGAGATGATTAGCAAAATGGGTCTATGGGAAATAGGGGTGGGTAGACATACCATTTGCTTTATAGGCACACTTCTGGCAGTACGTCTTTCCTTGCTCCAACTTTGTTTTGCAGGTTGTACAGGAACTCGAGTACGAAGCGTAAGGGTTTCTTGCAGATTTTGATAGCAGTTTACTCTATGAGAACTGTTAGCATGCCATTAGGCTGCCCAACTTGAGACGTACCTTTCCGACGCCGTTGTTACCTATCGTGGCGGACTTGGTCTTGTCGCCGCTCTTCGAAGCCGAACCCGCAGGAGAGCCGTAGTACATATCATTCTTCTTCTTTACGCCGGGTGTAGCCAAGGTTGTAGACTTGCAGAGCTTCTGGCACTTCCCGCAGACCATTTTGGATGTGGTGGTTGGTACGAGTACTTGTATTGGAGAGGATAAGGAGGTATAGATCTGGTGGATGTTACAGTTGGGATCGGATTAGAAAGTCGATAACCTGATAAGCGCGTGTAGGCAAGTGGATTCTGCCTGGTCCTGGCTTGTTAATATCTCCACCAGGCCTTTTACCGCAGGCCAATCAGGTAGAAAATATATGTTTTATTCTATCCAATAAGGTAGAGAATATTTTAACATTCTTAGTCTTTTATACTAGCTTTTATAGATGGAACGACGCTACTGTAAACTGTTCCCGGCTATAGTATACGGCCATCCATTATAGAGGCTCTTAACTCCGTCGCAGGCACGTGGGGAATGAAAGGCGACGACTGAACGACTAGTCAGGCAAAATACTTGTACAAACACTGTGATCACTTCTACTCTCGACTCAACTCAATACATTGGTGTTGTCAATGGCCCACCATCCTCCGATTCAGCATACGAGTATCGCTATTGATCGCGTTGACCATACTGTAAGTGCGCAGCGCTGGCTGGGCAAGTGAAGCGTGAAGTGTGAAGCTTCGTATTCTTTGACCCATTGACCTATTCCCAGTCGGGCTGTGCTTGCTTATTGTCTTTACCACCACGACATCTACTTCCACCATTTCTTCCACCTAAACAGCTCGCAGTACAAAGTTTTCGTCGTCGCAGACTCTGTAAGTCAACGAGGGAAGCTTGCGCTGTCTTGATTGCGACTACCGCGAGCTGCTCTCAGCATGGCTGGGAAGCCTTCTTCTAGCAATAGGAACGACCTCCTCCTCGACTTGGACGATGAGCGACCGATATATCATGATGGGCAACGGCCTCCCCTGAACGATGACGACCTTTTGCGCGCATATAATGCGGACCATCAATCGAATCCGCGACCCTCAGTGTCTTACGATGATTTCGTGGGTGCTGGTGGTGAAGCACACCCTCCAGCCAGACCACTTCCGGGAGGCCCTGGTACAGTTCCAGGGGTAGCAGGAGGTCCGTATGCTGGGGATAGTTCGCAGAGAACGTATAGCCAGACCTCGGGATTAAACAACTACCAACGTTACGCAGACGACCTGGACGACTTTCCTGATGAGGGACATTCAATGTACTATCAGCAGGGAGAAGCAACACCTGGAGATGGGGCTGACGGATCAATGAGGGCGAAAGCACGGAATCGGAACAGTGTATTGACTATGGGAGGTGGCATTATGGGCAAAGCGAAGAGTATGCTGGGAATGAAACCCGAGTATTCGGAAATGGACCTGCCTTTGACAGAGCCCGGAGGAACACCAATGGTTGATCCAACCGAGCCGGAAACTCCAAAGCATGCATCAAAGAAGTTCGATGTTGGCAACTTCAAATTTGGATTCGGAAGAGGAAAGCCAGACCCATCAACGTTAGGCCCAAGGATTATACATCTCAACAACCCCCCTGCGAATTTTACAAACAAATTTGCAGACAACCACATCTCTACAGCCAAGTACAACGTCGCTACCTTCATACCCAAATTTCTCTTCGAACAATTCTCCAAATTTGCCAATCTTTTCTTTCTATTTACTGCCGCATTACAACAGATACCCAATATTTCGCCCACCAATAAATACACTACCATCGGACCCTTAATTCTAGTTTTGGCGGTTTCTGCAGGAAAAGAGTTGGTTGAGGATTACAGAAGGAAATCCTCCGATAAATCGTTAAACAATTCGAAAGCCCGCGTTCTCAAGGGGTCCTCATTTGTTGACATGAAATGGGTGAACGTTGCCGTTGGAGATATCGTCAGGGTGGAGTCGGAAGAACCTTTCCCGGCTGATGTTGTTCTCCTGGCGAGTTCAGAACCGGAAGGTTTATGTTACGTTGAAACGGCAAATCTTGATGGAGAGACGAATCTGAAGATCAAGCAAGCCATTCCAGAGACCTGTTCTTTGATTAGCTCAAGCGAGTTGAGCAGGCTAGGAGGAAGGTTACGTTCCGAGCAGCCAAACAGCAGCCTATATACGTACGAGGCCAGTATGACCGTGGCAGCCGGTGGCGGGGAGAAAGAGCTTCCTTTGCAGCCCGATCAACTCCTGCTTCGAGGTGCTACATTGCGCAATACTCCTTGGATTCATGGTGTCGTTGTATTTACTGGCCACGAGACAAAACTCATGCGAAATGCCACCGCTACGCCAATCAAGCGGACAGCTGTGGAACGACAGCTGAACACGTTGGTATTGATGCTGATTGGCATTCTCGTAATTCTGAGTGTCATAAGTTCTATTGGAGACCTTCTGATACGGATATATCACGGGAAGGAACTGGCCTATCTTGATTATGCTGCTTCAACATCTGCTCTTCAGAAAGTCCAACAATTCTGGTCTGATATTTTCACCTATTGGGTTCTCTATTCTGCCTTGGTACCCATCTCGCTGTTCGTCACTGTCGAGATGGTCAAATACTGGCACGCAATTCTCATAAATGATGATCTTGATATGTATTACGACCAGACGGATACGCCCGCTGTGTGCCGAACATCAAGTTTGGTCGAAGAACTGGGCATGGTTGAATACATATTCTCTGATAAGACTGGTACATTGACATGCAACCAGATGGAGTTCAAGCAATGCTCAATTGGTGGTATCCAATATGCGGAAACAGTTCCAGAAGATCGCCAGGCGACATTTCAAGATGGGGTCGAAATTGGAGTCCACGATTTCAAACGATTAAAACAGAACCTCGAGTCGCATGAATCGAGTGCGGCGATACACCACTTTTTGACCCTTCTCGCGACATGCCACACTGTCATTCCGGAGAGAAATGACGAGAAGGGTGGGGCCATTAAGTATCAAGCAGCATCGCCCGATGAGGGTGCTTTAGTCGAAGGTGCCGTAATGATGGGCTATCAATTTACGGCTCGTAAACCAAGATCGGTCCAAGTTACCGTAGCCGGAGAATTGTTTGAATATGAGCTGCTCGCTGTCTGCGAATTCAACTCAACCCGAAAGAGAATGTCTGCGATCTTCCGGTGCCCAGACGGAAGGATCAGATGCTATTGCAAAGGTGCAGACACTGTTATTCTCGAACGACTAAGTCCCGATAATCCCCACGTTGAAATCACGCTACAACATCTCGAAGAGTACGCATCTGAAGGTCTCAGAACACTATGTCTCGCCATGCGCGAGATCCCAGATCAAGAATTCCAGGAATGGTGGCAAATTTTCGATAAGGCACAGACCACAGTTGGCGGTAATCGTGCAGAGGAACTAGATAAGGCTGCAGAGATATTAGAGAGGGACTTTTATCTCTTGGGTGCGACTGCTATCGAGGATCGTTTACAAGACGGTGTTCCTGAAACAATTCACACCCTTCAAGAAGCAGGCATCAAAGTCTGGGTACTCACTGGAGACCGACAGGAGACTGCTATCAATATTGGTATGAGTTGTAAGTTGATTAGCGAAGATATGACGCTCTTGATTGTCAATGAGGAATCTGCAGGAGCAACTCGGGATAACATACAGAAGAAGCTTGATGCTATTCGAAATCAAGGTGATGGTACCTTTGCCCTGGACACTTTGGCTCTTGTCATTGACGGGAAATCATTGACCTATGCTCTGGAGAAAGATCTGGAAAAGAATTTTCTGGACCTTGCTGTTATGTGCAAGGCAGTCATCTGCTGCCGTGTTTCACCACTCCAAAAAGCTTTAGTCGTCAAGCTCGTGAAGCGTCACATGAAAGCTATTTTGTTGGCTATTGGTGATGGTGCAAATGATGTTTCGATGATCCAAGCGGCACACATAGGAGTGGGTATCAGTGGCATGGAAGGTTTACAGGCGGCACGGAGCGCGGATGTTGCCATCGGCCAATTTAGATATTTGCGGAAGTTACTGCTCGTCCATGGAGCCTGGAGTTACCAAAGGATAAGCAAGGTTATTTTATTTTCTTTCTACAAGAACATCACCTTGTACATGACACAATTCTGGGTAAGAAATCACATGTTGCTACAATATGCCCAGCTAACAAGCCACAGTACTCATTTCAGAATGCCTTCTCCGGAGAAGTCATCTACGAGTCCTGGACCCTTTCCTTCTACAACGTGTTCTTCACCGTTCTACCGCCGCTTGCGATGGGTATCTTCGACCAATTTATCTCGGCGCGCCTTTTGGACAGATATCCCCAACTTTATCAAATCGGACAAAAGAATACATTTTTCAAAATGCACTCATTCTTTTCCTGGGTCGGCAATGGATTCTACCATTCATTGATTCTATACATTGCGTCTGAATGCATCTGGTGGCGAGATCTCCCGCAGGGCGATGGTAAAACTGCAGGCCATTGGGTTTGGGGTACAGCACTTTACACGGCAGTCCTTGCGACCGTTCTGGGCAAGGCAGCACTGGTGACTAACATATGGACCAAGTACCACGTGATATCCATACCTGGCAGCATGATAATTTGGATGATCTTTGTCGCAGTATATGCCACTGTGGCACCAAAGCTGGGATTTTCAGAAGAATACGAAGGAGTTGTTCCTCGATTGTTCCCGAGCCCGGTCTTCTGGCTGCAACTACTCGCCTTGCCGATTCTGTGTCTATCCCGCGACTTTGCATGGAAGTAGTACGTTAATTCTCGTCAATTTTTGGAAGCGCATGCTAACACACTTAATAGTGCGAAACGAATGTACTACCCGCAGACGTATCATCACATTCAAGAGATCCAGAAGTACAATATCCAAGATTACCGGCCTCGGTATGTTACGCTCACCCTCCACTACCTGTTCCTCGCCATGTTTCATACTAATACAAAATGCGCAGGATGGAACAATTCCAAAAAGCAATCCGCAAGGTTCGGCAAGTACAGCGCATGCGAAAACAGCGTGGGTATGCTTTCTCGCAAGCAGATGAGTCGCAGACAAGGGTACTGCAAGCATACGATACCACGAGGGAGAGAGGTAGATATGGAGAAATGGCGAGTTCGAGACCCAAGGGGAGGTGAGGATGATTCACGATGTTTGACAAGGCTGTCAATGTATGCTACTGTTTTTAGGTGCAGTGTTTTAGGAAGGGATCACGCTCAGGTGTTCTTTAGGATTAGGGTGGCTCAATTGAGACTGGGAGATGCAATGCATAAATAGCATGGCCTGGACTTAAATGTAAGGAGCTCGTTTTACATCCACTAAGGTCGCACCATCCTGTGCTTCTAGACATATGTTTTGCTCTCACGAGACTGGAGAGATCATTTACCTTTCCCAATCCACCCGAATGAACGACCATCCATCCCCTTAGTGCCCGAACGAGGGGTTTTGGTTGATCTGAGCTTAGGAGGTACCTTGGTACGGTATGAAGAATGAATGTATCTGACTCGACCGAAGGCAGCCGAACTCAGAGATAGTGAGGCTCCTGGCCGTCGATAGTAATTGATCCTAAATTTAATCAAGCCACAGTTGACTACGTTGGCTTCATATGGTATAGCCGGCGCTGAACTCAATTGGTGGCGGTCGGCAGTCAGCCGGTTTAGTTGAGCATGAGGCTACTATATGCTCAGATTCCCAGACAGAGGCGTTATGTCATGGTGTTGAGAATGAGATAAGGTTATGCGGGGTCGCAGCTGAAGTCCAACCTCATCTGTTGTGTAATATGCAGTATACCTTAGGTATGTGATAAAGTCTGTTTCATGGTCACCAATAAACAATTTCATTCTTCAGACCTCGGGCCGGGGCTAGGGTCGAGTAATAAGTTAGATGCTATATCAAAGTGTGTGTCCCAATATAGAAGGTCCATGTGCAGGTAGGCTGGGCTGCTGCGGGTGCTACCGAACTACTACTTCTCCATATCATTGTGTAGGCTATTTGGGCAAGAGCTACCTTTTAGTAATTATGCTAAAATGGTACGGAGTAAGTGAACCAAGGACCCAGCTGTGCGATCCTGGTCTGATTAACATGTTATAATACAGTACGGTGTACGGCAGGAAGATTGAGGAGATGCGAGCTGCAGCTACCCATGTCCATATATATGATTGTGTTTACCTTCCTCTTTTATCTCGCGGGGAATTGTCTCTGGGTTATTTCCATACCAGGCCTGTACTGTGTACTCGAGTACCTACTCTACTCTACTTACCTCCATGGCCCCAAAGCGATGGATGCGATTACGACAACTCCTGCTGCCCTGCCCCTACGAGTACCCCCCCTGCATTTGCCCCTCCTTGCCCCTGCCCGGCCTAACTGTATATTTCCCTTTCTTCTAGATTGCCATGCACATTCCCATATCCTTGCACCGACAACCTCGTATCAAAACTGCTGCTGTCCCTTCACTACCTTACTGTAGTCTTTCGATGGATGTGTTCAACTTTGCCCTCCAGTCTTCTCTGATGGCGCAGTAGTGAAATTCACCTGTACTGCACGAGCACTCGGAGTTGGTGGAGACCGCGAGAGATTCAATTGCTATAATAACATATAGCCATGAAGCACCTCTGACAAACAAGAAAGAAAGATTCTTGGGACACTGTCGTTTTGCTGAGCCGTTCCTGGCTCACTCCACCTTCTCTATGCTTTCAACGATGACTTCCTCAATGGCGAAGATGAAGCTGTCTTCCAGCTTCTCTACTACCTTCGTTATTACTTCCATTCTCTCACTCGTCAACCAGGTCCACTCTCTCGCTTCGACGGATACCATCACTTGGGGAGGTGATAATTCGAGGACTGGATATCAATCGTGAGTGTACCTCGTTATATTACAATCTCATTGCTAATCCTTCTAGTAATCATAATATGGATCCTTCAATTGTTGGCTCCTCACAATTTGGCCAGCTCTTCGTGACTCAGTTGCCGGGCATATATAACGGTGCCAAAGAGCAACTCTTTGCTCAGCCTCTAGTGTATACCCCGTCTGCAGATGGTATCCAGTATGTCTATCTGGCAACGACGCAGAACAACATCTACAAAGTCAACGCGAAGACCGGTGCTATTGCTGCACAACGAAACCTACACATTCCATTTTTAGCTGCCGACTTAAATGGGTGTGTTGACATCACCCCTTGTAAGCAACTCCTTTCTTTGTTTCATCTCCTAGGTCTGGCTCTGGCTCTGGCTCTTGATATTGAAATAAAACATAGTTCTAATTCCTCGGTAGGCATTGGTTCCACTGCAACCGGCGTCATTGACCCGGATACCGATACATGGTACTTGACAACGAAGACATATGCAGACCAGGATGGCGGGACTGCCGCCCAAGGCAAGCCCAATGGAAGATACTATGTTCACGCTATTGATGTCAGAGACCTCAGCGAGCGGCCGAACTTCCCGGTGAACCTCGAGGGTACCGTGGCAAGAAACAATCCCGTTCGAAGTTTCAATGGAGGTATTCATCACCAGCGACCTGCCATACTCCATACCGGACAGTTTATTTACGCTGGGTTTGCGTCACACTGCGTCCAATACAATTTTACTGGGTGGATCATGGGTTGGGATAAGACAACCGGGGCTACGGTTGAAAGATATGCAACTGAAGGTGCTGGTGTTCCAAATACAACCCCCGGAGGTGGTGTATGGATGTCGGGTGGAGGTTTGGCCTCGGATGACGCCGGATCGATGTTCTTCGCCTCAGGAAACGGGTACGCTTCTCAACTCAGCACGATTCCTGTCAATGGTCGAAACCCGCCAACCTCACTTGAAGAAGCTGCTGTTCATATGACAATCAACGAAGACGGTAGTTTAACTATTGTGGATTTTTTCATGCCATGGGAGAAGACACAACTAGATGGTGCTGATCGAGATCTTGGCACGACCCCTCTGGAATTGCTTCCAAGCGAATTCTCCTGCGGCGATGTGAAGCGCATGGGTGTTGTCACAGGAAAAAGTGGCAAAACTTATTGGCTCAACTTGGACAATTTGGGAGGATACCAGAATGGTCCAAACAAGCTGGATGATGTTATTCAAGTATACCAGAACGAGAACTCGGTTTATGCTGGAGCTGGCGTCTTCCCTCTCGAGGGAGGATATATCTATATTAATGGTAAGCAGCGCGGAAGGTTTTCCTTACTCTTTTCCTCCTATATTTATATCACACCTTCATTTTCTTTGAAATGCTGGCAGGGCTTGTAGAGATACCTCTCCGTCTCGAGACTTTAGAGACAACCTCCGAGACCTGAACCGATATTAGTACTAACCAGGCGATTAGTCATTCAATACCCTAGTCATGTCTTCAAGTTCTCCTGCGATGCGGGAGTTCCTTCTTTCACTAAAGTTGCTGACAATCCTACCAAAAACGCGTACATTCTAGGCGTGGGTCACGGGACTGTCACTTCTCTGAATGGGCAAACAGGAACAGGTCTTGTATGGACCAGTGATGTCCAAGGATCTACCCTCCGAATCTATAATGCAGTACCGGTGAATGGCCTCATGACCCTAATCAACTCCTTCAACTTTCCGAATCCACTCAAGTTCACCCGACCAGTTTTTGGGGATGGCCGAGCTTATATGGGAACTGCGGCAGGCGCTCTTTATGCATTTGGATCGCCCGTCAATCTCCCGATCAATTGCTCTTTGCCTTATGATTTTGGAGTATCAGACCTGAAGAAAGCGACTGCGGTTAAGACTGTTACTTGCCTGGCAAATATTGACGTTACGGTCACGAACGTTAGCCTAAGTGGGGATCAAAACTTCGTCATAAACGGGGTCCCAGGTTTACCACTTCAGGTAGCAGCTAAAAGCTCTTTTAGCTTCCAAGCAACATTCGATCCGCAAGCTGTTGGCCCACTGTCATCTGATATTCTCGTTGGCACTACCAATAAAGTGGCTGGCTATAGTACTACTACTCCCATCGGCCTGCGTGGTACTGGTCAAAGTGTGAACCCTCTTCTCTCTGTCAGCCCTGTGACTTTAGCTTTTCAAGGCGTTGTTACTGGGGCTCAAGCCGGAGGTGTCAATCAGTCTGTGATCTTCACCAATCTAGGAAATGGTAACTTGTCAATCAGAAGCATTCTCTACTCCACCCAGAGCGAGACCGGCCCTTATATTCCTGCCAACACCACTTTGTCAGGGCCGAGGGCTGGGCCATTTACCTTCATTGGCCTTCCATCTACTATTGCTGGGAATTCTGAAGTCATTGTTACTGTCAATTTTGATACCTCTGCAAGCGGAAACTTTGCTGCTTATCTAGTTGTGCAGTCGAACGGTGGTAACAAGACCTTTGATGTGGTTGGAACTTCTGGAAGTGCCCCGGTTGCACTTCTCGAGTTCCAAACTACCGACGGCGCTGGTTGGGTACAGTATAAGTCGGGTACAAATTTCACCTTCGGGAATGTGACGGAGAATACTACCCGTTCCTTGAAAATGCGATTGACAAACAACGCTACTACTGACAGCGCTCGACTCTCTATCACGGTTTCGAAACCTCCTTTCGGGGTTGTAGGGATAATCGGAGCCAACAATGCTATCGATCTCGCTGAAGGCACCACTCTAGCACCCGGAGAGAATGCAACTGCAACTCTCTACTGCTCAGTACCCAAAGAGCAGTGGAACGAGAACCCGTACTCGGGAAGTGCACAATGGACAATGAATGTCGATGATCCAAATTTTAGAAAGCAATTCATTCAATTTGACTGCCTCGGCGTTTCGGAACAAGCTCCTCCTCTCCAGCCTAACGGTCTGGGATATTATCGCTACACGGGGTGCTTCAAGGAGAACAACCCCGGTCGACAACTCAAGACTCAACTCTATGCAAATGTAAACAACACCAGTCCTATGTGCATTGCAGCTTGTTCTGCCGCTGGATATACTTTCTGCGGTACTCAATACAACCGCGAATGTTGGGGAGGGCCAACAATACCCATCCAGGCTGTTGATGAAGGCAACTGTAACTACCCTTGCGCCGGCGATATCAACCAGATCTGCGGCGGTAACGGCATTGGAAGCGGAGCAGGCGGAAGCTACATCTCATTGTTTGCTGATGCCAGAGGCTTCAGTGGAAACGTCACGACCACCCCACCAAGCGGACCCTTTGTCAACCCTGGTGTTGGAGGTTATACGAGCATTGGCTGCTATACCGAAGGAACCAGTGGTAGAGCATTGTCACAGCAGCTAACTCCAACTTCAAAGACAGTTGCAATATGTCTTAATGCTTGTTCTGCTGGCAATTACAAATATGCTGGACTGGAATACGGGGGAGAGGTGAGTTGACGTTTATACTCCGATCGTTCAACGCTGACCGTCAATAGTGCTGGTGTGGCAACTCTATCAGCAATGGTGCTAGTTCTACTGCAAGTACTGATTGCAGCATGACCTGTGCTGACAATGGAACGGAGTATTGCGGAGCTGGCTCAAGACTAAACATGTATCAGCGCGGTAATGTTACACTTACTACCACAACCAGTAGTGGCACGACTACTGGGACTGGGACTCCGACTCCAACAGGTGGTCCTCAAATCAAGCAAACGATTGGCAATTGGGCATTCCAGGGTTGCTGGACCGAGATTACGAATGCTCGTGCTCTAGCCGGTCTTGCATATGCCAACGATTCTATGACTTTAGAATCTTGCGCCTCCTTTTGTGCCGGGTTCAAATGGTTTGGTGCTGAGTACGGACGGGAATGTACGTGCAATCCTCGCTATCATGAACTCACTGACAATGAACTCAGGTTATTGCGGCAATACACTTGGCACTGGGAGTATCAAGGCTGCGAACCAAGCAGATTGTAGCTTCTTGTGCCCTGGCAATAATCTCGAGTATTGTGGCGCAGGCAACCGGCTTGAATTATACAGTCTCGCGGCTTCTACCACATCACCAGCCGGTTTCTCTAATTCTTCGACGACTTCAAGGGGAAATGTTTTAAGCAGTGTTCTAACCACCCTTGGCTCTTCGATGACATTGAAGACAAGTGTCACAGTTTCCACTCCCGCCGGCACAATTCTCACCACTAGTACTGCCACATCAGCGAAACCAACAAGCCCGACTATCGTCCCCTCAGTCGGCTTGTACAACTATGCTGGCTGCTATACTGAAGGAACAAACGTCCGTGCTCTCGCGGCAGCCTCTTATCCCTCGGACAACCAAACAGTAGCATACTGTGCTTCTTCTTGTTCTTCCTACACTTATTTCGGTGTTGAGTATGGCCGTGAGTGTTGGTGCGGAAACAGCTTTGGTTCCGGAGCTGTCACTACGAAGGACAGCGACTGTTCAATGTTATGTGCTGGGGATACAACCGCTTACTGCGGCGCTGGAAACCGCCTGAATGTGTATATCAAGAACAGGACACTCTCTACCCTGAAGGCGAGCACAAACTCATCCTCGAGTCTTGTAAGCACACCCTCAAGTCCTGGAATATTGAGCCTTTCTAGCACACAATCCGCATCCTCTTCGATTTTACCTTCGACGGCATCGAGCTCAGCGGCCTCTAGCTCGAGTCCTTTCGTCAAAAGTACGAGCTCGTTCCTATCCTCTTCACCGCAACTTTCCACGTTAAGCAGCAGCAGCAGCTCCACCAAAAACTCCTCCGCGACCTCAGCAACACCCTTATTAACCGTGCCTGTCGTTTCGAACGGAAACGCCAACTTCACTTACTACTCCTGTGCCACTGAACCAGTCAATGACCGTCTCCTCTCCTCGAAAGTCCTCAGCAATGGCACGGACATGACTATCGCGATGTGTCTCTTGACATGCTATGATCATGCCTACGCAGGCGTAGAAAATGGGCGCGAGTGTTGGTGCGGAAATACCCTCAACGTAGCAGGCAGTTCAGGATCAACGCCCAGTGCGAACGTCTCGGATAGCCAATGCAGCTTTATTTGCCCTGGCAACTCAACGGAGTACTGCGGTGCTGAAAATAGGCTGAGCCTCTACTGGTTTGATAGCGTGAAGGCGAAAAATAATGCTGGTAATGCTACGAACACATAGAGAGATACGTGTTCTTTTATATGGATTTGGTTGGACGTTGTACTGTAATAGGCGGTATAGGTAATCCTGGCTTATGGCAAGATGATAGATAGATGTAATGTCTCATGTTTCGATGTTTATATACAAACATACCTACTTTGAAAATGCTTTGCTCTCATGTGACGACCGAGACCGAGACGTCTCGCGGCACTAAAAGCCTTGTGAGTTTGTAAGCCACTTTGCGTCAGGTGGTGAGCTGCTGTAGGCAGATCAATAAGGCTCCTTATCATTTCGAATCGAAACACTTGAGCAGGAGGAGTCTTTGCGCCATAGTCCCCAACATTGCGCTTATAGGATGTCCCGATGGCGCGAAAGCTGTATGAGGCAGCATTCAACTGGCTGACCATGACCACCAATTACGCCTCGCTTCTTATATCAAGTCATCACAAAAAAGATCATCAATCCCGTGGTACTTTCTTGATCTCTAGGAAAGAAATCTATTAACAGAGGATTCCCGATCCCACCCTCTGTGACGCCGGCGCTAAGGTATCTCTATCTACCAAATCTAATAACGAAAACCCAGCAATAATTATACATTTTTAGACACCTTGGATCTCTCGTCCAAGGCGCAGAATCCAGAAACTATTTGTAACAGTCTCGCAGTAAGAGTAACACGTCTAATGGCCCCTGCCTCGTCCGCCAGCTCTACCCTCTCCACCTCCTCTGGCTTTGTGCTCTCTCGGTGGATCAGGTCGAACAGTCAACCCTGGTACACCCTTCAAACCCATCTTACCCACTGTCGACTTGTTGATAGCTGGCACTTCTGGTGCACATAAGCCGTCTAGAGCAAACCTATTGCCCTCATGAACCAGCCTGGCAGTATCCCAGCCCATGGATTTGGCATGTCCCTTATAATATCCTAGCCAAGCTTGATAGGTCTTCGCTTGACTCTCCATACGTGAAGCAATAGCTCTCACCTCATTATTGGCGCTCACATCTGCCTCGGTTTTCTCAAAGGCAATTTCTTTCAAGGTGTACTTGGAAAAAAATGTCTCATCCGCGGCGTGGATGAATGTTCCTCTGCCCTCGCGGCCAGCACGAGCAGTACGTCCCAATCGATGAATGTATGATTCTTTGTCCATAGGAATGCCAACCTGGAAGACATTTGTAACTGAGGGGAAGTCCATACCACGCGCAACGACGTCCGTAGCTACCAAGGTTCCATGCTTGGCTTCTCGGAAAGCATTCGTCACACTGGTCCTCTTGCCCTGACTCACACGCGAGTGTAGCACACTGACATTTCCCAACCCGGGCATAGCAGACAGAACCTCGCCATAGAAATCGGCGAGCGCAGCGGTGGGGGCGAAGATGATGGCTTTGAAGGTGGCCGGGCCCTCAAGAGCGATCTCGGAGCGCAGAGAACCGACTAGGGCGGCTGCGACGTCGGAGAAGGTGGGCACGACGATCAAGTGCTGAGGCACGCGTTCGTGGGTATTGAGATCGCCTTTCGGGATGGTGGAGATGAACTTGTAGTCCTTTGAAAGAACAAGATGGGCGACCTTTTCCACGTGGGGCGCGATGGTTGCGGAGAAGAGCATGCCTTGTCTATTACTCTTAGCCTTGTCGGGCAGATAGGCGACGATCTTCTTCAAATCATTCATGAATCCCATGTCTAGAAGCCTGTCTGCTTCATCGAGCACGAGCGTGTCGAGGTTTCTGAAGCAGCCTCGAACCCTCTCGTCGCTCAAGTGGTCGAGGAGACGCCCAGGGGTGGCTATCAGGATATCGCAGCCTGCTAGGATCTTCCTCTCCTCCGTAGTCTTGTTTGTTCCACCAATGGCGAAGCTAATTTGATACTGCGGCATACGCTTGAGCAGTGCTGTTGCCTCCTTTGCGATTTGCATAGCAAGCTCTCTCGTTGGTGAGATGACAAGTAGGGAGACCCCAGACCCTTTGTTTCTGTTCTTGTTGAGAAGCGTCTGTATGGCCGGCAGCAGAAAAGCGACCGTCTTGCCCGTTCCCGTCTTTGCTTGTGCTAGCACATCTATCCGTTTCGCAAGGAGGTCGTGTAGAGTTGCTGCTTGGACGGGCATCATATGGTCGAACTTCAGATCCTGCGTAATCGTTTGCAGCATGATGGGATGAATCAGGTTCTCCTTTGCAAGATCTGCAAAACGCGGCGTATCCAAGGGGATTTGCTCGGTGAGAGGAGGAGTCGCGACTCTTGGTGGAGGTGCAGGTGGTGCAGCATTTCGAGAAGGAGCTGCAGCGGTGTTGATGGGTCTCTTGCCTTTGTAGGGATGCCGTCTGGCAGGTTGTCTCTTGGCTTCTTGCATGGTGGTGGTGATGAGAGTTCGCAGGAGTGTACTGCGTCGGAATGTGGTAAGGGAAAACATCAAGCTGGATTTTCTGGTTGCTGGTGAAAACTTCTTTGTCGCGTGGCGCTTGCCATGCGCAGTGCATGTGGAGGAGAATATGATTACTCAGCGAGATAGATAACGATAAGAAATAAATAGGGGTACAGTACAGTACAGTACTGTACTGTACTGTAACTGTAACAAGAACATCGCTTTGATTTTAACTACGCGACAGAAATATATATGAAATATATACCTGCGCCTGCTTGTGATATTTCTCAACATAAGGACTCGTAAATATATGTATGCGTAAATTCGAGATTACATAATCATCCTCTATTAGATACTTATATATGAATATAAACTTCTCTTTCACTCCCCCATAAGCCTCAGACAGACTCCTGAATGACGCCCATATGTGGAATGAGAGTGTCTCTGCAGAACTTTCTGGTCAGAAATGGCTCTATCATCCTCATCTGTGACAATTCAACACCATCTGCCTAACATTTGAAGCCACGTTCGCATGCCATGCCATATCAGTTTCCTCAAAGTTCAAAGAAAATCACAACACCAGAAAGCGGCTCGAGGGCACGAATATATTGAGAAACAGAGATGTCGTGTCATACAGCTTTTATGTTATGAGACTACGGTAATCATGGCGTGTAAAATAAAAAGAGTACAGATCACGGTGCATTTCACTTGAAATTTTGCAGCAATGAAGAACCTTGGTATATTTGGCACATTGTTACCTTGACAGCTGCTCTGCAAGCTCTGCAAGCTTTGCAAGCCCTGCTCGACCTCCACCCACCTCACATCCAAGGGCGGGAGAAAGCCCCGGTCCAACGGAAGAAGCCTATGCACGAAATACTCGGTACTGGCCTTCTGCATACATTCGAGTCCAAAGCTAAATTTACGAATACGTACAGTACAGTACAGTACAGTACAGTTTTACTATTTCTCTCCACAGTCTGAGCAAAGCCGAGTGAGATAAGACTCTGCAATGGATTGATTGGGTTAGCTGGGTTGGTTGGTTTTACGATAAGGCAGAGTCGCATTATCCGGCGAAATTGCGGGCAAATACTTGTACTTGTACTTGTGACGGATCATGCAGTCGAATTCAACGTACCTGTTCCTATCCCGTGTGTATCTGACTCTAACCTTGGTAGTATGAGGGTACGAGTAGGTAGGTAGGAGGTACCTACAGGTACGGTACTATGAACTCAAAATCAAGACACGATGCCTAAAGACAGTACTTAAGGCTCAGGTACTTCTACAATAGAACCCCCAACCTTTGATGATACATGATACTGTACCTCTGTATGCCGCTGCAAAGCGAATGACAAGGATGACGATGGTGGCGTTCTCGGATTACCGTATCTGGAGAGCTGTGCTGTGCCTGGATTCATGCATGCGTGTGGGGGTGGAGCTTGGTGCGTTTGTTGGCAGCCGCGGATATGTGAGAAATGATAGACGTCTGGGATTGGCGAGCATCAGGAAGGGAAGGTATGGGGATGGGGATTGGATAGGATAGGATAGGATAGGATAGGATAGGATAGGATAGGATAGGATAGGATAGGATAGGATAGGAATGGCAGCTTTGGCGAGAAAATAGAGCAAGAATTTTGGGAGAACCAAGGACTAGGTAAGGTACTCACTCTCACTCACGCACTCACTCTTTCATCCCAAGCGGCTTCTTGTTCTTGGCCAGCTGTTGTTGAGTGAGAACCACGCACGCATGCACGAGGTCGAGGGTCGAGGGTGTGGGGGATCCCGACAATGTGAGTAGCTGGAATATGAACAAGCGCCGAAGTACGAGTACTAGCTTAGGTAAGCTAAGTACTTTGTTTTTGTCTTGTTATCCCTGGGATTTAGTACTGAGTGGGGGGGGGGAGGGGCATAGTCGTGTACTGTACACGCACAATATTCGGTAGAAGGCAGAACGTGTCTCTGGTGCGAGGCTGCTGCGACTCTGCAGTGCGCGCGGAGTATGTGATCAACTCTGAATGGCCGAGACAGTCAGATGGGAGGGAGGGAGGGAGGGGAAGGGGCATGGGGGGAATGGTAGGTGTAGACGGCTATAATTAATAGTAAAGTGCGCACTGTGTGACTGACTGCATTGTGACCTGAGAACTGACTCGCCATGATGCAATTCAAGTATAATATAACACGCAGCTGCCAGTGTTGTGCTTCTCTGAGACTATTGCATCTTTCAAGGTACCGTACTGTACTGTACATGTACCGACGACTCCCGTTTAATTGCGCCATCGACTGACGGTCTATTTTCTGTGTCAAAATCTACGAAGGTACCTACGGATCAAATCATCAGCAGAACAACAAACAGCCTTTGCCTAAACATTGCACCATACCCGTTATCAATTTAAACATCCCCTCTCTCTCCTCCTCTCTTCTCCCCCGCGCACCACGCCTTTATTTATAATACTCGTTTCCCCTTTCACCACTCGGACGAGACAATCGGCCGTGGTACCTTGGAACTAGAAGAGAAGAACCAAAGCCAAGCCAAGCTACTCTAGAAGCCCAGATAACGATAGATGGTATTATCTTGTCGCCTTGCTTGTACTGTACAGTACAGTACTGTAACCAACCACCAACCACCAACCAACGCGTCCGTCCTCCCCCCTCCGCACAGGCCAATCCGACGATAATCTATTCTGCCCTTGTCCTCCGTCTTTCGGCTCATCAATATAAGAAAGTCGTGTGCGCGCTCTCTTAACGTATCACTATTCCCTTTGGTTATATCAAAACCCCCCTCCGTTATCGCATCGTTCAACCCACGCTACGACCCACCCGAAGAAGAGGAAGACGCGCATACCAGAATAATTAAGAAAAGAGTCATCGCAGGGCCTCGCCTCGCCTCGCCTTGCATCGCATCGCATCGCATCTTTATTAAGCAAGCACGCAAGCCATTTATCTTATTATTTTGCTTCTCACCCACCACATCCCTCTTCTTTTATCAGCTATCACATCAGCCCGAAACTGTCACGAGCGCCGCTTACAGCCACAAGACCAACGCGTACATACAGTGGTATACGACTCTACATCTATCTATCCCATCATTCCTCCCAGCTTCTTCTGTGTTTTATCCAATTCCAATCCATTGATCTTGCAATCCAAATCTTCCCCCTGAACGCACCGCAGTCCGAGAAGGATCTAAGAATTTGAACCAAGCCGCCAAACTGGCTCACTCACGCCCCCCACCGGTCCGTACCACTCACTCGGCCGTTGCCGCAGCTGCAGCCTCGCCCCCATTGTCGCCGCGCACGCATTCGGAGAAGAAGTCGCATCACCACCGGCGAAAGTCTGGAAAAGAGCACGTCGCCACAGAGAAAAAGGCCTCCAGACCAACAAGCTTGAGCAGGAGGACAACCCCGCAGTACGTGACCAAAGTCGGACCCGGATGGAGCGGAGGACGAGGTAGCACCAGTGCCAGGGACAGGGACGGTGAGGAAGGTGGCCGTGATAGCGGGGAGTCGTTCCCGCAGTTCTGGTATGTTGCTTTCTTTTTCCTTCATTCCTTCCAGTTAGTGTGGGTGAGACGGCCGGGTTCTCCAGGTACTGTACGGCGTACAGCGATGCAAGGAGAAGGTCCTCATGACCATGACCATGGCGCGTGTGGGGTGCATATCATCGCCGTACCTCGACCTTGCTTGATGCAGAGCTGACGAATAACACAGCATGAACTGCGAAAAGCAATTCTTACCGGTGAACAACACTTTCCTATATTGTTCCGAAGCGTAAGTGATGTGCTCCTCTCTACCAGTCACCTCGTGCCTTTTTCTGCAACAGTCAAATTGACCCCATATCAATAGTTGCCGACTTCACGATCAGAACCCCGCCCCGTCCCACTCGGATGCGTACTCGCCCTCTGCATACGCACCCTCATCTCCACCTCTGACGCCCTACACGAGACATTTCTCCAGTCTTCCAACTTCGTTTCCCGATGATGGGCCTGATATTGTCCCTAAATTCTCCCCCACGCAATCCCATCCACGCTCCTACTTCAACTCCGACCCATACCCCGCATCATACCAAGCTCCCCCAACCTATGCTTCCTCTCTACCACGAACAAAGGGCTACAAAGATTCACAATCAAGCACAGCCCTCGCCAGTCTCCGGGAACTAGCCACTGCTCTTCCGCGTACGAGCTCCAAACACAGTGATCCTGAATCGCCACCCAAGAGCAGCGCAAGCAGTATCAGTCGAACGGGGTCCGGCGTCTGGAATTACATGCCGTTTACTTCTACTAGCAAGACCACGACTCCAACCCCATCTGCAACGCCAGGGAACAGCTATAATGGAGGCTACACCGTGAGCCAGAGCTATGGCGCTGTGCAAACTAGCTATGTGTCTAGTGGTGGGAAGAGCAGAGAAGACCTATATAATTACGGCAAGAGCCAGAGCACATATGGACAGCCAGGCGGTATGAGTAGGGATCGCCCTCTACCTCCCAGGAGTGGACCAGGTGGTTACGGGCATCGTCCTAAGAGCATCGACTTGGTCACGCCAACTTGGTGACGAAAGGCGTAACGCGATCATGAAAAGTTATTCTGATATTTATTTGTTTGCATTTTTAATGACTTTTGGGCGGGCATTTGCATTGCATGGACAAAGGGATAGCATCAGCGAACAGGCGGCATTGGGTAGTGGCATAGAACGGTGCTCAGCTGGCATTGGCACATCAGATAGGAAATCTAATCATATACTTCGTATTTACATATACTCACAGTTGATCCTATACTACACAAACATCTGGTCAACGTACTAGCATACCAGCATTACTAAGCAACCTCCTCCCGTGTATAGTACTACGGTAGGTGTCTTGTGCTAAACAAAAGGGGCCTCGCTAAATAGGCTGCACAGCTACATTCCACCTACCTACCTACCTAGGTATTCCATACATTTAGCCTATGCGCTCCTCATATACAGCAATATCGTACCGCACATCTGGACGGGGCCTGGACCATGGTAAAGGGAGATCCAGGCCTCTGGGAACCCCACGGGAAATCATCCTGCTGGCAGCTTACACATGCTATAAATAAGAAGAGAACACGCTAAATCTTGTCAGGTGATTTTTGGCTACGTGTGTTGGTAGCACAAGTGCAGCGTGGACGGGGTCTTGGGCCAGAATCGTTTAGGGAGGGCGTATGACTGTGTATCTTTCTTGAGGAGGTACTAGACGAAGGGTAATAGGATATGATAATGTCTTATCTGAGGTGAGAGTTAGGGGCTGTGCTTAAAGTGATATGTCGGAAACAGTTATTGGGATTTTTATACTTCTACCGAGAAACAAGATCAATTTGTTCAAAGTCATTAGTTAAACGTGTCTGCATAGGTATGTATTAATTACTAATTTAATACAATTGTTGCTACTCATACCTCGGTATATTATAAAAGATTCCAATTCACCGCCCCCTTTTCCAGCTCGCTTACGAAACATGACGGCAAGACACAAATTAAAAAGATTGCAAAAATAAAGCATTAAAGGTTTGTTACCAAAAATAGCAAAACTTCTACTAACAGCTCCCCAGGAACTGATTCGATCAAAGAAGAAACGAAGCCCGACTCCCGGTGGAGGCAAGGTTGGTTTTTTATTCGAGGCAGTGGGTCACCCTGCCAGGAAATTGGCGTGAAGACCCAATCGATCCACACACCAAGCACAATTTGATCTAGACCACTTAGCCAAGTGGTTGCCTGTTATGTTTGATTTGGTTGAGATTTGCTGTTTTTCATATATATAGCAGATACGGAAGAAGTCCGGCTTAAGGGAGATTGAATCGGTGGAGGGGATATGGGTGGGTATGGAGGCGGTCTCAGCTGGAAGTTTTACCTCCTGCTACAAATAGCGCTGACACTTTTCTCTTGAACAACTTAGGGAGAATTTCGATTCGCCTTTCAGCTTGGAGACATAAACAACTTTTCATGTGCCATACTTCGATTTCGATTCTTACAACACCCTCTTCGGCGGCACAGTCACCAACCCTCTGGCCTCCTTCGTCCTCCATTGCAACGCTTTACATATCTCATAGATGACCTTCAAATTCGGAGTAGGCACGCTAATCTTCTCCGCCTCTCTTAAAGGCTCGCCCACTAGGTACTCAAACTCGATATAATCCCCCTGCCCAAAACCATCAGTACACTTCTCAAACATCTACAGACTCGGCAAGACTTACCTTCTCCCAATCAACCTGCATACTAGGCTTTAGATATAAATCCATAGGATCGCAGTTAATCATCGTATCCATAATCCCCTCATCGAGCTCATGTCCTAACAGCTTCGCTGTCTCAAAGACTTCTTTCATAGCCGGCCTCACTAGACCTTCCACAGCGCTCCCTGCAAGCCTGATTCTGGCATCATCCAGTCCCAGGATAGCACAAAGCGGATTCAGCACCGCGTTGAAGATCAGTTTTCTCCATCGTGAATATGGCACATTGTCATTGAATCTCACGTTTGTTTTCCCAGCATTGCCATATATCTTGATAAACTCTTTTGCGGTAGCGATTTCTCGCTCTGGGTCTTTGAGAGACGGGTTATGGAATGCGCCTAGTAACAAATCGTCTGCAAACTCGTGGTGGATGGTTCCGGGAACACCTTCGTGGGAATCGATCATGGAGATGCCGGACAGGACCATGTTGGTGGGGAATGCGGCAAAGAGGGGGGCTTCGATGTTAAGACCATTTTGGATCATTACTATGGTCGTGTGACCGGGAGTTACTGCTGGGGCGATGAGGGAGACGAGGGAGGGCGGGATGTCGGGGCAGTTCTTGGTGGTTGTGACGATGTAGTCAAATGCAGGTAGAGATTCTCTCTCTACATCTGGGACGGAATTTACGACTGCCAGATTCCAATCAGCTTTTTGGTTTTCTTCTGTAAAGTCTGCGGCTCTATGAGAGATCGCATATTGCGCACACCTTTGGTAGGTCTCCATCCTTTGAGATTCCCGTGATCAACGGACTCGATCGTATATCCCTCTTTCTCCACAACTTTGAAATTCGATCTCAAGACCGCAGTCACAGACCCCAATCCTCCTGTCTCGATGTTCAAGGCAGCAATTGCCCCAACAGCCCCTCCTCCGAGAAGGAGCACGTTTGCTTTCTTCTCCGTGCTCACCATTTCGAGATATCTGATAATTGAGAGAAGTGAAATTCTGAAATGACAATTGAATAAACAGAAGATATACATTCAAACTAAATATTACAACAGAGTGAAGAGTTAGCTAGCCTCGTGCTTTCCTTCTAATGTTAGCTTTGCGACACTACCTATGCCAAGATACAACCTGATTATCCCATCTTTGACTTCAAGCTCGCTCGAGTATCGCCAACTGGATAGCCTTACCGCATGTGTCGGTTCTACCCTATCGCGAAAACCTTCCGCTTGTGTTGGCTGTGGCAATGTGGCCCAATATTGGGGTGGCAATGTAGAGTCGAGCTTCAAGAATGGGATAAGTCATGGTTGCCGAAACCGAGGCGACTAATGCACTCCTGCAGCTCATTAAGTCGACACAGCTCTTGCTTGCAGATGCAACCAACAATGCGGGGAGCTTTATCTTAAGATCCTCCAAAGATGGGGGCGGGGCAGGGAGCTCTTATCAGAATTTGAGAGTGCAGAGTGGCAGGCAGATCGTCGCATCACATCCCCGGATTTCGTTGAACTGTGTACGCTGATCATATTCAGCATCTGGAAAAACCTTGCAACACCGTACTCGTATCCCAATAGGCCCAACCGGGTTTCTTCATTCGGCAACATCTACATCTACATTTGGAGGCACTTCATCAAAATCATCCTGCAGCAAGAAATCTGGTGATCTCATATCAACCATTCCACAGTTAGGACTGCTGATCATGTAGCCCAACCTCGCCTGGCACTCCTTGGAGAAACCTTTTGCTACCTCTGGGGGATACTCGATCAAAGTCGCGAACTCCTGCCTCAAAGTTCCCTTGCACATAAACATTGCAAACAGCATTCTGTTTTCGTCCTTCGAATTATTAGTACTGCCACCATGATATGTAGAAGCTAGCATGAATGCCGCTTCCCCAACTTCCATTTCAGCATAGATGGCATCGTTGGAGTTGGCACCTCTATCGTCACCCCAAAGGTGGGAGCCAGGAATCATACGCGTGGCGCCGTTTTCAACTGTAGTTTTGATGCCGGGGACAAAAAGACCAAACCCATCATCTCGGCCTGCTGTCCATCCTGTGCGAGTAGCATCGGTGTGTCGAGTGTGATACATTTTGTCGTCGCGGTGTAGGCGTTGTCCGACAGCTTTGGGGCGGACATCGATGCCGAGAGCAGCCGAGAGAAGGGGATGTGAGGTGTAATAGGTGCACTTCTCGTCATACCAGGTTGGGTCTGTAGAAGAGAGGAAATACTCTCCTAGTTCCTGGTGATGGTTAATGGCGAGTTCTTTGACTTTTGTCCTCGAAGGCATATACCTGATAAAGAGGATGCATAAAGAACTTCTCTCGACATGTAGGGCTTCTCCATAGAAGCCGGTTACAACGTCGTGTCTCTGGTGGAAATAGTTTTCCCTGTGCTCTGTAATCAGTTGGAAGACAAGAAAGACCTCGATCAAGACTTACTTGCCACGGTTTATCAGCATCTAAGAAGGGTTTCACCTCTGCATTTGCGGCAGCAACATCTTCTATTGTGGCATAGTTTGTACAGATACAGCCGCCGTCCCTTTTTATAGCTTCAATGAGCTCCTCTATGGGAGCGTCCACTGGGATACGTCGTAAAGCTGGCTTAGAGATTGTAACCATATTGAGAGGCCGAAAAATAATGAGGCAATTGTAGAACGCAGGATGAGAACGACTTATTAGTCTTTCCTCAAACTCGAGATCTTCCCCGATATCAGTAGTTGCAGCAAAGTGCTGTGCTAAGATACGATCGGGATCTCTTTCCTTATATTATACAACTTTCGAGCTGCCTCTCCGTGACGTTCTACATTGAAAGATAAGCCCCACCTTTCGAGTGAACTTCTTAGTTTTAGAGGACGCCAACTCGCTCGCTCAAACCAATCCAAGACCTTTAAGCATAGCCTATCTCCCAGGGATTTGAATATCTGCAAGAGAAACCCGATATTGTTCAATTTGAAATGGCCCCAATCACGTCCAAGATAGAGCAGATAGGAGCTGCACTTACCACGGCTCATGCAACTTATGGCAAAAGCAACCCAAAAAGCTGCAAAACACACAAAGAATCTTTAGAAACACTACCAGGAGGTAAGTTTGGCACAATTAAAACTGATCTTCCAATTGACACGTTCAAGGCACGACTCGAAATGTAGTCCACTTCGAGCCCTTTCCAGTGATCCTAGCATCGGGGCAAGGCTCCTATCTGAAAGACCTGGATGGCCACAAATACCTTGATCTATGCGGCGGATACAGCGCAGGAATGTTTGGTCATTCCCATCCAGTCATCACGAAAACAATGCATGCTGCTATCGACAGCGGATTTGCTCTAGGAGGGGTGAACCAGTTCGAAGGACGGCTCGCTCAGCTACTCTGCTCTAGATTCTCCAGCATCGACAAGATCCGCTTCTCGAATTCTGGGACTGAAGCTAATCTGACAGCACTCGCGCTGGTTAAGGCTTACACGAAACGAGAAACAGTTATCGTTTTCAAAGGTGGCTACCACGGAGGTCTTGCTACCTTTGGGAAAGATGGAAAGGTAACGGCAAATAGTATGAACGTGCCACACAAGTTTATCATTACACCTTATAATGATATCAAAGCTCTTGAAGAGATGGTGGAAGAGCACAAAGATGACCTGGCGTGTATTTTCCTGGAGCTTATGCAAGGGTCATCTGGGTGTCTTCCAGCCGATATTGAGTTTGTCGAAGCTACCAGAGCGAAGGCCACCCAGGCGGCGCTGTTTTGATGTTCGATGAGGTCATGACAAGTCGAATGTCCACTGGAGGCCTCCAGAGTTTGCTCGGAGTATATCCAGACATGACTACACTTGGAAAATATTTTGGCGGCGGTGGGCAGAATTTTGGCGCCTTTGGTGGAAAGAATGAGATAATGGTCAGTTAAAGTCCTTCATGTTGCTCCACTTCAGATACATGCCCGTGAAATTCTTTACAGGAGCAAGTTGAAAACCCTATTTTCTGCCCTTGTTCAGAGCTGCTCGTCCATGTTTATGAAGTTGACTTTTTAAGTAGAGTATAATCGAGCCCGGTCATCCCGGTGGGGCATACCATAGCGGCACGTACAACAACAATGTTACTACGATGGCTGCCGGAGTAGCGGTGCTCGAAGATGTGTGGACAAAAGACGTAGCTTCTCAACTGTACGAGACTGGGGAATGGTTGCAGAACGAGCTCAGGAGAGTAGCAGCCGGCAACATTTTACAGGTAACTGGGGTCGGGAATTCAATGACCCTCCATTTCAGCACTCAAGCCATCCGATCAGCTGCAGATGTACAAGGGAGTGTCGCGGAATTGCGTGAATTGTTCTTTTTCGATATGCTCCGAAGAGGCTTCTTTCTAGCACAGCGTGGTATGATCAGCTTGATGACGGTGACTTCGAAGGCGGAACTGCAGACCTCTGTTGAAGCCGTACAACAATTTCTGGAGGAGAGACGGGATTTGGTTACCTGAGTCGATTGATCACTGAAATATTGGTCGGAATTCCATTTCAGACATGCGGGTTTAAGATCAGTGCCGTGAATCTGTACCTACCTGGAGCGTGGGCGTGGTCAATGATTTTTAGCGTCCCAAATTAGCGAAGAAACCCCTGAAAAGCTGGGAGGGGAGCCTCTGGGGCTACCTACCTTAGGCTGATCAGTGTGCTGTGGCATGGGCTAAGTATCGATGAAGTTTAAGGATAATGAGAAAAGTCTATATAGTCACATCGTTGTATAAAGATATTTGCACTACTTTCGAATTGCGCACATCGTACAGCACAGCTATGCGGAAAACTATATTTTCAATCCTCTACTCGGCTTCAAAATTCTTGTAATATTAAATATCTCCCATTAAGCCCGAAACCGTAAATCTCAATTCCTTGTTAGTCCTGGACCAAATAATCTGGAGGTGGATGAGAACTTGCCTACTATGCGCGGAAATTCACTCCAACCCCAGCGGCATGCAACAGAAAGTCTGGACTTTGCTTTCAAGACTAGGATTGGACATGAAATTCGTCCCTTGAATAGCCCTTGAAACAGGAATTGGAGAATACCGAATGTTCTGTAGTTAATCTTTTTGGCCTCAGATTGAAGAATTATGATTATGTGAAATTAGTTGAGACATTTAAAGCATGCAATTCCCAGCCTAGGTCAAGACAATTCGCAGTCCCCAATCTCTCAATACATGGCCCCAACACTTGTCCGTTCGACCGAGGTCCTGTCGCCTCCAGACTTCGTTTATAACTCTCTCGACTTCCATGAGACTGCCCATATTGTAATCTCGGACAAGTAAAAGGTATTCTTGGACCTTCTGCCTAGCGGTCAAGTCGTACGCTTCGCATCCTAAGATGAATGATGGCCATGGAAAAACGGTGGTGCGTACTTTCAGTGCTCTTTTGAGCTTCTCGTGCATCACAAGATGATCTGCTGCGTCTATGATGTAGTGTTGAAGAACACGAGGATCCGTGTTTCGTATTTTCCGCTGAAAATGGATTATTAACGCAAGATGCATTGCTGCCACAATATGTGCGAAAATGGCAGAAGAGTTTTGGCAACTTAACGAGTTCGCCTTTTTATCCTTGAAGTATCGTATATTGTCTTTAAAAGCTAAGTTCTCCGGTGGCTGCCAGTTGAGAATGCGATCTTCCGTAACCCGACATCTGCGAATGAACTCTGGAGTCGAGACTCCTAAAGATGAAATATCTTTACAAAGCGAAGAAGTCTGAGAAAGTAACATGAAGAGCGTCGTCGGTATCTGGTAAATAGACACAAAAAGCGAGTCCTCATCTGACTCGTCGTCTTCCAGCCAGTCAAGTCTAGAACTGACTATCTGCCGCTCATCTTCAGGAACACTTAGATCACTTCGAGATGATTCCAGCCCAGTGGAAAATTGGCTACGGATTTCGGCTTGGTTGGAAGCGTCTAGTGACTCAAGTGTTGTGCTCTCTTCAATGATTCTTAGAAAAGAGAAGATGCGATGCAGCTTCGAGACTTTCTGAGATTTCACCGGCTTAGACAATCCTTGCTTTCGGATCAGCTTCTCACTCTCGGCAAGATATCTATTGGAGTCTTCCATGTTGCCGCTAAATACCTGCTTACGAATTAGCGATATATTGTTAAGGCGGAGTTTAACTTACCCCTATCGTAACCATACTCAGAAGGCTCATTAAGACTTCCTTATATTTTCCCCTAGAAGACTTCGGCAGTGTTTGGTCCAAGGACGATCTCAAATAGACCTCTGACTTTGCCTTGTGTGAGATACCCTTCTCGTACCAATAATGCGATCTCTCTAACGAAGTTTTCTCAGCCAAGCCAACATGAAAGGAGCTGACGGAAAGCAAGGCATAGAACAGGGCCATTTTGGCTGAACTGCTTGCTTCACCATAAACCATTAATTCTGCAAGTGCACCCATGGCACATGGTAGATGAATAATCTTCCATGGAGGCTTCTTTCCGGGAGACATTGTCATTATATAGATGATGTGACTGGAATAATAGTCCAACAGTGACCGGGCTTCAGCTGGGATCTTGCTGAGATTTGCATCATTCGGCATCGTCAAAATTGCTGGCGAACGTTTTGGGGCCTTCCTCAAAGTAGCTATTTCTGAATCTTGTTGTGCAATACAATCTGCGTAGGTTAATATATGTCTACACAACCCCCCCCCTAAGAGATAGATGCGTACAATCTAGGAATTTTGTATCCCATGCTTGGTCTTGTCGAGGTTCGTACTGTGACGCAGTCAAATTGCTACCCATCCCAGTATAAGTCTCATCGGGAGTTGGTATCAAAGCACACATAGGGTCAAAGATGCCACTGAAAATTTGGGTGTTAGCATTATGGCTTGAGTTCTCAAGCGCTATTGAGGTTCCTAAGCTTAAAGAGTCCTGGTGGTCCAAGATCTGGAAGTCTCCCAAACCGTTCCCTACAAACTCTGGAAGGGCGATGGTCATCTTAGGAGTTGGAACATTTTGGATTTCTTCCCCACTTTGAGTTTGAGAGGTAGCAAGGCCCTGAGATTGCCCGGCGTTCGATATGGGAAGTATTCCAAAAGGCCCAATCCTCGTGAAGTCTTCTGCTTCCTGTCCTTGGTCTTGCAGCTCTCGAAGAAGCCGATCGATATCTAAGCTTGGGGTAATTGAACAGCACTCGGCTTTCATCTGACTCACCATCGCCGCCCGCTGGGCATCTGTCAAATCTATTAGCATTTGGGCCTAAATGCCTTGGCTTCAGTGAACGGAACCTGAATAGAGCAGCCTACGGCTGTTTTGATTCTCTTCCACCTCCTCAACCGGTTCTTCCGATTCAAGGCTCTGTCGAGCATGCTTGTAGCTGATTTTCTCATCAAATGTGATCGATGGCAGCCACGAATATTTCCGGACGTAACCTTCACATGGAATGTTGAGCCTCGAGCAGTTGTTACACATTGGTTGGCCTAGGTCGCACTTCACGTGCCTTTCTCGGCATGTCACGCAACCCGTGAACTCATGTGTTCGCCGTCGAGAACGAACAGCAGAATTGTCTTGAGGGGTATCTCTTATCGCCCGAAGCCGCTTCCTACGAGGCTGAGATCTAGAGCTGGGCATCGCTCCTTCTAACCAACAACATAAACTCATGCAAGGTAGTCTATAGTCCTCGGGACTGCAACTACCTAGAAGTTCGCGTGTCCTTCAACGTATACCGAGGAGAAAGAGGAAGGAGACAACGACTGTGACTGCTTTTACCGGAAAGCTTGAGACATGACGAAAAGACTCAGACGTTCGAACAGCACAGCAACAGTTCGTGAGATAAGCCAGACTCCAGCTTTTGCGGAGCCAACTCAGTGAACCTAGACCCTATTCCGTCACTGGGTGATTGGATGTCGAGCATCGTACGTACCATATGTTTGACCCACATTCCGAGGCTAGCCCCCTCCGCAATGGTACTGGTGGTGGTCTTGACTATTTGCGTTCGTCGAAAGTGGGATGGGGCAGAAGAGACCGCAAGGGTGTGCGAATCATTGCCTATGAGCTGGGGGACGATAAGTGCATCATCAATAATTTTCAAGATTCAAGAAGCCTTGTGCTAGCTAATTGAACGATGCACGTCTGCGCACTGGAACTTCCCTGCAGTTGTACCTCACATGACCGGCCCCCATCTGTGAAGGAGGTACTTCCTTTTCAGCTTTGGCGAGAATTTCTCTAGTTCAGCACTTCCCCCCTTGAGCTCGTGGTCTCATTTTCTAAACTCCTGTTGGGATCTTGACGTAAATATACGGCCATGCCCCCGCTTGTCGAAAGGATATCGGAAGAGGCCTTGGAAATGAACCAACATCGTCTGTAAAGACCAGAGGCGAAATTAGACGCTCAAATTCAGCCTATCAGTTTGATTGAGAGACTCTGTCGCAGAAATCTAGATACAACCAACGTCCAACCTAATCCTGCCGCTCAGATGTTCCATAATACAGACAGAAGGAGGAAAAGCAAACATTTCTGAGAGAACAGAAAAGAAAGGCAACCAAGCAAGTGCTACAACGACTCAGTAGAACTCGAGTGTCTTCTCAGCACCACAACTTTTGCACTCCGTAGTCACTTCATAGCCATCGTCCTCGCTCCTAGGACCGCATTCCTCACACAACTCCTGAACAACTTTCTCCACGGGACGCATAGGGTTATGCACCAGCGTAAGCATAATATCTGCCTGGAAATCAGATAGCTCAGATGTAACCTGAAGAAAACGTACGCGAGCAGGGTCTGCCAAAAGCAGGCGCATCTCCATAATCGCAGCTTCTACAACTGCCATGCGAAGCTCTGGGTGCTCGGTGGTGGTAGTTGCATACACGGATTCCACGGAGGCGTAGAAGACTTCCAGGTTTCTGAGTTTGCCTTGAAGCGTGTCTCTGTATTTTGTCATGGCCACCGCCTTTAGACCCGTGCAGGCGAAGTCGGCGGCAAGGCAAAATACTTTGACGTGGACGGGAAGAGAGAAATCGGGGGCTTGATCGACGGTAGTATAATTGGAGGTGTATAAATATTCCATCATTAGGCAGACCGAGTCGTAGTCATATTGAGTAAGGGTCAAAACGCTTTTGTCGCCCTAGAATTGCGTCAGATACTGAAGTATTTGGCGAGGGGAAAGGGGTGGGGATGAGCTCTACCTCCACTGTTCGAATTCTGGAATCAAGCATGGGGGACTGAGAGCAAACGACAACTCTATGAGCATTCCAGAGACGAGTGCCGTGGATAATGGAAAGATCGGAGAATTTGCCGGTTAGGAGAGCACTTGTTGCGGGCAAAATCAGTGGTGTCCCTCGTGATGTTGGTGGTGTACTTAGATAGGTAAACGTTCAACCAGCGAACATGAACTTACGATTGAAGGGCTTCCAATGGATGATGAGGAATCGTCTGTGAGAATGATGGTTGAGGAGTTTCGTGCTCTTGCTCGTCGTCGTGGTTGTATACGCCGAGAGGAGATGAAGGTGTGTTGGCATTAATGGTAGGCGAAGATGAAGATTCGGAAGACGGAGAGGACACCATTTTGCAAGACGCCCCTGCTATCACGTGTTGATATTCGTGGATTAATTGCTGTTCAGCTTCTCCCTGGTAAGTTTGCGGTCTCGGTGTTTGAGTTTGGGGTTGGTTTTGTGGTGGTGGAGTGCGGAGAAATCGCGCCTGCGCTTTCTGGAAGATATTCATTGAATTGGAAAGCAGATCCAACGCGCCACTTAATAAATATTCAATTGAGCCTTAAAGTAACGCAAGAAAGAAAGAGAGAAAAGGAAAGAAAGATATACGATCAACTGAATCCAAGGTTCTTTGATCAATAAAGCCGCAGTTTCACGGCGCACCTGCATCGAAGCGGCCTTGCAGCGTCTAATTCATCAACAATTGACTTAATGAAAGACTTCAACGTATCTGCCTATTATTACTACTGACTTCTGTCACGCATCTCTCCTTTTCTTTATCCTTCCCCTTCTACATGTCTGGTGAATATGAGCTCTCTCCGACCAGCGTCGTGTGTTGCAAGTGGGTAAAATTAATGATATTAGAGGAACAGGACCTTCGAGAATCCGATAATCGAAGGAAAACTTTTCAGAGGAGTCAAGCGGGAAGGGGGGGTTGACCGGCTGAAGATGGTCTCTTTACTCGCTTTGTTGAGGTGAAAACCCCTTGGAATCGCTGTCGCTTGTTA
This sequence comes from Gremmenia infestans, assembly GCA_032629725.1. NCBI lineage: Eukaryota > Fungi > Ascomycota > Leotiomycetes > Helotiales > Hamatocanthoscyphaceae > Gremmenia > Gremmenia infestans. The sequence continues at coordinate 1,642,606 of JAFEVB010000036.1, read as the reverse complement.
CAAGTTTGCAATGTGCTTTAGAGAGACAGAAGATATTGTAACTTCCCTTGAAAGTATAGCTGGTTGGCGTCAAGAGATTAAGAGCGTCTACACCTATGATATGATAGATGTGTTAATCACTTATTTTTTCAAATCCAGGACTAGACACTCCGATATCTGTCGGCCTACTTGTGATTGCAACCCTCTCGTCGGCGTCCTTGTCTCCTACATCTTGTGATTCGACAGCGAGCATAGCATGCCGGCCGCGATTGACTCTTCGACGCCATGGCTTATAACAGACCACAGAAATTCCGCCAACGACCACAAAAGCTGCACAAATAGCACCTCCAAGGATATCGTAATGATCACCAACCGCATTTACACCATCCCAGAATGGCCCACTTTCAAAGTTCGCACCGATAGAGAGCAACTGAATAACCCCAATCGTCATGGCAAACAAAACCGTGATTGCTGACAGGACAATTGAGTAATACAGTATGGCAATTGTATCTCGTGCAAGGGAAGTCGACGTGTAGAGAGTCATCATTAACGCGCCATCCGTGGTATCGAGGAGGCACATCCCAGCTGAGAAGAATCAGTGACTGGTTTGAAATTCATAAGACTTTACAAAGTGTCGAAAATCATACCAGTGAACAGCAGAGGGAAAACAAGAATGAGCCAAATACTCGTTCCTTGTGCAGCTTGGATTGAAGAGATTCCCAATACAGCAATCTCGCTACTGGTATCAAATCCAAGACCAAAGAGCACTCCAAGAGGATACATCTTCCAGGGCCTATCAATGAATTTAAACACCTTCTTGAACAACCTTACCATTAAACCACCCCCTTCCAGGTTCAATCCCGCTACAGCACCCTCATCCTGCATATCACCATTTACCACCTCCTCCCTCAATACAGCCTGCATCCGCTGTACCAATTTCCACAAAATCCACGCATTGCCTATTCCCAACAGTATCAACACCGCCGCACTGACACTTGTCCCAATAATACCACCCACATTCCTGAAGCCCTCAAACCGCTTTTCCAATGCCCCACTCGTAGCAGCCACCACTATACAAGTGATGATCACAATCGTCGAGTGCCCGAGACTGAACCATGTCCCCACCGTAACCGGTTTGGAGCCTGTAGCTACCAAGCGTCGCGTCATGAGGTCGATGGCAGAGATGTGGTCGGCGTCTAGGGCATGTCGAAGACCGAGAGTGTAGGAGAGCAGGGCGGATGAGGAGAGGGTCGGGTGTGAGCGTACGATGATAGTAACGGCTATCCATATTGCGGCATTGATGAGGCCCAGGCAGGAGATGATTCCGATGGCGGGAAAAGAGAGTAGACGAAGTTGAGGGGGAAGTCGAGAGGCGACTTCAAGGAGCCAGTGAGGCATATGGAGCGAAGGCATGACAGGGGATATATATGAAAGGCATGTGTGGTCAAGAGGTCAAGAGACAGTATAGGTTTGGAGTTGCAGAAAGACCTTTAGCTTATCTTGATCTACCCCGCAGGTCGCCATTGTGGCTTTTGAAGGCCGCCGTAATCTCATAGCCCTCTTTCGGGAGTGTATATATCATATTTATATACTACATCGTTTTGCTGCCATTTTAATATGGGGAGAGTGTGCTCGTTGTCTCAAAGGCTCAATATCAATACATTTGAAGGGTTTGGTAGTAAGCGCAGAAAGGTATAGGATAGGATCATCAGACCAGCTAGGGTACACTCGGTTAAAAAGGGGGTAGATCCGGCAGACCCATAGAATATGCATGGCATCTTCTCACTTAGCACGAAGTACAATAGGAACCACGGTAGGAAAGCCCGGCCGAGGACCGTTCAATATATACCTATACATACATATATAATATCGCGGAGGTACGTCGGTTCCCAAATTGGTTTATCCGGCTCAGAAGCATGTCGGAGTTCTTCCAGGCTTGGCTTGGTTTGGTCTAGCCCGTCCAACCTCCCCTTTCGATCAGCTTCAGCTTCAGCTTCCGCTTCGTACCAGCAACCTCAGCGCACGACTGTTGATTGACGAGATAACGTTACATACACAGCTTTAGAAGACGGTATAGACACGTATGATATCCTGGTGTTCCTAGATCTGAGTATGCGCTTGACCTTAACATCTCGAGCCCTCGCCAACTTGCTAATTAACCCGGATGCAGGTATCCATCAATGCCGATGAAATATTACTTGTCATTCCTCGGAACATCATTTTTGCGCTCCTCCTACAATGGGCAAACAAGGAATATCCTCTCTTTTGTTTTTGTCACAATCATAATTTGTTTTGTTTGTTCGGGAATTTAACATGAGGACATATCCTCAAATCTCTTCATGTCTACTATCTACTCTGGTTTTGCGTTCCTTAATATTGGTAACCGATATTACTCTATCTATCATCTTATGCCATTTCGCTGGAAGGAAGCCCTCCGCGTGCGAAGGCTGATGATCTGCAGTTTCATGCACCCCGCAAAAGCTAGAGGGTTAAAGTCAGGGGTTGATTTGGATCCTAGCACCGCCTTCGAGATTCTCACACTATTATTCGTTGAAACTTGCGACGATATAGTGCCAAAATTGTTAACTGCTGAACATGATACTGCCAAGGATGGAAGTAGACATGACAATTCCCGTCGGTAAACCTTGAAGTGGCTCAGCCTATGTATAGGCAAAATATGTTACTACGGGTACTTCATCCGATACCGGTTTTCAAGTTGCAAGCCATGTACTTAATCTCGGTTCGGCAATAATTGTTCTGAATAATAAGTGTTCATCGTTGGTTGTGGAGAAATTGTTGAAAAAAAGTAATTCCTAACAAAACGAAATCATTTGTATATTGGATTTCATGGAACAGGAGAATACTGCCTAGGAAAAAGATGTACCATCAAGTTACTCCTTACCGTTGTCCTCTTGAGTCTGCTAGAGTTTAGTGGATTCCAAGCCATCTATTTCAATCTATACTACAGTTCTAGCCACAATTCATAGTCACACGTGTTGGCTGAAAAAAGATCCCGAAAACATTAGGCTGTTTCGAATCATCGCTGGTTCTTGAAAAGCTTATTTGTCGGTTCATCCCATTCATTCTACCTCGAAATTCCTCGAATCCTTGAACCGGGATCTGGATAGGTCCTTGCTCCTCGGAACGGTCATTGTAGTTACCGCTCTGGGTTTGCCCTCACATAGAGTAGACAAATTGCCTTTCTAGTCACAAGGACGACAGGTCTCGATCCGCAAATTCTCGGCCCTAAACTTCCTAGACCCTTTCAGCCAGAGAGGAATGACCCCACTGACGAACCGATGTCTGCCTGTTGATTTTATATATAAGTAAGCCATATTCCGGATCATCAATGTTGTTTCTTGCCCATAACATCCACCTGTTCATTTTTTGTATCTTTTGTATTTTCTATCAAGATGAAGTATCTCTTAGGTTTAGCCGGCCTTGCGGCTTTCGCATCTGCAGCGCCAGCTGAGACGCCAACCCGAATTATTGAGGAGCAAATGCTGGAACGAAACCCCGCTGCTGCTGCTGTTACCATTGCCCCTGGGAGCAACCCTTTTGCAACGCGCACACTCCATGCCAACTCGGTTTACGCTTCCGAAATCGCAGCAGCAATGGCCAATGTAACAGACGCTACGATCAAGACACAGGCATCTGCTGTTGCTAAAGTCGGTAGTTTCTTGTGGCTGTAAGTCTTTGATTAGCTTAGCTTAGTTGTGTCTTCGAAGCGTTACTGACTTGCATTTGACAGAGATACTATTGCCCGGGTTCCGTTAGCAACCACATTGTTGGCAGAGACCCCATCTACCGATATCCTCGGTCTTGTTATTTATGATCTCCCTGGTCGTGATTGCTTTGCCAAGGCCTCCAATGGAGAATTGGCAACTGGTCAGCTCGCAAAATACCAGTCCGATTATATCGACCGTAAGTATACAGGATATTTTGAAAATTCTGAACATTTGTACTGATATTTTTGACAGCAATCGCTGCCGCTATCAAAGCTGCTCCTCAGACCGCTGTGGCCTTGATTATTGAACCTGATTCTCTTCCCAACTTGGTCACAAATGCCAACGCAACCGCTTGCGCAGCTGCCGCTTCAGACTACAAGGCTGGAGTTGCTTACGCTTTGAAAACACTCAACCTCCCTAATGTAGCTATGTACATTGACGCTGGTCATGGTGGATGGCTTGGGTGGGATGCCAACCTACGTTCGTAACTCTGCTACAGTCAAATGAAATCGTACTAACCAGTCCCCAGAGCCTGGAGCAGATATGATCACCAGCGTCTACAAGACTGCTGGCTCGCCTTCGCAAGTGTTTGGAATCTCCACCAACGTTGCAGGGTGGAACGCTTGGTCTGAGATCCCCGGCGAGTTCTCAACAACCTCTGATGCGCAGTACAACAAATGCCAGGATGAGAAGCGCTACATCAATGCAATTCTGCCTCTTATCTCGGCCGATGGCATGCCCGCTCATGCAATCATCGATACCGGACGTAACGCCGTCCAAGGCCTCCGCCTGGCATGGGGAGACTGGTGTAATGTCAACGGAGCCGGTTTCGGTGTCCACCCAACTTCTTCCACCAGTGATGCCCTTGCTGATGCTTTTGTCTGGGTTAAACCTGGTGGAGAGAGTGACGGAACCAGTGACTCCACTGCCACCCGCTATGACTCTTTCTGTGGTCTGGCTGATGGTAAGTTCGACTTCCATTACTAAATTTATCTTCTAATAATTTTCTTCTAGCATACAAACCTTCACCACAAGCAGGAACATGGAACGAGCCATACTTTGAGATGCTTCTCAAGAACGCAAACCCCGCATTCTAAGTGCCTGGTATGAATTTTGTCAGGACTACAGACGAAATATTCGACCAACTTTGTGAATCCTCGAGTTTGTATAAAAAGCCCCTCGTTTACCGCACCTTGTGAGTTTTGCCTTCTAGTATATAGTGTGAACATTGAGGAGGAACTGGAATTTTGTACATACAAGCTCTATAAGCATTGGAATGCACATAGCATTCACGAGTATTGTTACTCAACCAGCAATTGAACTGACTTTGATATCTTGGCAACCTCATCTGATTAGATCATCTTTGCCTAAAGGACATGTATGCCTTGGCATTGGAGCCGAGACCTCAATACACTAGACAATAATTAAGCGAGTTTAGAGTGATAGCGAAACACTTCCTTGTCTCTACCACGGTTGCCAGTGCCATAATTTTGAGGTGTTCCTGAATTGATTAGCTTTGTTAGTCTTCTTCATATCAGTACTTCGAAGAGGAAGTTGGTAGAGCTTTTGTTTTGTTGGACTAGAAAGCTTGTAGAGTGCTATGTTGTAAGAGCTGTCGAATAGGGGTAAAGCCCGAGACCGGTCACGGGATCTAAAGTAGTGTACCAGAAACAAAAAGTTCGCGCATTTTGAACATAGTTTTTAAATCACATACTCACTAAACTTCAACTTAAGTAGACCACCTACAAATACTTAGTAATACAATAATGCGCTACTTGAAAACGCAAGCTTCTATATCACCTCTTAAGCCATATAACTATGGTTAAGATATGAGAGAATGCCTAAACAAAGTTCCCTTAACCAAAGAGCTTCTGTAGTGTTTTAGACTATATTGCGATATCTTATTTTGCGAGTATATCAAACTTACCTGCATTGATGGATGCGCTCTGCACTCTAACAATCGCTTATTCGGCCCCTTGTGAAAGAGAGAAACGACCGCCAGCAATAGAACGTAGGCATACTCAATGCAGGAGGAGCAGTTCTCTCTGTCTCCTCGGCAGCAGTTCCATACCGGCTCATGCTCCTAGTATGCAAGAACGGGGTCTATCGACTCACGGATAACTCTCGTGATCCACACGAACGGCACTCTTTGGAAGAGAACAGCAATGAAGGGCTGATGGAGACTGTGGCGAAAAAGTACGGTGTAGCAAGTACGGAGGGCCCAGCAAAATGGGTCGTGGATGCGGAGAAGGTGGGCAAGTGGTGGGGTATTGAGATGCGGTGGCGATGGAGGTACGGCGGTGCGGCGTTACAGGGTGATAGGAAGCTAGAGGAGATGGCGGGACTGGGAAAAGTCAAGAAGGAATACTGGTGGAATACTTCAGTTCTGGATATATGCGATTGCTATGATACCTCTGGACAGCGTCTGGATGTACTGGATAAAGCAAGCTTTTTGAGACAGGGAAAAACTTATAGAGTGGAGCTTCATGTCGAGTAATTTGACTCGAGGACTATAAAAGTGCGCATAGCAATAATTTATAAATTACACTGTCTGAAACGACCGGGCAAAAAAGCACAAATTTCACAAGGGACCAAAACTTAAGCAATCCCATCTTCTCAAGTTGAGCCTGTAATGCTCTCAGAGTGGAACACCATCCTCCGGTCGGAGCATAACTACCAATTACGAGTACTTTCCATTGCCTCGAGATACAAATGCGAAAGATCACCGGCCACATCTCTTCTTAACTTAGATCATTGAATCTTTGAAGAGTTGCCAGATCAAGACCCCAGCACCCCAATGATCGCAGTAGTAGTCGCACCTCCGACCCCAACAATACTGACAGTCGAGGGTTGCAAGCCGGTCGTCGGGACGGTGTAGGTGTCCCCTTTAGCGGTTGAGAGCCATATGAATGCACATACTTTGCTGGCAACGTCGTCATACAATAAGATGTCAGACTCGAAGCAAGACTGGCAAGATGATAGAGCGCTCTAGATAGTAGATGCCTTGGTTTCATTTACAGCTATAGTCGGAATTAGGACAGTCCGAAGTGCGACTGTACTATTGTAGGACGGAAGTCTCCCTCCAGCGACAACACTGGCAATTTAAAGACTTTAAGATATCAGAGTTAAGTACTTGTATCCAAATTACATAAAACACTAAAAGTATCTTTCCCTCGACCTAAAAATAAAGGAGAACCGAAAGCTCTCCCTGTGGGAGGTCTGGATTTAGTATATAGGTGAAAGCCGCGTATAAGGATAGCTAAGCCGCTGAATAGTCTCTGGAGTCTTCACTAGAAAAGGGAACGTATAGGGCTTTCTAGGCAACTATGTTCAAAGTTTTATCATACAATTTAACATATAATAATCTGTCCTACGAACTAAATTGAGACGCCGTCGTTGCGCTGAAGAAGTGCAAAGATTAATCACGTGATAGTGAATGTAACTTTGGACTCTTAGACAGGAAAGAAGAAAAATGACTAAAAGGTGATCAGACGTTGAAAACGGTTATATAGCATGTTATTTTAATGCGTGCTTTCTTGAGACGATAGCTATTCCAGCTCAGCCACCAATTTCAAGGTCATGTGATTTGATATATATATTGACCGGTCATTCGAGGGATCCTTAAGGTTATAAAGGCTATATATAACATTATTTTAGATCAGAAAGGAAATCACATAGGAATCCTGCCTCTAATTATGAAGGATGTATAATCCATATAGTTAAGCCCTAAAGAAGAAAAAGACTAGACCCCGCAGACCCACAATCGGGTAGCGAGAAGCAAACCCTATTATATATCAAAATAAAGTGTGATGGTTATAAAAACATGTCCGTAATGGTGTAATGGTTAGCATTTCTGCCTCTCAATAGCTATACTAGCTTCTAAAAGGTCGCAGGAGATCAGGGTTCAATTCCCTGTTACGGAAATTTGGTAAATATATTTTTTGATGTATTTTTGAAATTTTCTGCCTATGTTTAGAGGTTTTTTTTAAACTCCTGTTTATAAAATGATTACGCAGGCGTAGCATTCCAATTATGATATGATCTATTATATAGCTTTTCTAGGCTCCAATGATATCACCACAGAAAAGAAACAATTACTTGTATTTTTCCATGGCTTTTTTGCCAGCTCTTTCTTTACCTCCACCGCCTTTGCTCTCTTGCAAAAGACAACCTATTAGTTTATATAAGAGGTAAATATAGAAAGAAAAGTCTCTGCTTAGAACAGACATAATATTCTCGGAAAACGATTCGGAGGAAAGAATTTAAACATAATCCAAAGATTGTTGAGAATATTTGACATGAAAAGATATATCATCCGAGGAAGTGGACGTTTTTCTTAGCTCTAAAGGGAAAAGAGGGAAAGTATACATATTCTATCCTAGTATCCATTTCGTGGCTATTCATAAATATCATAATATCTGATCATCAGAACTTTACCGGTACTCCTTCCGCATCCGGGTATCATAAATCTCACATTCCCGGTCCGAATCGTCTCTCAAACCAAACTATTACTCCTCTTTCGGTTCTAATAACTTCCAATTCCTCTCCAGTCCAGCAATCCACTCCCAGAAAGACACCGCGTATAGCAAGCACACCACAATCCCAATCCACATGGCCGGCGTAAGCGATTTTATCAATGGCAAGCAGCAGATTATCACAATGATCGGTAATCTTCCACCTATCCGCAGCCATCTTGAGTTTACAAGTAGCGTCTTGGGCTTGTCTAAGGGTCGATTTAGAAGTGAGATACAGGTCATAAAAAGTATCACGCAGCTAAGGTTGACGGAAGCAGACCAGATGGCAAAAATGGCGGCCTTTGGTGCTGGTTCTGCTTCTTCGGCACGGCGCTCAACGGTGGAAGCATCGACTGACGAATGGATCTTAACATCTTGATGCTCTACTAAGAAGAGTGTTGACGCGGCGAGGATAAGCAGGGAAGCAAACATAAAGACGTGAAGCCTGGAGTGACTGTTAGTAGTAGATTCTGGGAAGGGGGCCACCTTTCTTACGCTTGCCACAATACAGGCTTCCACCACGTACGCCGTAAGGCGTGGACAAACTGTTTAGTATGGTCGCCATTGAAGTACAGCCAATGCAGCAAATAGTACATGATTAATGCTATGACAACGGTACCGGTATGTTCATTCAAGCCCCAACCGGATGGGCTACCTTCGATGAGACGAAAGACCCCTTCACCAAGAATGATGATGAAGAAGCCTTCGTGGCGCTCAATGTAATGGTCTATGTGCGGTGTTCTCTTCCAGCCAGGGGTGAGCCAAGCATCAGCTATTGGAGAAGCCAAGAAGATATCGACGGGATGTTCAATAGCATTAGCTGCAAGGAGAAACCCAATCTTGGCAGGATAGTGAACAAAGATTGCGGCGACCCACAAAGCGCTTGAAGAGATAGCGGCGAAGACCTTGAAGAGCGTTTGCCGTCTGAGGAAGGGTATAAAAAATGCCTGGGCGATATTCGCAGCCAGAAAAGAAACTCGTAGTATCAGATAGACTACGATAAGTAGCGTTAATGAGCTCTTACCCTCATGAGCGACAAAGGCGTATGGCGCATTTAAGCCGTATAGAACGGAAAGAATGAGGATCCAGACAATGAAGTTGCGCTGAAGGATGTCGTCGACAAAAAAGTTGATACAAAAAGCCCTCAAATGATCCCAAGTCCGCCAAATTGGGACAAAGAGAAGCATAAATTCCAGGATTGCAGGCCCAATCCCGACACCGCTGTCAGTGAAGGCTTGTTCACTGAAAGTTGCAGATAGATTGGCGACAACTAGATAATGAGACATTGAGTCAGTACTATTTTGAGAATCTAGCAAGATATAGTGAGGTGAAACTTACTACCAATCCAAACCAAATCTACAAATAGATCCAAACGGGAAATTTGCTTGAGAAGGTCATCTGTGGAGCGCTCTTCTCCATCTCCCCCGCTACTCCCACTAGTGTTGCTCATCGGCCTGGTAAGCTTCCTTTCCAGCAGAGGAAAGTCATTATTATTAGGATCATCGTCTCTCTTGTAATGTAAAGCCCGAGGTCGTTTTACAATACTTGAATGACGGAATGCTCGTGATTCGACATGGGCGACAGCATCAGTACGACTACGATTCGCTCGTGAGATCCATTTATGGCGGGTACTCGTTGAGCTGCCGTGTGACAAAGGGAGGCTTTCTTCTTCAAACCCAACGTTTCTATCATTTCTCGGAAAATCGGGAGAATTGGGAGCAGTTGCCATTGATGGCGAAAGGTTGTTGGAGGGTTTTATTTACACAAGGAAGGAAGGATGAGAGATTGATATGATAGATAGATATACTTGCGTTAAGATTCCATTGATACCCCTGCACTGCGATGGATGATCCATCCTAGTGAGCACTAAGGTACGCCGCATTGAACAAGATGAGTAGGTCGGCAATGATTGGTTGGAATGCGCCTTTGACGTAAAATGGAGGAGTCTGGCTGAGCCACGAGCCTTTCCTCATCCACCTATTTTGGATACCTCGATATCTTCTATATAGAAATGATCTCCAATGTTTTGTTGAGCTTTACTGTAGAGTCCTCGTTGTAATTGGCCATCAGAATGTACTTTAGGTCTTCGTTCGTTCCTAAGCCTCGATTTGTGTTGTTGTCGCAAGATGAGACGGGGCAATCTCCGGTTGGCCAGACATGCTGCTACTGTAGTGCCTGCCGACATCTTCCTATTTAGTCTTTGCGGCTTCCTTGCCCTTGCCTTCCTTTTGATACTGATAAATGCTCATCTGCGCTGTGCTTACCGTATTCCTTTCAGCCCTTTTTATTACGGACCACGAAGTACTATTGGTGCAATTTCCGCTTTTCATAGCTGCCACAGCTCTAGTTTCATTTAAAAATACACCATAGCGCTGTGCCGCTTCCGATCTTGTATAAAAAGCATCCTACGAAGTACAAGGACATACTAGGAGATCCCATCGACAGCATCTTTTGTATGAGATGATCCCTACAACATGTGGGTTATAGTGCTTTACCATCCAGTTCTTATTAAAAATGACAATCCTTGGCCTATCGTCCCATGCTTCTTGGCCAATTCAGCGCAATGCCCTTTTCCTTCATGGGGTAATAGTCCCTCATCTTCTGCAAATCATTCAATCTACCCCCGTCCCGTCCTGCTACATAGCCAGGGAATTGATTGCGTCAACAAGTCTTGCCCGCGGTACTTTCCAATGCCCCATGACAAAATCACGGTTTGACGCAAGGTTATAGCTCCCCAAGAAGGTACTCAATTCTTTAGTTAGATCATAATGTAGTCATTAACGGCGAACGCACATCGAGATTGGCAATGGGAAGTGGTAGCCTCTGTTGCGGGTAAAAGTTAACTAAGAGTTTCAAATGGGGGCTTCAATGTGTTCTAGAGTGTAGACCCAACGGCGTGGATAGTTGTCCACAACATGCTGGACATGTGGCTGCTTTTGATGCTAATGGTACTGCCATAGATGGAATCTTTAGAGCTGGTGATATCTGAGTTGAATTTATTCAAGGTTAACTCTATTGGGAATAACCTTATCACTATTTGGGTGACGAAAACTGAAGAGCTGAGTTGTTTTAGAAGACGTGGAAGGGAGGGGTCAACTCCCGGACTGAAACATTAGCTTCTAATTCATGGAGTAGGTAGTATTAAAGGACATAGTAACCAGATGCACTAAACATCTCCTTTCCAATTAAGAAGAATACTTAGATAATTAAGTACCTATAATCAATTTAATGTTGGAGATTTAAGTCCTGCCCCTCACTACTCTCAGAAAGGGGGCGGGGTAAACGCACTAGGCTCGCTTGAATCGAGCGCGTCGCACATTTTCCTGACGCGTCAACCCAAAGGTCCCCAAGTATACTATGATTTTGAAATCTCAATGCACTGCGGGAGCTATAGAGAATATCTCAATCAACTACTCATTCCACCACTTGAGCTTCCAGATCTTTTCTGCATCTTTGAAAACGCTCCGGCTACCTAAAAGCCATGACCACAACGGCTGACAACGACCTCGCCATGCCTCTCCCCGAGCTGACTCTCATCGTCGCTGCAACATCGAAAATGGGCATCGGACTGCGTGGCACACTCCCTTGGACTGGCTTGAAGAAAGAAATGGCATACTTTGCCCGCGTAACGAAGAGAGCGCCGAGTCCCGGCGTACGTTACCTCCAGCTCATGACAAGAGCCCCTGCTAACACCATTGTCAGGCAACAAATACGGTGATAATGGGCCGCAAAACCTGGGACAGCATACCTCCACGCTTCCGCCCGTTGAAAGAGCGGCAAAATGTCGTTATTTCACGCTCCCTCGAACGAACTTCGTCTACCGAATCCCAAACTGTGGACTCTCTTCCGGAAGCCCTTGCTCTACTATCTCAACAATCAACAGCCTCCGAATCCGGATCCAAGACCGGGAAGGCGTTCATAATTGGAGGTGCACAGATATACGAGGCGGCATTGGAGCTGAAACAGGCAAGACGGATATTGTTGACGCGGATACTGAGTGATTTTGAATGCGATACCTTCTTCCCAGTGGAGCTACCCGAGAGCGGGCAGGGGAGTGGGTGGCGGAGGAGAGGGCAAGAGGTTTTGGATGCGTGGGTGGGGGAAAGTGTTTCTGGGGAGGTGCAAGAGGAGGCGGGAACGAATTACGTTTTTGAGATGTGGGAAAGGGATGATTAGCTGAGAAGAGCCATCTAAGAAACCAAACTTTAGTGGTGTATATTGTGGTTGTAGTAACCCGACTGTCGACCAACGTTTTGGGGAGAGCACTATAACCAAGTATCCTCATAGAAGGCTTCAACGGTGGGTCTCTTCCCTTATGAACAGTATTTGAAGGCGCAACAATGAGTCGTAGCCTCTATCTGATTCTTCATACGCCTAGTGCACTACCTCTGTTTGCTGAATCATTTTGGATGTGACGAAGCTAGCACTGCTGAGACTCGCACTCAGTTATCCGTGACAATTGTTATCCCGCATGGTGCACCTCATGAGAATCCAGTGCTTGGCCTGATGCCTTCTAGCCTTGATACGAATCTCGCATCTATTTACTTCAAGTTCCTAAAGCTGACACTTACACAGCTGGAACTTACCGTCCACACTTCACATGCATACAACCATGGAATAAACCTGCTATGAACCCCTCGTCCGATCAGGCAGTGGTTGATTCACGGAAATGAACAGCAAGGGACGCAAAGGTTGTATTTCTAAAACAAAAAGCACGAAAGCTCTTCATGCTTTCCATAGGAACCCCCGTAATGCGTGACTATCCTGCCTTGAATTTTGCTTGACTGCTACAAAAGTCTAATCCAAAATAGATGTCGTCTAATTGGAAATCAATGAGACCAACATTATGTTTGTTACTGCTGGAATAGGAGTCGAAGACCAGCTTCCCTCGTATCAGCAACTAGAGTACACAAAGCACAAGTTAGCGGGGAATCTTCCCTTGCTTCAAGTGGATCTAACCTGCAAAGCCCATTCTTCAGACTGCTTGCTATTCGTCGTCGTCGTCGATATCAAACAAGTCGTCTCCATCCTCAAACTCATTCTCGAGGAAGTCAATGAACGTCGGCTGGCGACGAATGGCTCTCAACTCCTCGGGAGTCTCGTTCGGGTGCTTATCCATGTATACGTTGTAGCAGTCGATGGCGCGCTGCTGTTGGCGTGTGGGTTTGAAGCGCTGCGTGACCTTCTGCGAGCCGTACTATTCAACTGATCAGCATGTTCTTGCAGAGGGGGATAGGAAATTTGACGAACAAGGTTCCAGCGCAGAACAGCTCGAGTGATAGTGTACTCAAGAGCACACAAATTGGCATTAACAAATCTCCTACTATATACTTGTTAGAATGCCCTGGCTCTCGACGATGACGGGTTAAAGTATCTTACTTTGAAGACATCTTGTTGTCCGTGATCTTGCGTTCTTGACGCGGAATGTGTGTTGTAAAAAAATTGCGTTGTAAAGAGCGTGTTTTGTAAGGAAAACGTGTGGTGAAAAGAGCGTGTGTTCAAAGGAGTGTGTTGAAGAGTCAATCTTGCACAAATGTCAGTGAATAACCCAGACAGCTTTACATTGTAAGGTGCTGTCCCAGGTGCTGCTCTCATAAGGTAGTACTCACAGACGTTAGTACAGAGTCGAAGACATGGCCATGGTGTTTGTGACCCGACTGTAAAGACCATGGATGACTGCAAGTTGTTGTCGACGACCTGGGAATCAGAAGAAAGAAGGAAAGAAAATCAATATAATCGCAGGCTTTAGACAAGCGCGTCGAAGCTCACGTGCTTGAACGGACTCTGATTCACATTTTATAAATAACTGTGATTGATTCTTTGCCGGCTGTCTTGTACTGGTTTGAGAGTAGTAGATTCTATTCGGAATATATAAGCGAGCAGCACTTGACAATGACACTTGGCTTATAATAATTAGGTAGTGATAATGGCCTGATGCATCAATTACTTGAGTCAGTCTCAGGTGCTTGGATTCATCACAGATCCTTGATATGTCATCTCCAGCTATTACATGGTTTCCCAGGGCTTCATATTTGAGTGTTTTTTGGCCGTAGCTTAATTGTCGTTCAGAAGTGCCATTTTTCACTATCTGATTGCTTGAAACAAGTTGCCGGAAAGCTCTTCAAAGCACAAGTTTTGCCGTGAATTTTTCTTGGTCTCCTTTTTTCTCATGCTTCTACTCACATAGTAAATGTACTCTCTGATGCTCACAATGTATCGACAAGAAATTTAGTTAGCAATACTTGTGGGGATTAAAGGCACTTGCCTGGATCGTTTGCTGGATACATTAGAGGACTATATATTTGATGGGATATGCGCGAAGATACAAATCATACCTCGAAAATAAATGGTTGAGGACGGGACGAGTAATCTCCTGCTATTAAACAGGGGAAGGTGAGTGGATGTGTATGCCGCAAAAGTTTGTAGATCAAGCAGAAGAAACCTTTGAGGCAGAAGAAATGAAACTGGATGGAAGGTCAGACTCAACAAGGGCATCTTTGAATACAATAACAGCTCCAATATAAGCTCTTTATAATACAATTGAAGTGTGTAGCGTGAGACGAAATACTGCCGCTTACCCAAAGCCATCTTTGTCTACCCCTAGTAGTATAAACATCTTCATAATCATACATCTCATCACAAACGTATCAATACAATGAGGCTGCCCACTAAGGAGACCAATTATGTCTGCTTCTTGGCAGGCAATGGCTTCGGAGGCGCCTTCTCAAACGGCGTGTCCATCCTCTTGCTTTTTAACGCTACCAATCCACCCTCTGACTCTGGGCTGCCGAATGTCATCATCGCGTTCATAACCGTCTCATCATCTGCGGAATCCAATCCCGCCAGTACCCTTCTCATGTAGCTGACAATTTGCGCGAGCCGCTTGATATCGACGTTTTCGCTAGCTTTGAAAACGTTCCTCCATACCGCAGATGCTAAAACAGCATCATTTTTTGCTATTCCCTCATCGTATGCTGCAAGCACACCTCTCCACTGGATAAAGAGATCCTTCAGGTATTTATTTCGTGTACCACGCGCATTCATCCCATGGTTCAGCACCATCTTGTTTTCAGCATCGAAAAAGAAGTGATCGAGGATGTGTTGCTGCCAGACTCTAGCTATGCTCGGGTCGAAACACCGGAACCGTACAGTGAGAAGGTAGACGTGCAGCATTGTTACTTGCGACCAAGTGCTGAATGTGGGGTTCAAACCAGTTTCTGATATATGTCAGCTGAATTGTATCACACATCTGATTTGGTATTGAAATACCAGTATGCCACCAGCCTTCCCCAACTCCTAGATCTTCCCCGTCTTCGGTCTTGGGCATTTCGGCATCACTATCCTGCGCCTGTGGTACCGTGTAGTCTGCATGTCGTGAACATTCCTTATACAGCTCCTCTGTCGCTCCGTACGCTGTGTATGTCCCGATCACCCCACCTTTGGGGTATGATGGTGAAGGGGCTTTCGCCGCAGCTACGGCTGGGGAGTCGGTTACTGTCGAACCATTGGCTGTGGTAGTACCTTGCATTATGTGTTTGGGTGTGACGGGTGGTATCGAGGTATTAGGCGTGGTGGGATTGTCTTGATCTGGGTCAAGTATAGCAAAACGTTTGTGAGTGGTTGTGAACGCTCTGGATGGAATTGCGAATCTCGTCGCTGGGGTTTGCGTCTATGTTACACAGTTAAAAAGGGCTAGTATATGGGATGAGAAGGCACAAACCCGAGTAACAAATCGCGATTGATGCTGGAGTGTCCGTAGACACGAGACACACGTTTTTGAAGCCATTGATTATGTTGATTGTAGGGATTGCATATGGTAAGATAACAATCAACAACCCAAAGTTTTGAAGATCTCAGATGCACCATGTCATGATATTCGTTGCAAGGGTAAACGGATAAACGGATAAACATTTTACCTAGCGTCTAGCTCCCCTTTTTTAGCTACACCAAACTTCTCCCTGTTGGTAATACAATATATACATAACATTCTTCTAGGAGTATTGAGAACAACATACCAGATATTGTGAGCGCTGAAAGTCGGATGAAATATCTGTTTTATATCGTTTACAATTTTATTAGTCCTTTTAACGACATCATAATCTAGCCCTCATCTCATAGTTGAGCTCTCCACCCATCTCTCTTTGTTGACAAGAATTGCTTCCCTAGCAATTATAATGGAATCTCCTTCTCGTCTCCTTTCTTCCACCCAACTCCAATCCAAGCCTTCATCCCAATCCTTACCGCTCCGCCCTCCAGCGCCTCGTACGTTCGCAATTTCGTCAATTCCTCTTTGAGTACTGGCCTCGCTCGGGAAAGTTCCTCCTCGCTATACCCCTTAAAAAGCATTGGTGCAGCCAGCATCATGTTATCCACCAACTCATCCAAACTAATGGCACTGACGGAAGTCGCAAATGGTCTCACTTCGGTGTTGTTCCCAAACCCGCCGTCTTCGATTTGCTTGAGAAGCCACGACCCTCTGAGAACTTCGGGCTCCACATTCAGCATGTTTGACGGCTCTTCGTGTGGTCGGATCATAAGCCCTGCTTTGGAGAAAGCAGAGAGCCACACGCGATCTGCAAATATCAGCTTTCTTTCCCGAAATTTTGGAGTCTTAGGCAGGGACTCACCCGCCCACATCGAAGTCACGGCAGCGCCACCAACTTGCAAGATCCGATACATCTCCTTGATCGCCTGAAGTGAAGAAGTTGGATCATTGGGCAGGTAAATTCCCATATTCGTTAGCACATGAGTAAACGTATTATCCGCCAACTTGGAAAGGTCGCGAATATCAAGCGTGTCCGTCTTCACATTCGTCCATTTATCATTCTCGATTCTCTTCTGCACTTCCTCGATCATGTTTGCAGATAGATCTGTAGCCAGGACTTTGGCTTCAGGATGGAGCAGCTTGACTTGCTCGGTCACGATTCCGGGACCGCAAGCATTGTCCAAAACATATGTGGAAGATG
Organism: Gremmenia infestans; assembly: GCA_032629725.1. Classification (NCBI taxonomy): domain Eukaryota; kingdom Fungi; phylum Ascomycota; class Leotiomycetes; order Helotiales; family Hamatocanthoscyphaceae; genus Gremmenia; species Gremmenia infestans. The sequence continues at coordinate 1,625,419 of JAFEVB010000036.1, read as the reverse complement.
TGATCGGTGGAGACTTGATACGGACCATCTCGGCAGCTAAAATGCGAGTACAATTGCCTGTCATACGCTCATAGTTCGAGGTGAACGCCGTCTTCGAGAATATGGAGGTCGACATGATGTGGAAGATGTTAAAATTTTTAGAAAATCTCGTTTGTTTGAAAAACACGAAGAAGTTTGAATAAAGAAATAAAGGGTGTTTTCTGGCGACTTTGGCACTTCTTATAAAGGATACGAGCAGTTACCGAAACGTGGTGCAATCACTAAATTGAGTTGTCCATAGGTGCTATATCGAAATAGCACCAAAAAAGAACTAGCCGAAAACTCTCCGTTAATCTTGATTCTTATATTGTGGTGGGGACCAAATGGGATGTCACGTGAAGTGGGGTATGCAGCTAGTACTGCACCGTACCTTATAAAATCGGGCACTTCACTGAATTTGGATCATCATCTATTCTGCAACACACTCTTTTATACAGTTTATTTTAATATATACATTTATACAATGATGAAACTATAAGTCAGATCCTAGCCTAGAGTCCGCGGTTGTGTTGTCCCTCCACAATATTATGGGCCAATTGAGAACATTTAAGCTACATCTTGCAAACAATGAGTTTTTGGAAAGCCTTGATGTGGTAGTATGTCTCCGACGACTCATTTCCGGTTAGTAAATGTCTCCGAAGGCTCAACCCAAGCTTATGACTTGAAAATATAGTATTGTGTGCAACCAAAACTTTCGTTTTTTTTTAGTTCTAGGTATTTCATGGCCACTTTTGCCTACTAAAAGTTTGAATTCTAAAGAGTGCCTCACTGGTGCTGTCATATTTCGTTTGTCAACAGTAGACTAGCCTAGCCATGGCACTGAATTTGCTAAAATGAAACATTCGATCGCTCTCTTAGAATCTTAGCCAATGCTTCCCTGGTTGGAAAGCTTGAATAACTTTTCGGTCACTGGAACTTCTGCTTCTACCCCAGCTGGAGGTACAAAATCAAAAAAGAAGAAAAACAATACTGGCCCGATTGCGGGAGCCACTGTGATTGCTCTAATTTTGATTGCCTTTTTACTCTTCCTGAAAGGGAAGAAAGGACGAGCTCTAGCGCTATTGAAACAAGAAGTGTGGATTCAACGCCAGACAGAATCATTCAGTCCGATGCTAAATGTGGTAGACCAGAAGTCGCAGCCACACTCCGAGAATATGGCAATTATCTCGCCTAAGACGCCAGCTAACGAGAACGTATTTGTAGCTATAGAAAGAAAAGAGATACTGGCCTAAACCGTACAAATAGTCAGAATGACGCAGGGGAGAAGTCCTCGGCCCGATGGCAGGGATACAACGAGGAAAATGCATGGGGAGAAGCACAGTCTATAAATTAGATGGTGATTGGGATTGTGTAGCTGGGAGGAGTTGAAAAGAAGTACCGGCACAGGTCGAGGGAGGTTTGCCGCCAAGCTGAGTTTATGAAAAACATGTCCAATCTTGGATCACCTTGATTAATCCTGCTTATTCTCTGTGACTCCCGGTCCAGTGCCTATACCTTGTATAGCTCGAGCGAGACAGTAATTCTTCGATGGGAGAAGGTTTTTGGCCTGTTGATGCAGAGCGTATGAGCTAGAACGGTGTGGCAAAACCGCAAAGAAAAAACACCTTATCTATCACCACGCCACAAGTATTGGATTGGGAGGGGGGGTGGGGGTAGCTCAAGGCACCTATGACTTGATGCTGGCGCCTTAACAGGCAGTAGGTTTTTGAACACAGGAGGGACCCAAGGAGACCCCGATATGTACGTACAGGTAACATCACATACCCATTGCTATGAATTAGTTTCGTCACTTGCGAAAGTTAATTGCCACTCAGGTTGTAGTTCCTTTGTTTGACGTAGTCGATAGTCATCGAACATGTAGATCATTCTATTGCCGCTCTACATGGTAGACAAGATTCTGTCGCTATTCAGTACTGTAATAGATTTTAGAAAGACCTTTCATCGCTAGCCTCTTCCTGCCACTCATTGTCTTACAAGTTAGTAGGAAGTGGTGAGGTAAGTCGTGGGGAGCATGACCTAAGTATAGGTTGCACTGTTGAGCAAGACTTCACTCACCCCACCATAAACATGCATAGCTTTTTTTTATTGCCACCTATAACAAGGATATTTGGAGGCTCAAGTAGCTTCCTTGAGATAACAGTTGCTAAATATGCCGATCAGGAGTTGATAGATATTATAAGCCGAAAAAGACAGAATTTCCCTCTCTGAGGGTTGCAACATACGGCTAGTGCGAAGTGTGGTACACTTGCCGGCGTCAATAAAGCCAGAACGTAGACCTAGTTCTAAACTCCCGCTACTGATGAGTGACTCGAGGATCCTCGGACAATTGAATTATGCCATAGAGTGATACTGGTCCTCCGCCTTGACAGACTGGAAGGACAGCTACATGATGTTCTCTTCACACTCATATGGTGGTACTGTTTAAGCTTATTCATCAAAGCACCAGAAGCGGAAGGAAACTCTTCGCAATGATGCGACAGCGACCGCGATGGCCGAAACTATAAAGTGGTGGGACTTACCATATGTATGCAAAAGGGGGAGGAAATGCGCCTTGTAAGGCTGACTGCAGGCACCCCACTCAGCTCTGCAAGGGTTACTTTCCGCTTCCAGTCACACCCATCAATTCCTGATGACACAGTTAGATAATCAGGACTTTAGGCAGGCACGGGAAGTTGTCAAGTGGGAAATTTGCGTGATAATTCTTAGAAGGGAAAAAAGATCATGTGCTGATACTTAAAAATTCGAGTCATCGTCGTGAGGCAGACCAAGCGAGAGCGAGGGGTTCGTAGGAGACCTTCCTCAAGACTACTTCGTAAACTTCGTCCTAGAAGGAGAACGAAAAGGGACACGCGGCGCAAGGTGAACATGATAGATCTCGGTATAGCGGTTTCATCCTCTTGGATCCTCCGGGAGTCGGTGCTTGACCCAACAACTGGTATCGGTTTCGGCGACTGCTGATGGGCACACGGCGACTGTCACACCCACAAATGTTTCACCGAAGACCAGATGCCAAGATGGTGATACCCGCAGCCGCAGCGTGTGCAGCGGGAGCTACTGTACTGCACAAAGTGACAAAAGCTTTGTCCTTGAAATGTGGCAGAGTGGCTGCTTACAAGAATTGATGAGGTGATGTGAATGGGCGGAGATTTCGTTGAAGCGGGAGGAGAATTGTTTCCAGGGGGTTGGTGTTTTGTTTGGAGGCTACGGGTACGGGTACGGGGGTATAATCTGAGCCTCTTGTGGAGGCTGAGCCCGTGTGAAAGATCTTTCTCCAGTGGAGTAGCAGTGTGTGCTGCGAGCTACTGTACAGAAGTACATGTAGCCTACAGTACAGTAGTAGAATACGGATTATCGGAAAATGCACCCCAAAAGAGCAATAAGCGTTGCAAACCTTCGTCATGGCCACGAATTGGCCATGAACCTACTGCACCGTCGGTATCCTCAAAGCTTATTTCGGTGTCAATTACCAGTAAGGTACCTTACAGGTAAGCTTGCGTCAAAAAAAAATAGACGCCTGGGACGACCTGAAGAAACTTTTGTTTCTGGTCGCAAAGGCCGAGGCCACGCCCCTCCCTCAGTGTAGGTAGGTAACCTTAACGCTCCAGCTTTCCCAGCCTGCATCACGGAGTACAGTAAGTACAGCGTTACCGAACACCAGAATGGGCGTCGCAAGCTCCCGAGTTGACTGCGAATCCTTTGGTCAGTAAGCACTCAATCAAAGTTCTCACTTCCCCTGTCCGAGCTTCATCATTCCTTCGAAACGCCATCGTGGGAATGTTGGTACTTCGTACCTCCATACAGTATGCCATGTGTAGCTATAGGCGAGGGTTGGCCGTAGGGGTTATGTTCCTCACTTCGCGCCGACCCGAATTGGTACTCTAACACTTCTATTTTGGTGTCCCAACAGCACCAGATCGACTTCCACCAACGTCCCTTACCCCCCTTTTGGGGCCTCTGAATGGAGAAAGCTTGAGAAACATCTGTCCACTACACTACAGAAATCTTCTCTTCCAACCTCCAACGCCTCCCCTCTTGGTTTCAGTGAGCGCAAAGGGCCGGCAAGTGCGCTGTGCCCCTTTCTTGCAGACTCCGGAGCACCTGACTAGGGGGGAAAACTGCTCAGCCTCGTGGGCTGTGAGTGGGTGTGGCTTTGGTTCCTCGAATCAGCGGTTCTCCCCACCTGCACTGCACTGGATCATGGATGGCGCGCATTTCGGCCCCTAACACTCAGACTCATAGTCATTCGGCAACAGACTAGGCAGACAAAGAGGCATTGCCCATACGGAGTAGACATATAAGTGTACACTACCCACCAGGCTCATTCTTCTTCTCTCTCCTATCATCTTTCAATTCGATTTTACTACGCTTGACTGCAGTTGCATCTATCTGTTCTCATTCGAGTTATCGTCTCCAGCCTTGCCTCATATCTCACCTGTCACTACACACATAGCATCTATATATACCCGCATAGCATCTTCTTCGACCCCCCGATAAAGTACCTTCCCTCCCCTCGCAATTCAACAGACACAACTTCTTTATACATGTCGTCTTCATGTCTCTCGTACACCGCATAAATCCAGGCGTCCGACTACATATCATCCCTGATCCGGGAGACTAACAATTACTTTTTGGGGCATCTTAAGAAAGGGGTCTTCATCACAGAACAGAACAACAACGGAACAAGAATTTTTCCAGCTACAGTCCAAGAACTCAAACTTCTCGAGACCTCAAATAAAACACACATCGAAGCCACTAGGCATATACGTTCCTACCGTCACTATGTGTGTCACAAACATCTACCTCGACCGATACCCTGACGGGCATATGGTTGATTTCCGTCAAACCTCGATTTGTCAATATGGCAGCCCAGGACGACCTTGCCCAACACTATCCACAATCGAAAACCCAGTTAGAAAGATCAACTGGAACGAACCAACCACCGAGTTGATGCTCACGCGACCAATCCCCCAACCTCGCCAACGACCTCAGTCGCCTCATCGCTCACCAGCCTCGCACCACAGACACTCATCTTCAGAGTCAGGACACCGACGGCGACACAGCAAGCGCTTGCTTTCACCCCTCAGACCAACTAGACAACACAAAAAGGAGAGAATCATTCTCGTGGACTCTCCACCAACCCCACGCACACCACCGCAGAAATTCAACCAGACATTCACTGCCCCATCTTCACCAGCAAGCCCAGCCTACCGTGCTGCTGAGCACGACCGCGGCCGTCCCGTCATCGTCGACGAGCGCCCACTCCGTCGCATCCCAAGCATCGGTGCCGTCGTCGCACCTCGCCGGAACCGTTCTCAGTCAAGGAACAGACACGTCTTTTGGGACTCACCTTCCAACTCACACACATCTTTCAACTCTCGCCTGCGACGTGAGGAAGAAGAGCGTGAGCTTGAGCGGATTCGACAACGCGACATTGAGAAAGAGGCCGAGAGAAGAAAACAGGCTTTCATCCGGGCACAGGATGAGGAAATCCGAAGACGGCCAGCGGTGCCGCTGGTTCCTGTGCTGCCACGCAGAGGAACGTACTCGAGACCGTCTGTAACGGTCGTGGATCAGGATGATATGCTCCCAGTCATGATGGGAGGACTTTCAATTGGAGAGTCTGGACGAGGGAGAGTGCGCAGGGAACAGGACGAACAGGAGGCTATGAAGCAGAGACTTAGGGAGAGGCAATTGCCAAAGAGAAGGGCCAGCGTTGGACCTGGATATAGAAGACATCGAGTTGCTTACGACGATGGCATGTATAGGTGGGAATAAGGGGGCTTGACAGCTGATTTATGCAGGCTGCGATGTAACTATCTTTTGCTTCTAGATTTCTATCTTTTGTCGTTTACTTTAAGTTAGGCTGGCACGGAGGAAAGATAGATGTTTTTGATGAATTTAATCCTTTTTCATCGAACTATTTGCAATGTAATGTGATATGATAAAGTGACGTTCCAGCAACCAACCATGATCTAGGCAAGCAATCCATGCCATGCATTACCTTAACAAGGGTATTGTACTCGTTCCCTGTGAGATAATAGTAGTGAGTCAGTGAGTCACTACAAGTCCCGTCGATCACATTACCAGAGTTGACATTTCACTGGATCAGCTGTGCACAGGTGCATATGTAGGTAGGGTCCTCCCGTCAATCCCGCAATCGTGCCGCCGAACTTTTCGAAATGCTTCGGTTGGGTCGAGCCGAAGTCCTATCCTAATGGCCTCCGCCGTCTTCCCCCTTTTCAGTACTAGTGATCTTTCGTATCAGAATATTTCAGCTGTGGTGTCCAAACACTCTCCAGATGAGACCAGCACCTATGCATATTTATATAACACCTTGAAAATTTACCAAGGTCTAATATTTCATAACTGGAACATAATGTGGGGAAACATCGATGCCAACGTGGAGATGCTTGACAGCAAAACGCCAGCTTCAGAAAAGGATGAGCAAAGGACGACAAACAGAGGGTACGAAGAATTTAGACGTAGAAAGAGTAAGAGGACTTTTATAACAGAGAATGCAATGACATCAATTAGTAAATAACACGAAAGTCTCCATTCCTTGTCTCTCTTTACTGCAGTTAATAGCCCATACTTCACTTACCAAATCCCGCCCACATTCCTTCCTTACCACCAGTCCAACTCAGAGTGAATACCTCCAAGTTCTCTAGCACATTAGTAAATCAAAATCCTCCAAACCACCATCACAACCAAAACTCTTGCCCCCTCCCCCCACAGCAGTCCGAATCCCATCAAGTAAAACCAGCCCCTCACCCACCCATGCACCAAACTCTCCAGCTTGAATAAAGGTAAACATCTCCTCCCCTCCTCTCCCAATCCAACCCGTCTAATGCTAACAAGCCAGTCTACTCCAGTCATGATCACGCTACTTGCCATCACCTACCAGCTCTTCAAGACTAGTTGGGTCACGCGGGTGGGAATCATTACGGCAGTCACCGTCATCCTTTGGGGGACAGGGGATGGGAGGATTGAACCTGAAGATGCAGGAAAGAGCGTGGGGTGTGGTGGTGGGTTAGCTGGAGATTGTGATTAGGGGTTTGATGGGGAAGAGCGGATGGAAGGGAAGGAATGGATGGAATGGATGGAGTCTGAAAATGTGAACTGTTGTTCATATCAAGGGACTTTGAAAGGCTTCAAGGGCACTAGGAAGTTCCTGAAGAGCATTGTCCTTTGGCATAGATGGCAAGTGGAGAGACTTACTAATTGTCGGACCATCATAATTCACCTGCACTGCTGCAAAGATATGTTTTCATTATCATCTCTTATATTATATTTTTCATGTGATCATGATTTCTTCCATCCCCTTCCCCACAGCTCCAGCTCCAGCTCCAGCTCCAGTTGACCAATTGATTTTATGAGCCATTTATAATCTTCTCCATCTCTGCCACATCCTTGACCGCCGTTGTCAAATTTTCGTGTCCATCCGCCGTCACCAAAATATTATCCTCGATCCTAACACCTCCAACAGCCCAATACTTATTCAAGACATCGAAGTTGATATACTGAGCGTGAACAGGATCTCGGAGGTATGGCTCAATGATAAAGCGGCAGAAGTATATCTATTTATTGTCAGATTGTGTAAAAAACTTTGGGTTGGGAAGAAACATACACCAGGCTCAACAGTAATCACTGCCCCAGCGGGTACTTTGCCCCGGACTCTCAAATACCTGAAAATGCTATCTGTATCCGCGTAATTCGCATGGCCGCCGGTGTCATGTGTATCCATACCCAGATAATGACCTAAACCGTGCGGTAAGAAAGCGACACTTGTTCTGCTCTTCAAAATATCTTCCGGGGTCCCTTGTAAGATTCCTAGCTTCAGAAGACCTTCAATGGCGATTTCGTGGGCTTTTAAGTGGATGTCATCCCATACTGCGCCGGCTTTTAACAGGTTTATGCAGACATGTTGCATTTCCAGAACAATATCATAGATGGCTCTGCTTTCGGGAGAGAAAGTGCCAGAAATGGGGAAAGTCCTTGTCTACATCCATCCTATTAGCAAGAGTGCGGAATGATTTCAGAGGGGGAAGAAAACGTACAATATCTGAAGCATAGCAATCAACCTCCCCAGCCGCATCAAGTAACACATTGAGCTTCCCCTCCAACGGCTGATCATTCTTTACATAATGCAGCGTAGCAGCAGCCTCCCCACTAGCAAAAATACCATGGTACGCCTGCTCCCTCGCCCCATTCGCGATAGATTTCTCAATGAATGCCGCCTCCAACTCCCTCTCATTCTTCGCGCCCTTAACCCGCTTCAACACTTCTGTATGCGCAATCGTTGAAATAGCATTCGCCTTCTTGATCAGCGCAATTTCGTACGCATCCTTCACTACTCTACATTCCTCAATAGCCTCTTTAAGTTGTGTGAAATTGGTAGAACTGAAGGAGAGGAAGGAGATGTGATCGGAGACTTGGTTGGCGATGGCCCAGACGGGGACTTTATGCGGGTGTGTGAGGACCGAGGCTACTTCCGTTGTGGTCTGTACGTGATCGACGTCGTAGAGGGAGGAGGCCTCTTCTTCGGAGACGGGTAGCCCGGACCATACCACGGACTCGGGGTCGATAGGGGGGATGAAGAGGGTAGATTTATCGGTGGCGATGTCGTAGGTGAAGTAGCTGTCTGCCAAGGGGCAGCCCGTTAAGTAGAAGAAGTAGCGGCGCTGTCTATAGGAACGGGTCAGTGATGGCCTGGTGAGGAGACAAGGGGGAGCATACCGGAAAGGAGCCTCTCCATCGTTGTCTTCGATCATCCTTGTCTTCTGGCCCTCGAGATAGAGCACTCCATTGATATCTGGGTTCTTCTTTCGCAAGTATTCCACCACCTTTCTCGCATGCTCCTTGGCGGGGTATTTGCGCTTGAGGACTGTCTCGTAGGAAGCCATCTTGTCTATTCTTTGGGTTCGCAGTTTCTGTGCTTCTTTTGCTTTCAATGGCGTGTTTGATGACTCTCTGCTCGATGATATAAGTGAATAAGGTCGCGCTTCGGCTTTATTGGCTGTACGATTCGGCTTAAGGCTGTATGAATGAGGAAGGTGGGCTGCTGTGCTTATGTTGACATATAAATGTGAGTAGCGGCGCGGGGTAAGTTTGGTAGCTTGCCAAAAGCTCTCCTGCCAGAACATGAAGTAGCAATGTGGTATGCTCGGGCAGAATCATACCATCCGAATCTCCAGGTCAGTACGATGTTGTTGGTCAATATTCACACGTGATATCAAGATGGGCTGATGAATTGCTAATCATTGAACCAAGTAATGCTGCATACTGGCAAGTACTGGGTATTTATTGCTGTCTCATAATCCCTAGGTATCGTAACTCCGCAAAGAACCACCGCTCATTATCGTCTTTCTTACCAACTAATAGCACACTATGTTCATTCTGCTCTGCCATCAAGAACTCCATATCCCAAACATCGACGCCATCAATACCAATGCAGAGGTATTATAGATGCCATAAAATCCTATTACTGATGGACCTTTCCAACGCCTTAAGCTATGCCGTGCTACCCAAACCTTTGTAGGTGGTCTCTGCCTTCCGCACGATATGCTACCACGCCAAAAATATTATGCTTCCTTGGGTCGACTATCCGTGTGCTTGTCGCCTTTAAATCTTCATATACTGTAGGTATCCGCAAACGCGTGAGCGTTTCATCTAATCTTTCTTGGGCCCAATTCACACATCCTCAGTAACCTCTTTAACCCCAACATTCTCCTTTCTCTTCAATGGTAGTCGCGGGACAAAGTTCATCGATCCTTGTAATGAAGAAATCTCTTTCAGACTAATAGCATGCTGTAAAAGTGTCTCCTTGCTCGTCTTGAATTCAAAATTTGTCAAAAAACAAAAACTGATTTCTAGTCTTGCGAGTTCGCCCTCGCTGACTCCTCCAACCTTTGAAAACCGGGAATGTGGGTAGCTCAGGTCTTCAAGAGCTTTCATGGCAACTCGAAGACCCGCAAGAAGTAATCGGTGACAGTTTCGGCGTGTGACCGGAATTGCTCGTTCGTCAACTGCCAGCTTGTGAATATAGAAGCTCGTCGCGAGGTATACCGCCGTTGACATTGGACAGAATTTGTGTATTCGCATAAGGTAGTCTTCCAATGAGATCGGGGGAGGTTGTTTCGAGTAGAATTTTCGGGTGATGGCGCTGTGCTGAACATTCAGAGGTTCCGCATTGTCGCCGATTATGATGTGTGGCTGAGTAGGCACCACAACAGGACTTCCTAAACGGGCTTTCTTGAAGGTGACCCCATCATACTCCTCCTCCGCTCCACTGGAGGCTGAAGGCGTCCTAGGACGCTGTTGTAACTCGGCAAGGTTCTTGTATGAATTGCTTCTTATGATGCTATCCTTCTCTGCCTGCATCCCTCGCATATTTGGTGGGGTCGAGAAGCGCGGAGGGGGTGTTGGAGGGACATCGCCAGTGATTCGTACCAAGGCCTCAATTCCACCGCAGAGTAACTTGAGCGCGGTGATTGGACCTATAGTAAACACATCGATGCTGTTTGGTGAAGGGGGGTAGGCATTAGGATCTTCGTTACGGGGTGATATGGTGAGCCCGGTGTCTGCAGAGGGATTTGGTCGCGGCGGAAGAGTATATGAGAAGGAGTCTGCGGAATCATGGACGTAAGGTGTGACCTCTGATTCTGGGGAGTATGACGGGTCGTTGCCATTATCAGACATGGATGGAGACATGACGCGCTTTGTAATTTGCGGGGATGTCGTATGGGTGAGATATTGAAGTTGTCGATGGCTGCTCAAACTATTTAGAGCTTGGGACACCAAATAGATGGTAGCCTCGGCGACAGCCGTTCTTGCTTTGGTGACTGTGCTCGCATATTCCCGACAGTATATCGTGGGTATAAGGTATGGATCAGATGGCTGACAGAGATTTTGGGGCAGATATATGCGGTAGCAGTGGTGGCTCGTAGGTGGAGTCGAGGATAGAAACCTGGTAGATTTGGGCTAGAATGCTTCGGTACCTGGGCAAAGTAGCGTTCTCCACCGCGTGATTTTGATTTTAGGCTGTGTGGGAAGATGTACGAAGTAGTTCCGTACCATGTACCATGAACTGGTCTGGACACTGAATCGAGTTGCGGGGACGAGGTCAACACGAGCGAAGTCTTAGTCGGAGGGGGTTAGATAGAGTACTGTAGCAGGCGAAGAAGAGCCGAGGATTCGGCACAGGGAGTGAGTGTGAAGCTCTCCCAATACTTACCTATATACCTAGGTATTCTACCTACCTAAGGTACCTACTTACGGAGTACTGCTCCTGTTCTTGTTCTAACTTCTACTGCACACAGCTATCACGCTTTAGACACGTCCCGGCCTTACTACGGGGGCGACTATTGGCCCGGGGAGAGGGGCGAGGATCAGACGAGATATCTGCAAAAGGAGGGGTCTGGATCGGGATCGGCAATGCTATAGTCAGTACGGAGTAGACTTGTACAGAAACTTCAAAGCCCCAGCTAGTCCGGTAGTATTTATTATAGTACTGTTACAGTACTATACAATATAGTACCCTTGTTATATGGACCCTTCGTGCATAGGTAGGTAAGTCTTACTATTTTTCATGTAAGAAATACATATCACCTGCTCGAGTACTTACCTACTTTCAATTTTCTTCACATATGCACATGCATCCCACGCCTTAAGTCATGATGGAAAAGACTGGTTCGAGTAGTTGAGTCAAGCACTACCAGCCTATGGAAACAATACACTGAGACTCGTCGAACGACTTTGTAGATCACGCGCGCTTCAACCTTGTAGCACTTCGTTTGACGAGGCAAATTCCAGGAGTCTGGATGGACTCCAGTACAACTGTACACGGCAAGTCAACGTGGACCTTGTTCAACCGTACCATGGTTGGAGGTACAGCGTTGAAATAAGTAAGCAGTGCATAGAATGAATATGTGGCAACCTCAAAGTCGTGGTCGAGGAGACTTGGATACATCTTGTGCTAAGTAAGTAAGTAAGTAAGTAAGTAAGTAAGTACTCTGTTGTGCAGTATCAAAACTTGGGACTTGATCATCAGTGCCCTCTTTTGGACATTGATCCATGTCTGGGCTGGCGCTTAAGTGTGTCTGTCGCTGCCACAGGTATCTCTACACCAGTAGTACACATCCACCATGTCTCCCACTCTCCATCTCCAACTCCATTCTGGTTCGTCAGTTGGCTACACCCGGGTACACCCCATCAACTACTCATGGGATTCTCCTTGTACATGCATATCAAATACTACCGTTGCTGGACATCAAAATGTTCTAGATTTCTTATTGTTTTTCCGTGGGGTCTCCGCACCTGCCTTGGCTACAGTACAGTACCATGACCTGGTGGAATCCAAGAATCGCCACAATCTTTGACACAAGCTTCGATATTAATTCAGGTCATGGGAATTACCCAGCATCAATCATTGCATCGAGTTCTAGATTCCTGCCCGATTTCACATGCAAATATCTCCCTCCCATTTGTCTCCACCACACCTAGAGGCTGGCGTAGGCCAGCGCATCCAGAAAATGCAAGTTTATCGCGATTGCAAGCCCATATCCACTCTTCTTCAACATCTTGGAATCCGTGTTAGGACCCAGGAGCTCAGTCGGCGACCTAAAAAGGAAATCTGAGACATTTCATTTAACCATTCCGACATGCAACAAAACCAGCCCAGCCTATGGATAAACCATTAATCCATCCTCCGATTCCGCATGTTTGGGTTCTGTACGGATGGATAAATGATTTACTACCAGGGGGGGGAATCCTTCAACAACGGGACGGACGGTCAGCTTTCCTACTTGTGGATAGCTTCCTTCCTTCATTCTGAGACATTATCATTTATCCGGCGCGATGTGCAACAAAACTCTGAAAGGGAATTTTGGGTTAATAGCTTAGATATATCTTCCGTCAGCAATGTGCTTATAAAGATTTTTGTTGCGGTCTGCATAGTTGATCAAGACCTGCTACATCTCAATCCTTCTCACGCAAAATGGTATTACCACCATTCTATTTAAACTTTAACCATGATATGTTGCTGTTTAGCAATGCTCGTTCTCTCATTTCTATCATATGCTCCCTTCCCGGTTCATAACTTATCACCCCTACGTTTAACAACCAGGTGCAACAACAGCCTCAACAACCGCACTCATCCCACTACTCACTGTCTCCACAGCCTTCTTCAACAGCTCTTGCAATTCACTCGCCTTACCGACCTTCCCAGCAAATAGATTCCCTCCCGCAGCAGCCTTCGCGATCCCCGCGAAATCCGGTCCCGCAATCGCAATATTCAGCTCATCATTCGTAGCCTTCGATCCCAGCCCATCAGGATGAACCAACAGCAGTGATCTCCTGGGTGCATTCCAGCCCTTGTTATTCAACACAATAGTCAAGATGGGAAGCTTGTAACGCTGCGAAATCCAGTACACAGAGCTAGGAACACAGAAGAGGAATGTTCCGTCTCCAACGATCTGCACCACGAACTTTCCCTTCCCCTCAAACTCGCTAGCTAGCTTGATTCCCAGTGCTCCGCCACCGGACCAACCTAGTCCCCCGCCTCCGCAGTTGATCCAGGAACCGGGGAGATTGGCTTGGATATTGTCTGCTACGAAACCGGTGTTGGTCACTGCTTCTATAGCGAAGATGGTGTCTTTTGGTACTAGCTTCCGTAATGTAGCGCACAAGTGCCCAGTCCCGAATGTATCATCGGATTTGGGCTCTGCTGCCTTAGCGATGGTGGCTAGGCGCTGAGAGTGTGCTTGTTGGAGGGCATCCCATCTCGCTGAGTACAGGGAGGTTTCTAGTTTAGCTGAGAGGGGAGAGCTGGAGATGAAGTTGTTGAGTTGAGTGAGGGATGTGTAGGCGTCTGCTGAGTAGCGGGCCAATGCTGCGATGTAGTGGACTGGCATTTGACGTTTGAGGACATCTGTGTCGACGTGGTAGATTTGGGCATCGGGGGAAGGTTTGCATAGAGTGTTAACCCAGGGAACGTCTGCAAAATCTCAGCATATGCTTGATATCAAGGATTGGGGGGGGGGATGGCATACCGCAATCGATCACAAGAATCACATCAGCAGTCCGGATAGATTCATCAATCCCATATCTCAGCCCCAACCACGCACGATGGTCCGCTGGGAAACACATATCACTTCCTCCCGTATCTAGAACCCTTAGCCCTTTGATTGTATCCGCAAGCTTTACCAACTCTGGAACAGCAGCTTGGTTGCGTCCACTATAACCAGTAAGGACCAAAGGCTCCTTTGCCCCCACCAATGCTTCAGAAATCCTCTTTACAGCGCTTTCACTCAACGCCGCGGGCTCGACAGGATTCCAATGCGCCTGTTCCAGACTGTAAGGCGTCAAATCCTCCTCCATCGGCTCCCTAGCACCACACAAATACACCGGTCCCGCCGGATCACTACTCGCAAATTGCAACGCCCGATTGACCATTTGCTTAACATTCTTTCCGCTTTTGATCTCCCCAGTATATCTGCAGTACTGCTGTACAATCTGCTTCTGATCGGGCACATCTTGAATCCAATGTATGTATTCAGTGCGCGATCCTCGCAATTCGCCCTCGATTGTGTAGGGGGAGAGCCCGGCGAAGATGAGAACTGGGGCGCGTCCACAGGATGCATTGTGCACTGCTGCTCCAAGACCTTGTGTACCGACGTCGACGTGGACGATTACGCATTGTGGTTTGCGGGTGAGACGGGCGAAGCCGTCGGCCATAGAGAGTGCTACCATCTGGGGGAGTTTGTGAGCATGAAAATTTGAGGTGTATTGGAGGGAAGGTTCCTTACCTCGTTTGGACATGTTATGATGCGTGGAAATTGGCCTTTCTTTTCATTTTGGCCCTTGACCATTGCCTCTATGATGGAGGGATGATCAGAGCCAAGATTGACAAAGCAGTGGGTAACACCGGCCTGTGGACAGTATTCAGTAAACAATTCCGCTTTCTGGGAAACCTGGGAAACAAACCTCCCATAATGCCTCGAAGAAGGCGAACTAGAGGGACAATTGAGGTTAGCAAGCTTGTCTTGATACCTAGGTAGATTATTCAAAGACAAAATGCTCAACTAAATTAATAGTCATTGAGCACGCCAAGGGAACATAAATAATGTTGGTGTTAATGGAATGGAGGGGAGGGGTAGCTGGCTTACTGAAGCTGTGTACATCTTTTGCAGTTCTTTCGCTTGATTGATTGGAAAAGGCAAGACAGAAGAAAGCTAGACGCGTCCTAGATTATGATGTTCTTGGAGAAAGAAAGGTTTGAATTTTTTAAGAACGGAGTGAGTCTACCTATCTAGGTAGGTTTGTACCGACACGGAATGTGGGGATAACAGCTCGGCTTTCGTATCGGCTTAAACAAACATGGCATGGCTCGTAGCGCTGTCACACAAGGAAACGTGGCGAACCCTTCACGTCTTCTAATCTGATTGTATCGTTCTTTCCGCTTTACTATGCTATGTAAGGGAAGGCTTGAAGCTTTGGCTGGACATGTCAACCTTGGCACAAAGGGAAGCTGCGGGGTAAACATTGAAAAATGTACGAGTGATACCGATCTATACCATGTGGGGGATATGATACTAAAAATGAAGAGAGAACATTGCACCTTACAAACAGGTGAAGTTTTTGTTTTGAACTATCTATCATTGTTACAAACACGTCCATCGACGAAGACAATCAAATAGAAGGGGTGGGGTGAGGGCGAGGGGTTCGGTTCGGTACACCTTGCCCGGCCCTACCCGCATCTGGAAGGCATTTGCATTTCCTAGTTCCGCACTTGTTCAGCTCCTTACTAGTAAGTCTTACCTACCACCAGTACCAGCTACCTAAAGTAAAATCGTCCATCACGTGAAACCCTAATATGGACGATTAGGTAATATCCGGAGATACGAGATATCTGGGGATTGATATCCTTCCCCAGATTCCAGAGAATTTTATAAGGTAGGCCGTTTGCTTCGAAGAGTCCAAGCTAGGTATTTTCTCCGCTAGCTTCCATTATCTTCAAGTGGCGCTGCGGTCACACCACAGCAAGCGCTCTTGAGCCGACTTGTCCGCGTAGACTTATCATACGTGTATGGCGTGTTCAGAGGGGCAAGGGCGAGGTTGAGGTTGAGTATATATAAAGCGCCTACGACCCGATGACTCTAGTCGAGATGTGTTTGAAGAGTTTGCCATACTATACTATACTAAACTCTAGCTTTGAAAAAACATTGACATCAACATCAACATCAACATTAACATGCGTGCAGCTAGATACTACGGCAAAGAAGATATACGAGTAGAGGAGGTAGAGGAGCCAGCTATCAAAGACGGCTGGATTAAGATCAAACCTGCATTCGTTGGAATTTGTGGCACCGGTACGTCTCTTAGTGACATCCCAGAGATCCACCTTGCTCTCACTGAATCACCTAGACTTGCACGAATATCTAGGTGGACCAAACTTCGCTCCTGTAAATCCACACCCAGTCACAAAAGAGACTCTCCCCATAACCTTCGGCCACGAATTTTCTGGCACCATCACATCTCTCGGATCCGGCGTCACCAATTTCAAGATTGGTCAGAAAGTCTCAATTCAAGCTACCATCTACGACACCACCTGTTTCGCCTGCCACGACGGCCTCGAAAACGTCTGCTATAACGGCGGTTTTGTAGGACTCAGCGGATGGGGAGGGGGGCTTTCGGACGCCGTCTGCGTGCCAGCGAACTACGTCCTTCCTCTCCCAGAAAACATCCCACTCGATATCGCAGCCCTAGTCGAGCCCCTAGCAGTCGGCTGGCACGCTGTGTCTCGTTCGCCCTTGAAGAATGACTCAAATGTCCTAATCCTTGGTGGAGGGCCCATTGGCATTGCAGTCATCAAAGCACGACAAGTTGAATCGGAAAATGACTGGACGGAAAGTAAAGATTCGTGGGATGCATAATAAGCAATGATACTTAATCAGAATCCAAGCGTTTTTCTGTGTTTCAATATCTTGGGGTAGCAGGATAAACAGTACATCGCTCTTCATTCACAGTTATCTCCACATTGCATGAGGCACCCGCCAGTTTCTAGTCCAGCTTCTGCTCAATAAGCTTCAGTCGTAATATCTTTATCATTGTAGAACGTGACTGGGGACACCAGCGTGGCCTGGACGCCTTCCTGGGACTATACTGGCTCTGGTCAATCTCCATTATTGAGTGGCATAATCTGGTGATACGACGTACACTATACTCCGTACCAATTGACTATCAAGGCTGCTCTTGCTCCAACGAAATAGAAGAAGCGTACATGTCCAATACGCTCTGTGCAACAACTGGATAACATATGCGGTATGTACTTGCCTACCGCAAAGGAAAGAAATTAGAATATCGCAGCGAAAGAGTTAGATTGACTTGTAGAGAATGACAAGAATACTTTGTCGTCAGTTCATGTCAATGTTTATCGGATATGAGTAGACCCATAAACTGCATTATGTCAAAGAACACAGCATACTTACCTACCGTTGTAGATCCTAAAAACCCCAGATAATTCATGATGAAAAGTCAACCGATTCCCTGGTTTCGATCGTCAGCCCATTCATGCATTGTCCCGCGACGCCAAGCATAGCTTGCAGCAGTTCAGTCGGATCGAAGTCTTCGTTGCTCCATCTTGCATTCGGGCCCGGTTGTTCATGTCGAGCGCCGTGTCATGAGTAGTTTTAATGAAGATCTTGCATATTAGGCCACTTGATTTTAAGTTGGTGGCTTTGCAAACGGGCCTTGGACCCTGAAGTCAACCCGGTTGGTGGGTCGCTTTGGGCCAAAGCGGGATGCAGCAATAATTAGCTCCGTTGATGTTTGCTTCTTCGAAGAGCCGGCATACGAGTCTCTGATTATATGAATCGCAGCTTTAAATAAAGACCAGAGCTTGTAACCTTCAGGGAAAGAGAATTCTAGACGCACGCAAGCACTCTCTCCAATAACGCATTGAAGACACGGACAACACCGCGGACTTGGGATTCGGCGCCACCTGCTAGAGACACCAACTTCCTTGAGGCTCAAGGCTGGGAAGGTTTCTACGAATTATCCACTTTCGCCACGATTGGGATTAACGCCTGATCGCCAAAAGTAGAAGGTCTGTAAGGGAAATAATCACGTGTTGTCGTCTAACACCCTAGGAAGTTCCCGGTCTGACTCACGAGCTCCTATTCGAAGAGAAGATAAATAAACGAGTCTTGCGAGAAGGGTTCTGAGTTTGTGATACTTCGGCATTTGGAGAACTCTTGGATCATGGCCATCAACACCAACCAACAAGAGCCGAAGGAGGTAGGCGATGCTCCCCGAGTCATCAACCCCACTCCTGAAGAATTGAAGGCATCCGCCTACGATACGCCCAATATCGAGGCTGCTATGGTGGCACTTCATCAGGATGGCTTTGTTGTGCTCAAGAATGTCGTGGACATCGCTCATGTTGACCATATAAATTCGTAATGACTGGAGAAGCAGATGAAATTATCAAGAACAATGCTAAACCATTAAGTGTTCGTCTGACACCCCTTCTTTTGGAATATATCTGAACTCCGTCAGCAAATATACTCCAAGGTCCGCCTTTGAAAGATCCTGAGTATCTTCACAATGATGTTTTCTTCAACCCTTTCGTGATCCAACTTATGAATACGTGGGTTAAGCTTCGGTTCCTGACTTTTCATCTCAAGACTGATTCTGAGAGAGCAGGTATCTGGGAGCAAAACCGATTTGGAACTTTGTGACCGGTAACAACGCTTTGCCCCATACAAAGGGGCTTCGCCAACCAGTTCACAAGGACATCACGTTCTTCCATCCTCAGGTACTTTTGCGTAATCCGATTCCCAGTACCACTTACTCAGTGTCTTCTTCAAGTGCCCATTTTTCGTCATCGCCAACGTGCCCCTGTGTCCCTTTAACTCTACCACTGGGTCCACGGAGTTTTGGTTGGGATCTCATGCATCGACTTCAGGCCACGAGCAAATGATCGCTACGCCGGAAACCCATCTTGCAAACGCAAGACTAGTTGTAGGAGAGCCGACAACAAATGTCCTTGACCAGGTCAGAGAAGAAAGAAGGAAAGTCAGACCTCCGGTTCAGCCTACCTGTGACAAAGGTGACATAATGTTGAGGGACTTGCGAACATGGCACGCGGGAATGCCGAATGAAAGTGACGAATATAGAATCATGCTTGCTTTGGGATACCAGGTGAAAAAAATCCCCTTTCCTGACAATTTCCTTACCCAACCAATATCAATGTCGATTTGTCACTCGTGGGAGAAGCTGACCTGTGTGCAAAGGCACAATGGTACCCAAACCATACCCTTCGCACGAAACTTCCCTTAAGCCAAGGGAACTTCTTCATGAAACACGCAGGCCAGCCCGTAGAAGTTCGCGCGAACCTTCTTCCCGATGACACCGACTTTGGAACACTGAATGACGATTTCCAATTTAGACCTTCGGGGTGAGAAAACATGGGGGAGTAGCTGGGGAATTTGACATAGCATCCACTGTTTGCATCAAAACGTCTCGTTCCATTTAGATATCATAGTACATGTTGAATGATGCGCATGTGACTCGTGTATGCAATTTTGTTGCACTTCGCATGATCCGTTCTTTGACACTGATGGTGAGCGTATTGAAGCCACGGCTAAAAATCTCTTAAAGCAGTTGCCCCTTCATCTGAGATCGAAAAGTGATAGGTAGTTAGGACCAGCTTGTTTATTATTAATTAACTTCAATATTGATCTTATATTAGAAAGATCTTATCTATTACTACTATAACTTTATAACAAGCGTCTAGATATATACTATTAAGTATAAATTAAAGATAAATTCGAATAGTAATAAACTCTATAGTTTAAGATTAAACTTGATCGGTTGGCTTACTAATACTAAGTTTAAGCTTCTAATATCTAGAGATTTAATAATAGATGCCAACTATCTCTAATAGATATATAGGTCCGATTTATCTAAAATATAATAGATATAGCTTCTTATAACAATCGCCTAGCTCACGTAGTGCTAGGGTAAGTCTTATAACTTAAGTAGGTTTCTAGACCTAGGTTATTATTAGGTTAATATTAGTATCTATTAATAGATTACTAGTTACTATACTTAGAAGTATAGCTTATTATAAAGTATAAAGTAATAAGCGTATATTAGGAAATACTATTTAAGTTAAGTATAAAGCTTCTATCTAATAGGTAATAACCTAGCTTTATATAGAACCTTTATGCCTTTAGATCCTAATAGATCCTAATAGGCCGTAAGGATCCCTATAGTTCTTCTTAGTCTATTATATAACTAATATACTAGAGAAATATCTTTTACTTATATAAGAGAAACCTGTTTCTACTAAGGGTTCTTCTATATCTAGAGCTAAATATTAAGCCTAAGGTTCTTTAGTTATATATTATATTTATAATACTATTCCTCTCTTAGTTAGCGTAGCTTCTACGCTTAAGTATAATATAGAAAAATATCTTTCTTATAGTATAGCTATTATACTACCTATTTATAATATTAAAGATAAAAAGCGCTTTATCTTTTACGACTAAATTATCTCTTTTAGTTATTCTATTAATATAAAGTGCACTTATTATAAATTCTAAAGCTTAGAGTATATTATATCTAAATCCTCTAGTTTAGACAAATGTGGTACTTATATAAAATTAAAAATAAAGTATAATATCTATAGTCTATTGCTTATAAACTAGTTTATACTAAAGCGTAAAAAGCTTTATCTAAAGTAGAAAAGGCAGAAGACGCTCTTAAAGCTATTACGCTTTAATTAGTAATAGTTTAAGTTTAAATACTATACCTAGAATATATTATATTAGAGCCTTAAAACCCTTAATAAGCTTAATACTTTAGAGAAAAAAAGAAAGTTAAGAAAAAGAAAAGTAGGCAGCGTAAGTAGAAGGCTCTACCTGCTTCTATTTCTAACTTTTTTACTAGTAATCCTTTATCTAGTTCTAACCTCTTTAATAACTCTGCTTTTATTATATCGCTAGCTATATATAATTCTTTAGACTAGTTCTAGTTAGATTAAAGTGCTAATCTTAATAGTTTATAAATATCTTAAGATTCTTAAGTATTATTTCTAGTTTCTAGGTATTTTCTAAGTATAGATAGTTTATCTATTTAACTAAGTACTTAATACTTCTTTTAACCTATTTATAGTCTAGTATTACTTTAATCTTATATTTAGTATTAGAGTTAACTAGTTAGATTTCTATAATAGGCGCAGGTAGCGCCCCTAGTAGTACTAGTTTAAGAAGAGATATATAGAATACTAGATATATATTTATTATCTTAAATAGTACTAATTTATAATTAACTAGTCTTATAACTTATTTAATTTTAAATAGCTCTAGCTTTTTATAATTTAGTTTTATACTTAGTTATTTTATCTTAATATTCTTTTATACTAGATAGACTTTATCTTTTTTTTTAAGTATAGGTTCTATACTATATTTTCTATTATAGTATAATACTGCTCTTTTTATAAAAAATACTAGGTCGCTAGCTAGTTTTTTCTAAAGTGCTTTAAGGTTTTCTATCTATATAGTTGCGGATTAGTTATTTAATTCTAAGGTTATTATAAAGCGGTAGGCTTTAGGATTATAACTATAATTTATATATACTAGTAAGATCTTTATATTTTCTATAGCTAATATATTATATATAAACTAGACAAGTAGTAAAAGTTCTACCTAGTTATTCTACTTATAGTTTATATAATACTAGATATATATTTCTATTATTTAATTTATCTATTTAGTTTATCTATTAGTTTATAGATAAAAGCTTATTAATAGCTTTCTTTTAATACCTAGTAAAGCTATAAATACTATCTAGAATTTTAAAGTAAAGAGCTAATCTTTATCTAATATAATTTCTTCTAATATATTATAGTTTACTACTACTACTTAGAGAAATGCCTAAGCTAAGTCTTTAGCTATACTTAACTTCTTATAGAATATTATATAGGTGTATTTTATTAACTTATCTATAATAACTAGAATAGAATCGTATTCTACTTCTATTATTAGGTTCTTAGATAGTAGTAGTTTAACTATAAAGTCCTATATAATAGATATCTAAAAAGTCTTTAGTATATTAGATAATTATATTATATTATATAAAGCGTATTTTAATATCTTATTTTATATATAAGTATTATACTTACTAATAACCTTCTTAACTATTATTCGCATACTTAGAAAGTAGTACCTTTATAAAAGCCTCTTTTAGGTTCTAGTATTCCCTTAATATCTATAAGCTAGTAGCTTATATTATTTCTTAATAAATTCTTTTTAGATGCTTTTAAAGATATATATCTTATTTTCGTATAGTAGAAGCCTTTTTTTATTCTTTTAGAAGTATTATAAGATGCTTTCTGCTACTATATCCTTTTTATATACTAATCTGATTTTATTTATAAATAGATTACTATTAATATAGGTCGCAGCTACGATTTATTATTTATTTAAAATAAGATTATTACTATCTTTCTAGAAGATCGTAATGCTTTTTATTTCCTTTTTTATCTTATATCTTAGCTTCTAACTTAGTATATTAGCGTATGCGTTTTCTATTTCTTTTATATATTTAATTTATAAGTTATAAATAGCAAGTGTCTTTATCTATCTTATCTGCCGTCTATTTAAGTCTTTAGTTATAGTAAAGCTAATAAGATTCTTATAATTAGTAAGAATTATTACTAGAAAGTTAGCTTTCTAAAGGTAAACCTTTTATTTCTATAATACTTTAACTATTACTAGAAGTTTCTTATTATATATATTATAATTAAGTTCTATAAATATTATTTTTTTAAAGTAGTATACTACTAGATACTAGCTACTATTCTTATATCTTTATATAAGTACTTCTTTTATTACTTTATCTAATATATTTATTTCTACTATTAACTTAAGTTCTAGCTAGAAGTTCTAGTAAATAGGCTCTTTTATAAAGGCCTGCTTTAGCTCTTAGAATACCTTTTCTGCTTTATTTATCTATTTAAACTTTTACTTCTTTTTTATTAGGTCTATAAGTAGTAGAGCCTTTTTTAAATATAACCTAATAAACTTCTAATAGAAGTTTATAAATCCTAGAAAAGATTATATCTATTTAACTATAGTTAGCGTCTCCTAGATAATAATCGCTTGGACCTTTTTAGGGTCTAGGCCGATTTTCCCTAGTATAATTATATAGCTTAGAAAGATAATTTCTTTTATATAAAAGTTATACTTAGATAGCTTTAGGCAGAATCCCTTTACTATAAGTGCTTTTAAGACTTATATTATATATCCTATATGCTATTTCTTATTATCTAAATATACTAGTATATTATTAAGATAATATATATAGAACTTATCTAAAAAAGCTTTTAACGCGTTATAATTAACTTCTTAATAGGTTACTAGAGTATTAGTTAGCTTAAATAGTATAATCTAGTACTTATAGTAACTAAATCTAGTTCGAAATACTATTTTCTATTCCTTGCCTTTTATAATACGGATTAGGTAATATATATCTCTTATATCTAGTTATATAAAGATTACTACCTTTCTTAAACGGTTCTATATATTATCTGTCTATAGTAGTAGGTATTAGTTTTTTATAGTTATTTCGTTTAACTTTTAGTAGTTAATATAAAACCGATCTAGTCTATCTTTTTTCTTTATAAATAGTATTAGTATTTCTAATAGGGAGTGCAACTCTCTTATCTATCTCTTAGATAATACTTTATTAATATACTCTCTTTATAATCTTATTTTCTCTTTATTATACTAGCGAAGTAGTTTCTAAAAAAGTTTATATTCTTTCTTAAGTAGTATTTTATAGTCCTATATTTAATATTTAGATAAGGCTTTTTTACTTTATAGGTTATTAAATATCTATTTAAACTTTTTATACTATACTAGTATCTTTTTTCTAACCTTTTTATTATTTAGTAGAGAGCCTTAGATTATATATCTTAGCGCGTTATAGAAGGTAGCGCTAACCTCTCTATAGCTATATAGTTATTTTAATATATAGCTATATTAAATAAACTTTACTTTATAAGTTTTCTAGTTAATTTCTAGATTATATTATCTAATCTAAGAAATACTAAAAATAGCTTAATTATCCCTAATACGGATTATATCTAGGCTAATTTTCTTCTAGTAACCTCTAATAGTTACCTATATAAATATAGTTTTATATTTAACTATCTCTCTATTTATTCTAATTACTATCCTATTAATAATAGTAAGTAGATAAGGTTTTTTCTTCTCTTATATTAGTATATTAAGCCTTTTTATAGCTTCTAGCAAAATAAAGTTCTTTTACGCACTAGAGTTAAGTATAATCTATAGCTTTTTTTTTAGTATAAGCGTTTAATATTATATAGTTTTAGCTTTTTATAGCTACTACTTACTTTTTTAGTTGTTTTTCTTTTAGGACTTTATATTTTATAAATTGGTTTTTCTATAGTTAGTAACTACTTTCCTATCTTATTAGTTAGTATAGAGTATTTAGTATAAATATACTTTATACTTTATTACTAATATACTACTAGGTAAAGACTATTAGATTTATAGAAAATAAAGAAAAAGTTATTTTCCTTTAAATATATTTATTTAACTTTTTACTAGTAATTTCCTAGATTTCTTCTAGCTTAATAATTAAGCTTAGCTTTAGTATTTCTTCTTTTAGAATACCTTTAATAATCCTAGGCTATTAGAGTGCTTTAAAGACGACTTATTATATATCTTAGTATATAACTATATAATAGATACCTTTTTCTAGTTTCTTTATTCCTAGCTAGAAGTCTCTTTTAAAGGCTAGTTTATTCTTTTTTTTAGGTTCCTACTAGTTTTCTATAGTAAGCTTATTACTAGCTATAATCTACTTCTTATCTATATTAGATAGCTAGTCTATAGAATCCTAAGATAGGCTTGCTTTTTCTTTTATATTTATTTCCTAGCTTTTATACTTAGGTAGTTATATACTATACTTCTATCTTTTAAGATTAGATTATAATATTATATCTAAGATTTATATAGCTACGCTTATATTTTATTTCTTTTAAGGTTCTTTTTTTTTCTTTTATCTATAAAAGAATACTAAGTATCTAAGTAATCTATATTTAAAATAAAGTCCTTTTTAATATCGCTTATCTTATTTCTTCTTAAAGAGTAGGTTTAGTTTTTAGTAAGTAGTATTAATTTCTATTAGGTTCTTCTAGTTTTTTCTTTTTATTAATTCTATTTTTCTTAACTATTTACTAAAATTATAGGTTCCTTTCTATTTAAGAGATCTTTTAAAGAACTAGTTATTAATCTTAACCGCTTTCTTAATTATTTTAGTAAAACTAGTTAGTTGGTCTATTCTAGTTAGCTTATTCTTAATAAAGTCCTTTAGTTCTATATAATACTAGCTAGTTAAAGCGCGGTTACTCTATCTTACTATATCTAAATACTACTAGAACCTAGCTATATACTCGGAGGCTAATTTGCTTTATTTTAGTTATTATAGCTTCTATTTAGCTATACTCTACTATTTAAGATCGCTGAAAACTTACTAGATGTTTTTCTTAAATGCTTTATAGCTTATAAATATAGCCTAGATTAAGGTTCTTGCTTTGGTTATAATTCGCCCCTAGCTAGTCTTATTTACTATAAAATTATTAATATAGATCTTAACTTAATTAAAGGCTATATTTTAAAAATAACTAATTATATAAATAACCTTTACTATTTTAGTTTTAAATAAGTATTAGTTAAATAAAATATAGATATCTATTAAGATTAGAAAGTTATCTAACTTGCTTTTATTTTTATAGAATATATTAGGTATCTTAATAATTATAGTTTATTTTTATACTATAAGGGTTTAGGCTAGCGCTAGTATAAAGGCTAGAGTTTATATTAGGGTTAAGGTTAAAGTATTTTTCTCTTTAGTAGACCCGGTGGATAATATTATTCTATTTATAAAAAGACTAGTGCTTAAAGTATAACGATCGCCTAGCTTATATAATACTAAGATAAGTTTTATAACTTAAGTAGATCCCTAGATCTAGATTATTATTAGGTTAATATTAGTATCTATTAATAGATTACTAGTTGCTATACTTAGAAATATAGCTTATTATAAAGTATAAAGTAATAAGCATATATTAGAAAATACTATTTAAGTTAAGTATAAAGCTTTTATCTAATAGGTAATAACCTAGCTTTATATAGAATCTTTATACCTCTAGATCCTAATAGATCCTAATAGGCCGTAAGGATCCTTATAATTCTTCTTAGTCTATTATATAACTAATATACTAGAGAAACGTCTTTTACTTATATAAGAGAAACCTGTTTCTACTAAGGGTTCTTTTATATCTAAAGCTAGATATTAAGCCTAAGGTCTCTTAGTTATATATTATATTCGTAACACTTTTATACTATAATCAATTTATTAACTATATAAGTAAAAAATAGCATTTTATAAGTATGAAGTTATATATTAATTCTATTTCTATATTAAAATAATAAGATTCTATTACTATATATAAAGTCTTCTTAATAAGTAAAGTAGCTAGCTAAGAATTTCTTTTTATATAAATATAAGAAACTAATAAGTAGAGTAAAGTGGATACTAGAATCGATAGTATTATAATATCTAAAGAGCTAAGTAAAAGAGATAGAAGCCCTTTTATATAGTTTCACTTCTTAGCGCCACACTAAGCCTTGGCAGTCATATGACTTTCACTCAAAATACAGGTCATATGACTAGTCACGTGATCTCCTTTTTATATTATATTAGGTTCCTAATAATAAAATAGATATAAAATAGATTATTATAATATAGAATTTAGATTAATCTATAAAAGCGCTCTTAGATTATACTATAGATAGTTGAAAAGTTATATCTTATTAGCTAGCTTATTTCTAGCTCTTTTTTTTAGCTTACTTTTTTAATTAATATAATAAGATTAGAATTTATTTTTTAGTTTTAAATAAAAGTATACTTATTAGCTATTAGTATTTAATAACTAATAAGCTATATTATAGAAGCTAGCTATAAAAGCTAGATATAAATACTAGCTAATTATATAACTTAGCTGATTATTTAATCTAGTCTATTATATAAGCTAGCTAGTAATAGAGCTAGCTTATAATATAAATAATTAATTTTTATTAATTTTTATATTTATATTAATATTATTTTACTAAATAGAAAGATCTATTTTATTAACTTTTTATAGCTTTTTAAAAAAGCGCTAGTAGAGCTAGTAATATTTTTAAATAAAAGATTATAAATTAGTAAAGCGCTCGGCTTATAACTTATAAAAAGAATATATTTAAAATATATAATAATAAAGCTAGTATAAAAAGGTCAAATTATATATTAAAGAGAGTATAACCAAATACCTGAAGACTAGTTTTATAATCAGTTATATTTATATTTATAGCTAAATCCAATAATAGCATATAACCCGAAATAATAGAAAGCATTTAGTAGTTACTTTTTTTTATAGATATATAGTTACGATATATCTTTCATGGCCATATTACTACCACGGAGCTGCTAGGACGGTAAGACCTTAAGCTTGGAAGACTACATTGTTTTGTTGTTTTGCCAGCTCGAAAATTGGGAACATTCTAGGCGGTGCCGCTAATAGTACCAGTCTTATTATTAAGCCAATTATCGCTAAGAGGTGCCGGGATTTGTTGCTCTACGTACTCGATTGCAGAGCGGGGTATAGACAGCTCGGAGCCGGAAAATGCGGGATTGAAAACATCTACATCATGTGTAGATTGGCGAGCGCGAAGGAGGACAGTGGTAACGGCCCCGCCAATAGCAATGAGTACCAGATTCTTCCCACATAAATGAAGGTATTATGCTACATAACCAAGAGTTTAAGTGATGTTCTCTCGACTAAGGTCGTGTGCTTCCGCAACAATTGGGACTCCTCCAGCGTCTCTTCTTGGTCTCGGGGACCATCCCGGTGGATCAACAGGGCCGATGATTTCGACACGGCGAGCAGGTTGTACTGCTTGTTCTGGCTTGGAGTCTCCGCAACCCATGGCAGATGATTTTTAGGTTCGAAATTGGGTAGCCGTTGGATATAGGATCGATGCTTGAAAATCTCTAAGTAAGAGCAAGTAGCGTAACATTCTATAGATCGACAACTACAAGGCACCTCACTTTCATAGCAGGGACAACTAGCACCAACACGAACAAATTGAAGGCTGAGACCGTCAACATAACATCGAAATGCTAGATATTATAAAAATTAGAGGAGCCCACAATGGCTGAGCCAGTTTCCTACTACGAAATGGTGCTGGGCTTTTCCTAAAAAGCGTGACTCGAGATAGCTGCTAAGAGGCCTTCTGTCGAAATTCGATAGGCCTTCAACTGCGCGTCTCTGGCGGTTCCACACCAGCCCAAGCGGAAATTACGATTCTGAATGTGCCCTTAAGAGACCTTTCGTTCCAGCCTTATAAACGAATACAGATTGTCCTTTAGCCCTTCTCCCATCCGATTTGACCAAGAGCTTTAGACGCATCGCTCCAGACGGTGGGTTCCAACATTCGGGGCATAGAAAAGCAGATAGTAGACTTTAGAGCCAAGGAAAGAGTAGTATTGACGAGTAGAGGAATACTTCCCCAAAAAACTAATACTGAACTGAAATCACCACCGTATCTTCCCTTTCGCCCCCAACTTAGAAAAGAAGCCCCCTTCCATGTGGTAAACCACCACCTCGCCTTGACCTCCCCATTCGAGCCCTCCATAACCGCTCCGCCCCAAATGCGTAAAAACCACCCCGGAATCCCGTCCGAAACAAGAATAACCACATCCCAAAATAGCACTACCCCCTCGCTCTAACCCCAGCCATCTTCACCTACTTGCGTCTGCATCCAATTTTTAACTGCACCACCCCCGAAAAAGACGTAGAATGTAGTGTAACCACCACCAAACGTAATTCGGCTGCACGCATGAGAACCGCTGTCAGGATGCCTGCGCTTGCAGGTAGTTTTAGCGCCCGGGAACTTCACAGGAGGAATATCTCATGCAAGCAATTTGACTGGTGCATGGAGGGAAAAAAGCTAACACGACCCCGCTTGTTCGGCGATCCATGAAGAAAGAGTTTGTTTCACATGAAAGCCACAAAAATGGAAAGAACACGAGGAAAGTAAGTGATGTATGCTGTATGATGGCATGTAGATGGACTAAGTTCCTCTTCTAGAATATCTATACAGCCGCATCACCACAACCCTTGCATGCCGGTGCGATGCAGACGTAAAATGCTAGATTGCAAACTACAGTTTCGAGTCCAGCTCCTCGAACTCACTGATATGCTTTACTGGCTGCGGCCCCGTGCTGACTTGCAGCTTCGACTTGAACTCCCGTACATCGGTGATTATGTATGGTGTCGTACCATTGCCCTCCACTTTGACGGGTATAACCTCACCATCCTCGGAGTCCTTCTTGTCTTTGTTTAGTCCTAGGGCTTTGATTCCTTTCTCTACTGCGGCAGTGACGACTGAAGTGTCGCCATTCGCAGTCCCCTGGGCATTGAGGTGAATAGCCAGCTTTGAGCGAGCTGGCGACGTGGGATGGATGTATTGATTGTAGTATTCAATCATGTGGGCCTTGGTGAGTAACTTGATGTTGGCAGCATCTTCACGGACTGTCAAGGTTGTATTAGTAAAAGCTAGCCCAGTGAGGTAAATTACTTACCGAGCTCGAAATCAAGATACTCGCTGTCTATGTATCCCCAGAGACGACTCGATTCTTGATCCAAGTTCTTTAGCTTCTCTAATCGCTTCATGATTAAACTTCGCTTATGACCTTCGAAATCCGAGTCTGACATCTCAGCAAGAGTGTTTGCAAATCCGGAAAGGAACGAATCGATCCTTGACTCAAGATAGTCGGGGGTCTTCTCGCTCTGGATAATGAACCTATAACCAATCGTGGTCGCCGTAGTTCGTGCTCCGCTGAAAACAACGTATCCAAGCTGCTCTTTTGTCCGTAGCTGATCAAAGGCTGGCTCGTGGGTCATTTGATCGAGAAGGAGGGTCTTAGCGCGCAATGGGCGTTGCGACTTGTCCCCTACAAATAGTAGATATTCAATGCAATGGTTGACATTTGCCGGATCCTTGAGAGTCTTGTGGTAGACGAAGTTGCCACCTGGAGGGAATACTAAAGACCGAGTAATAGGCCATTGAGTCTGGGGTAGAATTCTTGGCTTCAAAATACTTTCAATATGGTCTGTCAACTTGAGTGCGTCTTCCTTGTATAAATTGCCGTGGACAAATGTCTCAATGTGCATTTGGCGAAGTAAGTGTGGGAAGAATTGTTGGATGTCGGCGGCCGTGAGATGTGACAACTCGGCAAGTATTTGCTCGTTGATGTATCCCTTTTCACTATTGAGCCATCTAGTAAAATCTCCGACTTGGTTGAAAGGTTGTTGAAAATCCCAATTCTTTAGTCCCCTCAATAAGCGCTCCTTGATGATCTCGAAACGTTCGGGCTTAATTTCCAGATCTCTCATGGTAACTAGTACTTTCTCCAAAAGCACGGGCAGCTTGTCATTGTAGCCTGAGACTGCAATTTCGATGCCCATTGAGTGGCTCGAAATAGAATAGTCTAACCCAGCAAGCTCAGCATCGTAAGAGTACTCTTCCAAAGCGTCGCGGACAACGTCTGTAAATAACCGCGCCTTGAGGGAATTTTCCGCCGTAGCATTAGGTAGAGTGTTTCGGCAATTGACGAAAAGATTGGCTTTAGGAACCCAAAAGGTGTCATCTAATTGCAAAAAACCGTCAGTGATTTTATTAGCAGACAGAGGCGAGCAAACCAACCTTTCTTATACCAGGTCCTAACCAATTCGTCATTTCTGATCAGCTTCGGCGAAGTTGCTGGCTCCAAACCTTCCTTCTTCTCGACCTCGAGTTTCGTAGGGATGAACTGATTTACATGCGGTAGATGTAATTCCGTCAGTCGATTCTTGGTGGAGCTAGTCGCAGCGCGCTTGATTTCCGCAATAAAGTCGGCTGGGAGTTTCTCATATGTGTACTCCGTGCCATACCACTTCTCTTTCGACTCCCATACACCGGGAAACTTTTGAGACACAACTGTCATGCGAAGGTTGTCTGGCCTCAAGCATGCAAGGCCCTCTTTGATCTTGACGGGGTCGAATTTTCGGAGTCTGATCACAGGGTTCAGCTACGTTAGCGTGACTCAGATATTTAGAATGGGTTCAAACATCCACACCACTTACCTGCTATGTCCACTTAAAAGCCACTGACGTGGTAGAGGTGTTTGCATGACTGCGCTGATTTTGCTCGTGAATCGACTCGCTGGAGTCTTCTGCTTGAATTTGAAATCTACATCCGC
Organism: Gremmenia infestans; assembly: GCA_032629725.1. Lineage (NCBI taxonomy): Eukaryota > Fungi > Ascomycota > Leotiomycetes > Helotiales > Hamatocanthoscyphaceae > Gremmenia > Gremmenia infestans. The sequence goes on along the minus strand of JAFEVB010000036.1, from coordinate 1,593,997 downwards.
TAATCCTTTTTGCTCTTGGAAGATCCATTCTTGAGGTGGAGTCTCCTTGAGCAGAGAAACGTATTGGAAGAAAACCTTGACGATTTCCTGGTAATTGTTTAGGCCATCCTCAGTTAGGCGAATCTGACAGTTGAAAATGCCAGGGGTACCGGGGCACACGGGATATGCACCTGTCAAAGGGACATTAGCTGGTACTCCCCACCAAACATTGAAAGTAACTCCTGAAACAGACTTCAATTCTGCATCCCCATCTTGGGAAATACGCTGTCAAAGATTGTATGGAGCCCCGGTGGCTGCCAAATATAACCAGAGAGTGAGTGTAATGTCAATGCAGGGTATATAACACATGAAGAAAAAGGCAAACGTGATCTGACACAAGATAAATTGTCGGCGTATGAGCTGCAAATTTCGCAGCAGAAGAGGAAAACACAGTAGACATACCTGCACTCAACCCATTAGCCCACCCCTTTGCCTTAATATAAGACATGATACTCCCTGGTCCTTCGTGGCCAATTAAATGGCTGATATAGCGGCTTGGTTGCGATTCGAAGAGCAGCTCCTCGTCTATAAAAGGAAATGAAAGGTCCAGTTCCCTAGAATCCATGACCGGCTTCGCAAAGCATTGAGTCGAGAGGTCATTTGCTCCAAATGGTACCTCAGTCTCCCAACGATTTTGTGGCAGGCTCTTGTTCCGCACTCCAGCAAAAAGATCCGCAGCCCATTCTTCCAAAGTGTCTAATGGCTCCCTACCCAAAACAACTAGTTTCATCCTGTTCGCGGAATAGTGCTTTGCATGAAAATCCATGAATTTTTGTCGCACGTCAACTCCTCGTTCTTCGGGGTGTGTCTTCAGGACCTCAAAATTTCCAGTAGAAAAATGACAGTATGGATGTTTGGGGTTTGATAGTGACTTCTCTAGTTGGTGTAGTCGCCATTGATCGCTCTGCAGGTTCTTCTTATTCTCGGAATCGACAGCGCGTAGCTCTCGGTCTAGGGTAGAGGAAAGGAAAAGAGGTTCAATGAAGAATTGAGCAAACCGGTCCAGAGCTCCAAAAAGAGGTGATGTCTCGTTTGGGCCTGCATCTTCTGGTGCTTTTGCTCCAACCTCAAAGTAATAGTTGGTAGATGTCGCGCCAGTGTATGCATTGGAGCTTCCAGAATGTGCGGAAAGGTATTGTGAATACGCGTTTTCTATAGGATACTGGCCGGTGAATTAGTCTTGCAAAAACCGTGTTTGGGAAAGCATCATACCTTCTTTGTTCCCATGAATAACAGGTGCTCGACCTGCAGGTTCTCGGAGTCAGCATTGCTTGATCAGGATGTATTCTAAGGTCCTGGACTGATCAGTGCTTCAAATCGAAGACATTAAAGAGAGTCTACTGAGCATCCCAGATACGACCAGAAGAAACGTAAGGTTCGGAGGATTTACATACCGCATGAGCCATTCCCGGCATATCAGCCTCGTCACTGAAATTTCCCACGTTGACATCCATGGCCGCGCTGGCCTTGTCGGTTTCAGCATCATGCACCAGAAGCACCTCAAGCTGGTTTGGCAATAATATCACTCTATAGCTTCTATCATCCAAGCTTGGAGCCTCCAATTTCTCTGTCAACCTCTCGACTGGTCTATGCCTGTGTTCTCTCAAAGGGCTATTCAGAGTGGCCGGCGTCTGGGGTTGAGATAGAGATGACATGGTGGTATGTATAGGGCTGGAGGAGAAGCTGCGTATGCAGGAGGAGGAAGGATTGAAAAGTCGAGGACGACTTTTACTTGAAGCCGAATATGGAGTGGGAGGCGAATAATGGAGAATGGTTGTGAGGGATCTTGAGCTTCTCGAAGTGCAAGGAACCCCGCCTAGCTTAGAAGCTTGGATCAAGGGTCGGGTCTGTGCGGTGAACAAGCTGCAGGTGGATGTAGACTGGGATGGGGAAGTGTATGGATATGGATATGTGTATGTGTATGTGTATGTGTATGTGTGAAGGCGGCACGAAGAGGAGAGCGTCGTGCGCCTTATGCTTTCTGAGAAGAGAACAAAGCGAATGCGTATGTGCAAGAAGGCGGTGGACAGAAGCTGGATGCTGTAGACGATGTGCTGATCCTGGCGGGGCAATCTGATGTTTGCACTAGAGGCAGTGGTGGTGGATGTGAATTGGTGCAATTGCTGGTGAAGACGTAGCCCGGGTAGCGACGCTCTAGAGGTGTTCATCAGCTGCGGTCAGAGGAGCCCAAGAAAGGAAGGGCCGAGGCTGGCTGGCTGGCTGGCGAAGTTGGAGAAGTACGGAGGAAAGCTCGAGGTCATAAGCCCTTTTGAGTTCCCAATTATCAATAAACGGCTGTTCTTCTCTTGCTGCTTCCTTGTACTCCACTCCGGTGTATGCACTACAGTATATGTAACCGCGTACGGAGGCCCTCGTACCGTGGCGCGGGAAGTTCTCTGGATAGGTAGGTAGGTACCTAGTTTCTGGGAAGCTGAGTGTTGATGGTTGCGAATAGCGGGAACGGCTCACATGAAGCATCCCTTCACCGATGACACTAAACTATTGGTACGAGTACGGTGCAAGCGAATTCAATACTTCGCAGATCGAAGGATGCATTGAGCAACTCACCATTCAGCAACGGCGAGATGCGGAGAACACTAAAGCCAAAGCAGTGACAGCGCTGAACGGGGAATTGGGCGAGTAGCAATTCGTCGAGCAAGCAGGAGAAGACGCGCTGAGATGGCGGTCAAATATCCAGAACAGGAGGTCTTGAGCTTCTATACTGTACATGCATGGGCCCTTGCTGCATATCTAGATCCCTGGTGTAGAGCTATGCCCTGTCAATATCAGAGAACCCCTGTCGGAAGTACTATATATGAGTAAATTAAGATCTAGATATAGCTGCAAAAAGTCCCGAACACACCCCCTTGGCGGCCACAATGTACATAGGCGAGGAGCAGCTTCCGAAACAGACTCACTTCGCGCTCCTCCCTTCAACCGGGACTGCGGATTTGTTAGCCTGTATACAAGTCGTACGGATGCATGAAAGTGCAAGCCACTGAAACCTCCCGACTGAAAGTCCCCGCGCTTGGGTCTGTCGCCAAAATGGGATGCATAGGTACCTAGGTAACATTGGGTCTCAAGGTTAATCAGATAAGTAGGATATTGCCGCCATGCGCTGTACGATTCATGAAGAAGTTGAGGGTGAGGCTGTTGCTGTTCTGTTGCTGTTGCTGCACAAATTGATACGATACCGTTCTTCGGTTTCTCGGGATCCAGGCCCAGGGTTCCTGGATACAGGGTCCTAGAAGGTAAGAATAGGCACATAGGTATTGGTGATATACCTACATACTCACGTATTGAGTGCCAGTGCGCACCACGGTAGTTACAAGTCATGTCATGTCAAGTCATGGCAATTAAATACCAGTACCTATTACCATTTCTTGTACGTAACCAGTGTTCCCTTCTATCATATCAATATTATTACGGTGCATTGGGACCTGGAGCATATATTCCAAATGGAGGAACCCACAAAATGGATCTGGATGCGTAGGCGCACATCCGGCAATTCTAGTTTACCTAGCTTTGAGTATGCTTCTGAGATTCCAGGTACCGAGACTGTTTCAAAATTCGAATCCCCCGATTAGGGCACATATCTTCCCGGGAATGGCTGTAACCCTACTCGTCCTTCAGCCTCTTTATCCTACATCCAACAAAGCACTTGATAAAGTGCTACTGTATAGTACCTGGGTACGGAGTACCCTCGGTCCGATGTGCTATACGTGAATCTCAGATCTTATGACACGAATCCCATTATGATATATCTCCTGCTTATTTCAAGATCTTCAACAACGGATATGGCCGTCCAAAGTTCCATTTAATTCATGTCACCCAGTCGCAGGAGCTTAAGTGTTCTTATCATGTGTTTAAACCTTCTATATTCGGCATTCACTACAGCCCTTGACCTACAATTCGGGTCTAAACCGTCCAAGTAAGGCAGCCCGGAAGTCAAATACTTTCCCTAACGTGGGGTACGCTTTCGAGGAACTCTTTGTCGCTTTGAAATGCTGTATTTCTTGACCTTGCAAGTCAACATTTGATTGGTGCTGGCTGGAGGGTGGGTGGTCTTATACTTGACACTCCAAAGACCTTGTTGTCTTATTGAACTCCGGTCATATCATCGAACCATATCGTGATTCGGGAGTATGGAACGGGTATGAAGATCCGGTATTTCTAAAAGATAGAGAGTCTTATCAGAGACTACATTCCCGTAGGATCTACCTGTATTTGGTCTGAGATCCTCCATTCCCCATTCAATGCACCCCAACTCCGTCGCTATAAAAAGGAACTGAGGCCAGGAAAGTGGTTCAAGGCAGATTCAAAGCCTCTGTAGTATGGGCAACTTCTGGTAATAGATGTGCAAGCTGGTTGGGATCCCGCAAAGCGATGGTAATATCATTAGGCAGCGTACCCGAGGAAAGAAGGCTCTAGAGTGGTTGTTAGCAAACCTGCGTGGGAGACAAAGTTCTATATTTTCCCAAGATGAAATTGGGTTTAGCCTACCTTCCTAACCTTATCAAACTCGTCCTCCTTCTCGGTATATTCTCTTATGACCTTGCCGGTATTGAAGTCTACGTAGATCCTTGTATCTCGAATCCTGACGAGAACCTTATCCAGTCTCATAAAAAGTCGACACAGAAGCAGCATTCTGTCAGGCATTACTCGTAATTTACAGGAGAATAGGGATATGCCATTATCGTCCAGTTCGCTTTCGTAGAGCAAAACCTCTTCGAAGAATAGTATCGGGTCAGGTCGTTTTAAAAGTTCGAGTGGGATTGGTTCCTCGCTGTCTTCAAAAGGCTTGCCATTCATGATTGTACCTTTGTAATTCGTTGAGTAGGACCAGTCGAAAGGCTTAACCACTTCCTTGATGCCTTCATGCGTTTTTTCTCTGCTGGGATTAGCAGAGCTCCGGTTAAATATATTGGTGTGATTTACCTGCTACTTGACCATTCCTTAGAATATGCAACCTTCAGCATGTTTTTGTCTGTCTTGTCGACTTGGTCTAGAGCATCAAATGCATTGAACTCCAATCGCCATCTCGTAGCCACATGCTCAATTGATACCATGTTATTCCCGAAGATCATCTCCGGCACTGGGATGCCCAGCTTCTTGGACATTTCGTCGATTGGACCCGACTTCGAGATAGGGAGCTTCCGTGCACTGATCTTGAAGCCCTTCTGCAGATGCGACACGGTGAACTTGTCCTCTTGCGAGGGCCAGGGGAAGGCATCATCGGTGGGGCCGTTGAATGCCATAGTGGCGGACATCTTCTTTGAGATATGATCAAGTAAACGAAGATAGCAATAGGCTTGGAAGAGTCCTAACGGTGTGCTGCAAGTGATCGCAACGCCAGACAGGAAAGGTAAATCTGCTGAGCGGGCGGGGTGGGGCAAGGCTGTCTGAGTTTGGCGGGGAAGAAAAGGGCGGTTGTTGTCATACCAACGTCGGAATTACGTTTCGCCGAATGTTTTCAAACATCAGAACATCAAACTAAGCAAACTCGACAACTTCCACTCCAACGCAATACTAACCAGCAGGACTACCAGGGACCTCACTATTTGTGGGATTCAATCAAATCACATACTCATTTCTGCTGTCATTCTCATAATCAGAATGGCAACCCGGGCTCTGGAATCCCGCTTCGAGCACCTGTCAGTGAACGATGAAAACGATCCTGGCAATGGAAGCAAATACAAGTCAAAGGTATGCTGCAAATCCACGCCTTTGGCAGCTCATACTGACATATCCAAGATGATAGCTTCCACAACATCCTCTACCACCCAAACCTCCCAAAACGCCAATCGAAACAATCTTTTGAAGCTTGCGATACAAAATCAAAATACAACCAACACCATTGTCACAGTTCCGTCCCAAACTGCGCAATGGCGCGGATCGAGAATTCAAAATGGATCCGGCTCACCACCACGAAACTCCGGTTCCCAAGAACTCACTAGAGCTGAACGAAAGTCAAATCCACTGTATGAACAACCAGCTGCCCCAAAACAATTCCATCTCGGCATGTTCGAGATTGGTCGTCCGCTGGGAAAGGGAAAATTTGGTCGAGTTTATCTAGTAAGAGAACGAAGCTCTGGCTTTGTCTGCGCTCTGAAAGTACTCCACAAGAATGAGCTGAAGCATGGCGGTGCCGAAACCCAAGTTCGGAGAGAGATCGAAATTCAGAGCAACTTACGACACCTAAACATCTTACAGTTATTCGGACACTTTCACGATAGCAAACGAATCTTCCTCATCATTGAATTTGCAGCCAAAGGAGAACTTTACAAACATCTTCGACGCGAAAATAGATTCCCAGAATGGAAAGCCGCTCAATACGTTGCCCAAATGGCAGCTGCGTTGAAATACTGCCACAAAAAGCACATCATGCATCGTGATATCAAGCCGGAGAATATCCTCCTCGGTAGTCATGGGGAAATTAAGCTTTCTGATTTTGGTTGGAGTGTGCACGCTCCCAGCAATCGACGAGAGACACTTTGTGGAACTTTGGACTATCTTCCTCCTGAGATGTTGAAGCCTGGGCGGGACAAGAACGTGTACTCGAACAAGGTTGATATATGGTCCCTTGGAGTCTTGACATACGAGTTCCTCGTGGGAGAGGCGCCATTTGAAGACACGCCTGTTATGACGCAAAGAAAAATCTCAAGGGGTGAGATGACGGTACCAGGTTTTGTGAGCCCGGAAGCTAAAGATTTGATTAAGAGAGTAAGTTTGCCCTCCGTGGTTGATAATATATAATCCTAATGCTTGCAGCTACTTGTGCTCGATCCAGAGAAACGAATATCTCTAGACCAGGTCCAAGAGCACCCATGGATCATCAAGCATTGCGTAAAGGGAGAAAGGGCGACGATGCGAGAATCCAAGTCTATGGGCAGCAAGTACTCGAGCTCTGGAGACGAATGAATGATGAATTTATGATGCTAGCAAAGGCGTTTTGGGTGTTATGGCATGGGAAGAAACAAGATAAAATAAACATGATGTTCGGAGTAGAGGCTTATCATTTTTCCTGTAACGCCTATGCTTCAATAGACGCGTAACAATACACCCAGCCGAGTCCGTTTACTATCTATCCATACAACCGTTTTTCCCAAGATGTATGTGTCCCTCATCTATAAATTTCATCAAATGGTCTGGTATCCGCATAACAAGAGTCCCACACCTCATTCACCACCTTAGCCGCCTGCACATCATCCTTACAATTCGGCCTACTCATCAAAGATTGTACTGCTCTCCTCCTCACACAATTCTGATGTTGCTGCGTAAGTTTCCACTGGGACCTCGTAAAGAACTCCTTCGTCCATCTACACTCCCCACTCAAACTCGAAGCTCGAATCTACACTCCCATTAGTCCCCGTCGTATACAACAATTGGGCGTATAGAGGCAAACATACCTCGGAGCAAGCCGCATGCTTCAGATCATCCCAATCAACCTTCCACCTCAACTGATCCCACGCATGCACCATCTCATGCGCCAGCGTATCCTCCAAATGCTTCTTATCCTTCATCTGATTCGCACAAATCAGAATCCCCGCGTCCGGATGAAACCCCCCCCACATCTCCCCAATAATGTGACCCTTCTCGTTCCGCCGCGCAGGACACCTCCTACAGAGCACATTCTCGCTATTCAGATCCCCATTCAAAGCTTGGATCTGTTGCCGTAGGAAGATCACGGTTGGCGAGTAATTGAAACACCAGTCCCGCCAGTGTTCGCTGTTCTTGACATCGCTAGCTTCCTGCTGTATGTAATAACTTTCGCGGAACTCTGCTAGGTCGCCCGGCGGCATTGTGCCCAGGAAGAGCTTGAACCAGTTGCCCCATTTCGACGCGTCGTAGTCTGCGGGGTTTGTACTAGGGGTTGGAGGAGGAGGTTTGGAGGCCATTTTCGAGGGTGTTGAGGGGTTTTGATGTAAATGGAGCTGGTGATTTCATTGCACTGCTTCAGTCAGGGAGGGCGTGGTCTTGAACCTTTTGGGGCACTCGTGAGGGCGGTGAGGAACTTTTGACGAATTCTGCCCAAGCGATCTCGGCTCGGGCTTGGCTTGGGCCATCCATCGGATGGTAAGCACAGCAGCAGCATCGAGAATGATTCACAACCTTGTACAGCAAAATTTTCAAGGGTTCTCATCTTCATGTTCTTCTTTTATTCAACCCTCAAGTGATTCAAAATGAAGGGAGCTAAACCTTTGACAATTGTCATAAAACTTGGTGAATAAACTACCCCAGGAAAAACTTCCTCACTAACTGTGATATTCAGGAACGAGCTCTATTGTACATGAGAAAACCCATGAACCGCTCTTGTCAATTCTGAGTCTTATTGTTGAGACGGCTGTGAAGCTTCACAAAGATGGTCATAAAGTGATCATTGTGTCCTCTGGAGCCATTGGAGTTGGTCTTAGAAGAATGGACGTTGATAAGAGACCTAAACACCTTCCGAGAATTCAAGTATGTCGCCTTTCAATCGCCTCAATGTTGAACTTTGGACTGATGTATGAGATAGGCATTGGCAGCAATCGGGCAATGTAGACTCATTAGTCTCTGGGATAGTTTATTTGGGCACCTTCGCCAACCCATTGCTCAGATACTTCTCACTCGCAACGACATAGCAGACGCAAGTTTTCATCTCACATCTCCCAAAACTCAATCTCACATGATTATTTCAGAGAACGCAATACCTCAACGCCCAAAATACATTCGCCGAACTCCTTGAAATGGGTGTAATCCCAATAGTAAATGAAAATGATACCCTTGCCGTCACCGAAATCAAATTCGGCGACAACGATACCCTGTCTGCCATCACAGCCGCCATGGTACACGCCGATTACCTCTTTCTAATGACGGATGTCGATTGTCTCTATGATAAGAACCCCAGAACGAACCCAGACGCACAGGCTATAGAAGTAGTAGAAGACATCGCCGCGTTACAAGCTGATGGTACTTCCCCCCACATCCCTTCCCTGCCCTGATTCTCCCAAACAAGCATATTAACAACCCTCCCCCTAGTCTCCAGCGCAGGCTCCGCCCTAGGCACAGGCGGTATGTCGACCAAAATAGTAGCCGCGCGCCTCGCCACCTCCGCCGGCGTAACAACCATAATAACGCGCTCCAGCAACCCTGGCAACATAGCAAACATAGTCTCCTACATCCAAGCCATCAAGTCATCCTCCTCCACCTCTACGCCGGACATCGCCACCCCTCCAAGAACCACCATAACGCCATCCCACTCCACAGCGAGTCTAGCAAGCGTAACTGCTGCCCTGAGTATAACAGCCCCGCTACATACGAGATTCATACCCTCCGCACAACCCATCCGGGACCGCTATTTCTGGATCCTTCATGGCCTGGCACCACACGGAACAGTGTACATCGACTCCGGCGCGCGACGGGCACTGTCCAATAAAGCCGGTCTTCTCCCCGTGGGCGTTGTTGACGTTGAAGGATCATTCGCCCAACAAGAAGCCGTTCGACTAGTAGTCGTAGACCGCATCAAGGCCGAAGATGTGAAGCCGGAGGATAATGGAAAATTGTGGAGAGGGCCGGGTGTGGAGGTTGGGAGAGCATTGGTGAATTATAGCGCGATAGAGATTGCGCGGATCAAAGGTGTGAGGAGTTCGGAAATCGAGGGATGCTTGGGGTATGCGGATAGTGAGTATGTTGCATTGCGGGAGAATATCAGTTTCTTTGAGAGGGAAAGTCGACCTGTTACGCCGAGTCCGTTATGAAGGGTATGTCAAAATCTGGCACGGTGTTTGGGAGTTGGCAAGACAAATAAGAGATGGAAGACATCATAATGGTTTTAACGCAATGTGCGTGAAAAGTGTGCGATAGCAAACTATGAAAAGTGCTGCCAATACTTGGACAGAAAACAGACCGGCCCCTCCGTGCTCCTTGTAATGCATGCCATATCCAGCCCCCCTGGAGTACTCCAACAAACAAGCCATGAATCTGAAAGTCCTGATAAAGCATTAATACATTGTCTTCCCCTTCTTAATAGAGGTCACCGAGCGTCCTTGGGTGAGCTACTGCCAGTAACATCCTCAAACTCCAACTCCCACTTATCAACCTCCTGGAATTTCCTCGCCGCCTTCTTCAACTCCTTTCCTAGTCTCTCCTCCATCTCCTGACTATTCTCCGGACTTGCATTACCATCATCGTCCGGCAAAGGCGCCAAGCTATCGTCTGGATCAACCTCGTTCTCTTTGTCGGATGTTACTGTTACACGAGAAGCATATGTCTGTTTGGCATTTGACTTCGGTGGTCGTTTTGCCTGGGTGGGTTTTTTGGATGGTGCAGGGGTTCTTGCAAAGACGCTTCGTCGATTTCGTGTGCGGACATTCATATGGGATAGCTCGTCCTCATCAGACGCGAGGTTGGTTTCTTCAGCTTCGTCTTCCGAGGTCGGAATGTCGAAGGGATCACGGGTCGTTTGCCGCCGTCTTCGTGGAAGGAGAGCTTGTAGCTGAGCAGTAGAGAAGGTACTTGTAGGTGGCGCTTCCTTCTTTCCTTTTGGCTTTGCGGTCGTGTAGAGTCGATTTGGAGAGTGTGTCAGAGATGGTGGAGAGGATATGGGAGAGTCTAAGGTTGCTGGTGGGGGTGTACTGCCTCTCAATTGCCGCCGGCCGCGGGAGACAGGTCTTCTTGTTGGCAAGGGAGGTTCAGGGCTAGAAGCGACAGAACTACTACCTTGTGGTGGTGCCATGGTCTCGCTCATGGGCTCGGGAGTTGCGGAGCGTGATTCGACATGAGGCATAGGAGGTTCTTGCGGTGAAGACGGCGCATGATTCTCCTCATGGTCTTCTCCGTCATTGATTACGGATACAGTCGCAGGTATGCATTCCTCATCCTCATCTGCTTCAGAAGAACGCGAAATGGGACTTGATTGAGGGGCCTGAACTGATGATAATTTGCGCTTCTTTGAATTTGACGCTGATGCAGATGAAGAGCTCGTCAAGTTCCTCGTCTTGGATTTATTCAACGGCGTCGACTCATCTTCAGGATTGAAATCATCTTCGTCTTCATCGTCATAGTCTGGCTGCTGCCGCGCCTTTTGAGCCGTTCCAAGAATACTTGGTGCCCTCGCCCTCCTCTTGAAGTTGCCAAGTTTCAATGCCGAACCAATCTTCGCAGGTGTGCTTATCTCTAGACCCATACTGCTCGGTGCTATTGCCGTTGTATTCCGTCCCAGAATACTATTCTGTCGCGGTCGTCTTTTAAAATTGCCGGTAGCTAAAAGTGATGTATTCGTCCTGCCCACACCTGTAAGACCGTTGTCTTCTGCCAGATTCGATTCAACACTACTAGATCGCGCTCGCCCAGCACCGCGACCGAGGATGCTCGGTTGACGCGCTCTTCTTCTGAAGTTCCCAATTGCAAGCGATGATTTTTCCACAGCAGGCGTGTTCCTCTCTCTCCGTCCAACCTCGATCTCAGGACTATTTGATCCATGCTCAATATCGTCAGTACCGTTATCTTCGATAGGGGAAACCATGCTATTCTCCCTATTGCCCAACTCTGTTCGGCTGTTTCTATTTTGTATTGAAGCGGGGACATCCCCCTTCCCTGCGCGTGCACGCGATTCCACAGCTGCCTTTCCCTTGCCTTTGCCATTGTCCTTCTTAACAGGTCGCACAGCCCTCACTCCTCGGTCCTCGGGATCGCTGACATCGTACAGGTCATCAAACTGTGCTTTCGGAGCACTGACAGCTGTGTTGACAGCGGGTGTGGTCTTTTGGGGGGCCGCCTTTCTAACACGCGGGGCAGGCGCAGAGGGCGCGACCTTTGTGCGCTTTGGACGAGGCATTGTAGCGCGTAATTAGAGGTTATTTCAAAGGGGCAGTTCGAAGCTCCTTGATTCTAGTCTATCGCATTTCGAAAGATATTCGTGGTGGGTTGTACTTCAATGTTGGTGATTTATGTATTTTTACAGTACGCGTTGATGCACGCGTTGTTTTGGTCCAGGGCCAGGCCAGCGTCAGACCAGCCAAGCGAGAAACTGCGAGAAACTGGTTGACCTCGCCTCGATGTGTCGTTGTCGACCCTCCCTCCTCCCTCTTTTCTTCACTTCACCTACACAAACTTCTCTACCATCACCAGTTCGGAGCATCGGATCCTGTACTAAAACAATGTGTCCTCAAGTCCGCAACACCAAAGTTATAGACTTCAACATTCCGCGTCGGAAGGAATACTCAGAGTAGGCTCGGAAAATAGACTTCGCTTCGGTAAATTCAATGCGTGAAACTGAACTGACTTGAGATCATTTATAGCACAGGCTTATAGGCGAATGATATAGAGTAGCTAGCTCTTGAGATGTATATAGATGCCTCCTGGGAACTCTCTTCCTATTTTCTTTCTTTCTGTCCATCAGCTTTCACTCCTCAGTTTCACTATCATTTTATTGAGCATCATTCTCGCCACCATTTTTCCACTTGTCAGTTTCAGACTTAAGACCATCTGCCAATTATTGCTTTCAAAAACGAACTCTCAAACACGCTTTCAACATGTCTTCCCCTCATATCCTCATTGTTGGGGGCGGAGTGGGTGGCTTGCCCTTGGTCAAAATCTCAAAAAGAAAGGCATGTCGTTTACGCTCTTCGAAAGCGATGCCTCTCCTTCTGTTCGAGCCCAAGGTTACCGTATTCGGATTGCCGGCGGAGGTGCAGAAGGTCTTCGCGAATGTCTCGATGACAAACTGTTCAGTCTGTTTGAAACTACCTGTGCTGAGACAAAGCCGCCTACGGAGGGCGGACGATTCAATGCAATGAACGCAGACTCCATGGAAAGCTTGTTTCCTAATGGGGCGACTGCTGGTATAGCCAAGGGCTTGGGTCCAGCTGAGGGTCCTCCTGGAAAGCCGAAAATGGGAGGTCCGGGGGTTTTCAGCAAGCCATACACTGTGGACAGAACCATGTTGCGAAATGTGCTACTCTTGGGTCAAGAGGATCATGTTAAATTCAACAAATCCTTTACCCACTACGAAACAACATTCACTGGCGTTACAGCTTTCCTCAGCGACGGTACTAGTGAGCGAGGAACACTCCTCGTGGGAGCGGACGGAACTTTCTCGCCAGTCCGAAAGCAGCTCCTCCCAAATATTCGCTACGTTGACACCTTAAGTCGTGTCATTATCGGAAAAACGCCCTTCACCGAAGAACTAATCGCACGTTTTTAACCCAAAGCCCTGAAGTGGATGACCGCCATCCAAGATCAATCTCTTACGCTTTTCATGGAACCTGTTCGATTCCCCAAGGATACAAGCGTGGAGACGAATGGCCGAGTTCCTAGGATCGATGACTATGCTTATTGGGTTCTTGGAGGCAACGCTGAAACATTCGGACTGTCGGATTCAGAATTCCATAACCTCTCGGGAAAAGATGTCGCGGATCTAATTCTAAAGCTCACTTCGCATTGGGACCCGTCTTTCAAAGCTATATTCGAGCTCCATAATACTGCTCAAGGCGCCCCACTACGGCTAGTTTCGGCAAACCCAGAGCATCCCGAGTAGTCCCCATCTGCAAATGTAGTCTTGATGGGCGATGCTATTCATGCAATGATGCCCGCTGGCGGATCAGGGGCAAATACTGCTTTAGGTGATGCTTCATTACTTGGTCGTATCATTGCCAAAAAGGGGGTGTCGGAAGGTTCTATGACAACTTTTGTCGACCAGATGTGGGAATATGCTTTGCCAGCGATAAAGGGTAGTTTAGAAGCAGGAAAGAAGTTGTTGGGTTTCAAGGGTTTCGAAAGTTCGAAGGAGGTCACTATTTGAGGTGGGTGGAATATTGCGTGAATAGTCTGCGTACTTGTTCTCTTTTCTATTCAATTTGTCTCCACTTTCTTTTCCAGATGTACAGTATCGGGTGTACTAGTAGCCACTCTTTCCTAGATAAAAGTCATGTTTGAAATGCACAACACACCTTACCAGCTGGTATGTTTTTGTTCTTGCAATGCTCTGAAATTCGGTATTCTGATATTTTGTTTCTTCTGGTTATGGATAGATTTACTATATTTGATATTTATACTTTCCTCTTAGAAATCGCGATCTCTACGGCCAGACGCACAAGTGGGTGAGCCGCAAATACCTTTACTTATCTCTATGGGGTCAGACTCCATTTACGCGTCTAATACAAAGAATCGTCTCGGATTTTCAATTGTCATAATGTATAAAAACATTCAATACAGCTTGAAAGAGTTGGAAAGGGTCTCGCTAAGAAAACGTCCATTCAGAGTTTACCTAGTCAAAGAGAAACAGTAACAGACCCAACCAGTAATTGAAAGTGGGTGGAGATGTTCTATAAACTTATTGGTGTCTTGCCCAGTGTTTAAGCAAGCTCTATCTTTCTTTCACTAACCTCTTAAGCTTCGATTTTGCCCTCTTCCGATTTAACCTCTTCAGTTATCGGAGAGTCTTCGGATTCTTTCTTTCCCTTAATGTTCTTCCACTCCACAGCCAGGGATCCCAGAATCATACAGACGCTCAGGGCGGCAGCCATGAGGAAGACCCGGGTCAATGAGTAGTTATAAGCTTCTATGACAGTGCTGAGCTGGCTCGTCGGAACTAAGTTACGTATGGCCGTCGCTTCCATATTCACAATAGCTGAGGCGTCGAGGCCTGCGACCCCGGAGAGTTTTGAAAGGATTGTTCGAGAAGATGTTTTGACTGACGGCAAGGAAGATAGAGCCACCGAGCTGCTGCATGAAGAACATCAAGGCCATGCCGAGAGGGACTGCCCGATGAATTAGTATGGGTTGCTCAACCTTTCCTTAGAGAACAGAGCCGAGCTCTTCAGGAACTCGCATTTCGTGGGGGCCGGGGAAACAACTTACCATCAGCGCGTGGCAAAACTCTCTGTGGAGGCAGGCTGATAGTCTGGAAACCACAGCCAAGGCCGAATCCGTAAAGGGCCTGGTAGCCAATCGATTTGCTGTGGCCTTAAGTCGCCGTGAGGGTTGAAAGCAAACCAGCGCTAACGGAACAGAGAACTGGGGCAACCAGCAGTGGAGGCACATAGTATCCAGTCTTCTGCGTAAGAATGGCAGTCGGGATACTCAAAATGATCATGGATAATAGCAACGGAATCGTGCTGACGCCAGACCTTATAGTTGAATCGCCTTTGGTAGCTTGGAACCAAATCGTCAGATAATACATGATAGACATCAGCGCCCCCGAGAGAAGGAACATGAAGACCATGCTACCAGCAACAGAGCGATTCAAGATGACTCGGGTTGGGGTCATTGCAGTCTCTGGCCTGAGAACCTCGACAAAGACGAATATGATGAACATTACGGCAAAGGCGACAAGGAGGCCAATGATCTTAGGTGCCGACCAGGAGTAGGTGGAGCCTCCCCACTGAAGAGCGAGAATGAGGCATATTATGGATGGGACGAAGTAAAAGATCCCGATAGGGTCGAGTTGTTTTATTTGGGCAAAAGCACTAAGCTTCTCTCGCTTAGGTGAAGGCATGTGGAAGAAGAGGACTATCGCAACTATCGTGAGCCTTCCAATCGGCAAGTTGATGTAGAAGCACCATCATGCCGCCAGTGAAGATGCCAGCCGACCCCAGACCAGCAATAGCACGTCCTATGATGAAGGCTGTAGAGCTGGGAGCGGCACCACAGAGGGCCGAGCCTGCCTCGAAGATGACAAGGTTGACGAGGAACACCGACTTCGTCGAGTAAAGCTAGTAAATGCGGCCGGAAGTAGGAAACAAACAGGTGGCAGCCAACATGTAGGAGCTGCCATACCAGCCGATATCTTCGATGGAGTTGAATTGATCGGTGATTTCTGGGATGGCGGTCACAATAATGAGTCTATCCAACGCAACAAGGAATATCGACAGATATACACCAGCCAAGAGAGTCCAGAACTTTAAAGACTTTGGCTGGTAGTTCTTTTCGGCATCCTCATATTCGTCGTCAACTGACTGCTGCTGAGCCGGTTTGTCTGCTGCAGGCGGCTGGTCGGCAGACATTTGGGACGACGTGGAGGGATTTTTTGACAGTCCTATACGGAAACTAAGGGAATAAAGAGTAGATGAACGAGTGCAATCCGACCAGAGAGGACGTTAGGTAATGTTGGTTTTGTCTGGCCGCAGGGTATAGTCGCTGCAGAGGAACAGCGAACTTTCTTATATGTATATCCATTTTCCCCACAATTAGAAGTGGATCGAATCCGGAATCGTAAACGGGAGGGTGAAGAATCCGAATGATTGTGGAGGAGTGGAATATTATAGAGGTATGTACCTCCGTAGCTTGCGGACAGTTAGTAAAAGCCCGTATATTGCACGTGACCTTGCGACTTCTACCTATGCCTGCTCCCTTGTCACCACGTCACCAATCTATTTCTGAGTAGCAGACTGCAGTGGGTGTTATTATTAGACATGGCCTTTCAAATCAACTATAACCTTTATACAATTACCTAGGTAGGTATTATGGCATTTGGATTGGATGGTCACGTGTGATAGTTTGTACCTACCTTACTTTATGTACCTAGGTACTTCGACTGCAGCTATGACGGGGGGTCTGTCCAGCCCAGACATGTCTCCGCCTACTGCCCCTTCGAAGCCACAGCGGATACTGGCCTGCGTACGCTGCCAGCAGAGGAAAATCAAATGTGATCGCAATTTTCCTTGCGCAAATTGCAATACCTCTCGCGTACAATGTGTCCCCGCGACGTTGACGCAACGCGGCCGGCGGAAACCCAGATTCCCTGAGCGAGAGCTGCTGGAACGTCTCCGCAAGTATGAAGATCTGCTCAGTCGAAATAATATTGAGTTTGAACCGCTCCACAAAGGTAAACATGCTGGAGAGAAGGAATTATCAACCTCCCACGGTGGCCGAGGTGACGAATCAGAAGACGAGCAGCCAAGAGCTGTCGAGGCGGGTTGTCCGTCTCCTTCAACATCTACCAAGTCTGAACGAGTATATGAAGCTAAGTAAGTACTGTACAGATCTCGAAGAAGTCTTCTCATGATAACCGATTCTCACAGGGATTACTGGCGCTCCTTGAATTCAGGAGTATGACTACCTTGCATATGTTTCAAGCTCTACTAACAACTAAAATAGTCCCGAGATCCTGGTAATGATAGCGACTCTTCACAGGATGATATGCGTGGGGTGTTCTTCCAAAAGGGTTGGGTTCAATTATATGGAGATAATGACCACCTTCTCTTTGGCTCCCAAAATGGAAACATCGACCTTTCTACTCTACATCCTGACCCAGTCCAGATCTTCCGGCTTTGGCAAGTTTACCTAGATAACGTCAATCCACTGCTCAAAGTCACACATACCCCCAGTCTGCAAGGACGTATCGTGGACGCTGTCAGCAACGTGGCGGCTATCAGCCCTGCCCTTGAAGCCCTCTTGTTTAGTATCTATTGCATGGCTGTTAGCCTTATTGAAGACGATTGTCAGGACATTTTCGGTTCGTCAAAAGAGGATCTTTTGACAAGGTTCCAATTCGGCTGTCAGCAAGCTCTACTAAACTGTGGGTTTCTACGGACTAACGATCGCGACTGCTTGACCGCGTTATTTCTCTATCTGATTGAGGACAAATATCTCAGATATTGTGACCCAGACAATCCACTTCACTTTATGACGATCTGGTGGGCACGAGCACACCTTGCTAGATGCCGCCTGCTGGAATACCATTCGAGCTATGCTAACTCCTCCGTACGTCCAACAGACACGCAGCGAGATGCACAGCGAGAAGCTTCCATTTCCCATGCACTCTGCATGCTTGAGTGCGATACAAAATTCGCGACCTCGCCCCTTGCCAAGAAATTTCTTTGGCAAGTTAACGTGCACTTCCCGTTTCCCGCATTTGTTCACATCCTCCAAGACCTGAGGAGGCTGCCATTTAGTGCGTACTCTGAACAGGCCTGGGAGGTAATGAGTGAAAATACTGAGGCTCGGCTAATGTTTATGGCCACCGCATTCAAAAATCCTTTCTTGGAAATATTCGCCAATATAGTCCACGAGGCATGGGAGGCTCGTGAGGCAGCTGTCGATCAATTACGAGAGCCGTTGGTGCCACCAAGTATTGTGTCATTTAGCAGAGCCAGAACAGCTCAAAAGGGACCAGTTGTACAGGTTGCTGAGACACAACAGCCCAACTTTGAAAGCGGTATGGGCATGGACACGAACGATTTGCAGATATCGATGCCGATGAGCTCTGGTAGCAACGGTCAGCTGTATGATATGGGAGGTCAAAGCGGTTACGGAGTTATGGGTCCTCTGTACCCCAACATGTCCGGACAAGCTCCGTTGGACGTTGATATGAATAGTCTAGACTGGGCTATAATGGACTGGGGTTCAGGGGACGTATATCCGGGAGTCTTAGATGCGGAGTTTTGACATTTAGTTCGGGGATATAAGTGAGCATATGTATATTACCTTGATGGTCCTACTTTACTCCTCACTAATAATACCAAATTCTACTTCCCAAGATCCCGGTGATGATGCGAGAGAAAGGAGCCCATACCAGTATCAAGTCAGGATAATTTTTTTACTTGTTCGTAGAAGAAAGAGAAGTAGTGGAAGCAAAACTTGGTTTTTTGTTTATGATGCTAAACAAGAGAATAGCCCAACAAATCAATCATAATCAAATCAGGTTATCATGTGCTGAGTATTTACCTATGAGAGTGCGAAGGGAGGATGAAAGATTGTTGGTGCGTTTTTATACAGCCACGCCGCGTTCATTTCAGAACACGTAAAGATTTCTCTCCCAGCGCACTGCAGACTTTGCAAACTCACTCACTTCCTTCAATTACTGCACTATTGTCTCCTCACCGCGATATTCCCTGTATAATGCCAATACATCTAGAACATGATATTGCCATAGTTTGTCTTTGATATTGATTTGTTGCGACGCGTATAATGGACAGCTCTGCCTGTGCGATGTTCTGATTTGGAATTTGCTGTTTCTCACCCCGCGATATTTCGCGTCGAGGCCTAAAGTCGCGAATCTCTGATTTCAAACGATTGTCGCTGTGTGTCTTGATTTTGTACTCCAGAAAAAACAATTGCTAAGTTTTGTTGGCATCCAGCGATTGATTGAATATTCAGGCTTCCCGGTTATCAAGAGATTGATGCGGACGGTGGGAAGAAGTTGACCTTCCTTTGGCGCATCGCAGAATGAGATATCAATGCCCAGCGAAAGCAACACTTGTTCGACTCGTCCGCCTCCCCCCTCCCTTGTTATACTCTGCTCTTGGATGCCTTATGTGCTATTGAATATACCAGCGTATTATTGAGCTGCATTCTAGAATACAGTTAGTCAAGGAAGGGAAAGTAAGCAAAACTGCTGTCAATTCACCATGTCTGCCGCTCTAGTTTAAGGCCCATGTTCAAAAGACATTTCTTTTTGACAGGAAATGTGAACGCAATCTGGTAGACTCGTAATTGAAGTCTTGATAGAGCTAAATGGTGGATATTTAAAGAGGCCACAAGAAAGCTTCCCGCTCCCTAGAATCCTCCATATAGGTGGTAACTTACGAGTATATCAGCCACCGTATCTTATTTCTAATTCATATGGTAATATCTTTACGATCCTAGACTCACTTCCTCTATCATGACTCTTAACCACATATCCCGTCCCCGGTCGCAATGCGATCTTCTTGTTGGAAGCTAAGCCCGAACTCTCGACTCGCACAAGGTCCCCTTAGCTAGTAGATGCATTCACAACATCGGTTATCAAGCGACTTCAGTGGTATTCTCCTAGGTTGATGCAGCTAAGAGTGGAGCTAAAATTGTCGATGTGCAACAAAATGTCAGTTTGACTAAGAGTTGCAACTAGCTAGGTTCAATAGTCACGCCAAGCTGCTACTTCAAGTGGCTCTGAAATCTTCGGCTCGTTAGAAGACAGACGACGTGAGGTGAAGTAATAGACATGAGAATGTAGATACCGCTATGCGATATTAAAGAAGTGTGTACGGAGTCAACAAAGAGAAGGAAAGCCTTTTTCTCGAGTGCCTTTTAATTTTGGGCTTGAATTGTACCAATACGAATTGTTTGGTGCGGGATCCTTTCTCTCGTCTGTTCAAATCAAGAACTACAGCTTATCATCCTCACCAGAATAGGGCATTCAGGATCCGGAACACTGCCGCGTGGTATCTACGCCGCATCATCCTTAATCTTCCAAAAATTGAGGGATATGGGACGCTGCTGAATGGTGTTGATAATGCGTGCCGATATAAGGCGCAGACGCGGCCAGTCAGAGTCGGTTTGGTGGTCCTAATGAGTGGGAAATATTATGTCGTGCTTCTGACCATTCGTATACTTTCGTATTGCTTTTGGCTAGGCGGCTGACATTCTTGGCGACTGATGCTACCTAAGTACGAAGGTACTTACTAAACCGCATCTCGATAATCTTGCATACTCGATGTAATTGTTATTCCCACCATTGATATTCCTCGCATTTTTTAAGTCCGAAACTAGGTCTTTTTTTACTCCACAACTTTATACTCCGCGCCACTTAGAGAGCTTAGATATAGCCATTACAGGGCTCTTAGAGTTCTGGACTCACTTAATTACTTTGGCTATCATCTTTCCCGCTGTAATGCAGATCTATGCTAGGGTAGAGAGCCAATTATAAGAGTAGGATCTATCCTTTCCACGCTAGAAGGACCCAGTCTCAGACTTATACAAAAAGCGAGTACTGACTCTGCTGCGTCCCTTGGTTCCTTTTGAGTCTTGCAGTATCCGAAGGACTGGGATCGGTTTTTGGGAAAGCATGCGATTTCTCCCGACCATGGCAGTGTCGTTGGGTGTAATGTTGTCAAGGTATAAGAAGCAAACAAGCAATTAACACTTTCAAAGGAAACGTTATAATCTTTTATCATGTTCGGTTTAACCTCCAGTGTCTTCTTGGCCGTAAGCGTTGCTCTACTAGACACTGCCTAAGCGAAGTACCCCTGGGGGGTGTTCAAACAGACATCAATACACAAACAGGCGCAAGACCAGCAAGAAGGAACCTTCTAGTTCTTCAAAGCAATGTTCCAACATGTCATTCTCCTTTCTTGGCGGAATTACGAGACTCTGTTTAAGTCATAAGGTCTCTTTATATTCAAGCACTCATGCGATGCAGCACACCCCAGAAGATGATTTACTGCTTTACTTTCAAATCGCTGGTGAGCATATGAAATCCAAATGAGTTATCACATCAGAAGAATGATGACTTATTATATGAGTCCACGGAATGCCATATTACGCTTGGATTGGCTATGAACTGACTTCCGCACCCTTGATTGGATATTGGATACACGACGACGCATTATTACAACTTGGCATCGGCCTTACTTGGCCCTTCTTGAGGTACTCACTTCCTCTGGTAGTCTGCATTCTCTCGGCTAAGAATGTTTATAACAGATACTTGCCCACCATACTCAAAGCATTGCCAAGACGTACATGTTGTTTCTAGGCTGTGCATGCAATGCTTCTAGCTATATATTCAGGGTGTAAATGCTTGGATTAAATGCTGTTCTACAGTGGGAAGTACGCTGTATATAAAAGGCCTTTCAGGCCCTATTTCTAAGCTTCGCCACTTGCCACTTACAGGCTATAACAGTACAACTCCGCAATTTATCCGACTGCGGCAGACGATTTTCGCATTCCATATTGGGACTGGGCTGCTATTCCCTAATGCCAGAGAGTGTCACTACTGGTACTGCTACAATCAATACACCGTCTAGGTAGCAAAATGTTGCCAATCCTCCTTGGACATACAACTTCGAAAAACTTCGGCTAAACTCAACTTGGTTCCCTCGCGATATGGATGGGCCGTTATCTACTTATAATCACACAATTAGATCGAAAATGCTAACAGCGCCCCAGGAGTTTGTGATTTAATAGAGAATACGGTGAGTTGGCAACAAAGCTAAGGTCTTTTGAAGATATCTAACAGCAACTTAGTACGATGTCTTCGCACAGGTGATGGATTGGAATACCATGTCAACAAGAAATACCGCAGGTAGATCCTTTGACTACGTGCACAACCTGGTCTACCAGTCAGTTGGCCCCGGCCAAGCTCCCATTGCCATGGGACTTACGGGTACCTTCAGCCACTCAGCCATTGATCCAATTTTATACGTGTATATTCACCAGTCCGCCACGCTCTTGAGTAATTGGTGAGTGTGAGGTTCGCTATGGAACTTCTCGAACTTTTGAATTTCGCGATGTGTATTTGGATATCGAATACTCTGCGTTTGAGTGCTGATATGTGAGGAATTTGGAAGAGTTGTTTCTTGTGAATTTCTTTTCTATTATCTTACACCTGCGACTATACATTTAACTTACTTTATACTCTACTTCTGTCTCCATTGAATATCTCGGCTATGCTAGCAAATACTCACATCCGGTTTTACTTTCCTTCATCTACCACTTTCCGACCACCGCCACTTATTCACAGCCAACCTAATCCTAATGCATAACAAAACTCTAAATTCTTTATTGCACGTCGCAGCGCTAAGGAAAGATATCAAAATCGGGATCGACGCTAGGAAATCCTAGGCGCTAAGGGCCGGGGGGGGGTAGGATTGTTAACGTATCAGGACTTTATTATTAATATTAAAAGGCATCTGTAGGGAAATGTAAGTAGAGGCACGGTATTATTTTTTGAGCTTATAATTAGAAAGGTTTCAGTGAAGGGATATAACACAAGTACTCTAGCTGGCTTCATCACACGAACATAGACCGCCTATGTGCTACGTGGGAAGCCATCAATTCTGATGTCTTCCTTCCTTGTCGCATCTACCAAAAGCGGCTTGGCAAGCGGAACATTAACTATTCCAATCGACGCATCCCTTACGGTCGACGCCTCTCTTTCCCCTTTCACCTCTGGAGATAGCCAAACTCCCTGCACATCTACAACATCCCGCTAGCCGCAACCTTTTGGGTATTTGTACCCCGAAGTCCAAGACTGGCTGTTTTCTATTCCAGCTACTGAATGGTTATATAGAAAACGCTGCATAACATCTAAGTATTACTTAGGAAATGACCCTTGTTGTCGAACGCAAGCGCTCCCTACTCTCTATAGCCCTTTAGACTTGTCATCTTCACTTAAGTTTTCTTGCAATCTCGACAAAAGACATTCTATGTAGCTAGGGCTCTTCGAAACATCCTTTTAATAAGCCCATGATACTATAGCCTGGGCCTATAGTAAAAGGTGGCTGGCTTAAGATCTAGTCAGAAGGTGATAATGGTCGTGCACGTGACTGTATATCACCTAAGTTCCTCCCGGTGGATATGATCGTAGTCTCGTATTTTCACGATAGATCTTAATATTACTCTGTCACTCATTTATTACAGCCCTCGATCAATATAACTTTTCATTTTTAGCCCATAACTATTGTACAAGAATAGCATAACCACGTGACCGAAACGCAATCATCTATCACCCCCACGGGTGTACCTTAGAAATCTCGACGGGACCTTGCAGCAGGATGTTTAGCCAGAATACAAAGCTTCGAGTTTATCCGAAATTATTGATAAAGCATGAGACTTGTAAACAAGCGGGTTCATCACAATCACACGCGATTTGTCGCATCCTTCAGGATCAAGAAAGTTATGTCGGCAATGGCTTCAATTGCGGGAAGGAGCCGGAAGGAACACGAAAGATGCTTGATCTGCCACTATCCGCACTGCTGGATCGTCTGTAAGACTGGCGACGTTCCGTCTGCAATTGATTATCCATAAGCGATTCCTTTCAACTTCACAACATTCAAAGACAATTGATTATCAGTACTCCAGGGTATATATTTTCATACCAGATGTGGTGTGTCGTCCAGCGAATGAGTTATCCACCTATGGCTCAGTCTTCGTTCTATCTATTAAAATTAAGGATCGTCAGGCGTCATAGACAATCACCCACCCATTCCGAGCCAACGCCGTGACCATCCAACCATTGACATTAAATCCTATCCCATTATCCGTGAAATCTAAGGGTTTTATTCCTCTAAAGCGCAATCACTGCCGCCAACGCGGCAGCTCCAATCATCCCCACACCAGCCGAGATCCTGCCCGCTGCAGCGGTCGCTTGTGGCGCGCTCGGTACCGCCCCCGTACTTGTCGTCGTTCCCACCACTACACTCGTGGTAACTTGCGTCGTCGAATAAAATGATGCTGGAATTGAGCTCACGAGGCTTCCTGCGCTGCCAGATACTTGGGCACCACCACCTGCTGAGAGAGAGGCAGCTGCTGAGTAGGACCCCGCCGCTACCAATGAAAGATAAGATGCATAACCGTTGACGCCGCCGCTCACTGTATTTGAAACATATGAGCCGAATGATGCAGCGGGTGGTGCGTATGATCCCGAGGTCACAGACGCAAAACCGCCGGCTGCTGAGAGGGAAGCTGCTGCTGAGTAGGATCCAGCAGCTACCAAGGAGAGATACGATGCGTGAGGGCTTCCACCGCCCACTGTACCTGATGCGAAGCTGTTGATAGGACCGCTCACTATATCCGATGCGAATGAGGCGAATGAGGCAGAGGGCGGGGCGTATGATCCTGAGGATACAGAGACAAAGCCACCGGCTGCTGAGAGGGAAGCTGCTGCGTCGTAGGATCCAGCAGCCACCAAGGAGAGATACGATGCGTAAGCATTTCCGCTTCCGCCGCTCGCGGTAACTGTAGCAGTGGGCTTGGGTATTGTTGATGTAGCGGTTGCGGAAGCAGCAGTTGTCGATGCTGGAATTGCTGTTGCACAGCCAGCAAAGGCGATAATAGACCAAATGAAAACCAACTTCATCTCCGCAAGAATAACGTAGGACTTCTTGAACGACAGTGGATTACCTAAGCTCGTGAATCAATTGAAGGCGGACAGCTCGGAAACATATACTCGGCATGATAGTGAGATCATATGCAATGCTGGACCTCTCGGTGATTGGGACAATGCTTCCCCGCAGCAAAATCTATATGACTATCGGCGAACTGCCATATTCTGTCAAGCTTGCCAATAAAACTTGTGATCGGTCTGCAGCTACGGTGGGTCAAAATCAAGGCCCAACTTGGGGGATGCTTGAGAATGTCCTTTAAGAGCTTCCACTCCGGCCAATCGGTGCTGCCAAAATTTGTTCCAGCGAACGTCAACGGTGTACAAAGTTCCATAGCTGTACGGACTTTGTCTCTACACCAAACATGATTAATCTTGGCTCATCTAAGAGTGAAATGAGAGTGAAATGGGAGTAAAATGACGCGGAGAAGGTGTACGGAGAGAAGCGGAGAACCTGGCTCACTCTAGTGACCAAGCCAAGGTCCGGCCAGTCGATACCTCATTCACTTGGTGATCAATTGAGGCTTTTTACCCAGCTTTCTGTTTCCATGTGATTTTCGTCACTTGCACGATAACGGCCCATGTGCATGCGAGCCGCGAGGGTCACACTGCAGTTACCAACCTCGGCGAGATGTTGGAGGTGGGATGCACAGCGCCTGCTTCTTGCAGAGAGATACTTCGTAAGAGCTAGCTAGACTCCATTGAAGGTGTCGATCCGAGATACGCAGCTAGGGTAGCTGAATATACTTGCTCGAAGACGGACGAGCTGTAAGGAACAGGAAAGGTGGTTGGGGAATTGGAACAGGGGTGAAGAGTGCGGGGCATGGATTAAGCATATAGTAATATGCGGGGTCACGCCAAGGCTTATGGCTAAGCCGGGAAGGGCGTCCAAAGCCGAGCCACCCCAGTGGATTGCCCAGTTGCTAGTACTCTAGGAGCTTGGAGTGAGAAAGAAATATTGGAGTACTCCGCCGTAGTGATGAGATACTCCAACACAGAAGAATCTTCAGAGCGGGGTTGACCGAGGTGTGTGCACTGTGCACAGTTTTGGGGAATCCTGGGATGCCAGGAGGTCCCTTTGCTTGGCATTGGTGAAAAAGCAAGTTACCTCAAAGTACCGTAGTGTAGGTATGTAATTATCTGGGTGTTGCTGGGGTTCCGAATACGAGCCAGAGGGTTGGGATGCTGACGAATTGAAGTTTTTGCGCCGTGTCTCTTGTACTCAGCGAACAGCCTTCTAGCCTTCTCGAGCAGGTTGTGTTGTACTCTACTGTATACCGTTAAATACCGCCGATGATGCCGATGAAGAAACTGATTACTATATTTCGTGTTATCCGGATAGATCGCCATTAGATGTCACGACGGGTGGAAAAGGTACCACAAAATCTTCACCCTACCCTGCACATGTCATCTGCATAGGTACAAGTAGGTGGTGAGGCAATAAACGGCCGGAGCAGAGCACCTTCCGCATCAGGACTGTTGCAGGACTGTTGCGAGTAGAAAGAACACTGCAATATCCGACAAATACTTCGTACATACACCAAGAACTCCGGGTTTCGTTTTTAATATATATCTGACATTATATCGAGTTCATACCGGTAAAAGAAATCACGATCATGGTAGGACCGTTGCGTTGGTGTTGATATTGGATTGTTGGTAGTCGTCCCTAAATGTCAGAGTTAACTCGGCATCACATGTACGACGTGGTGTGTGATAATTCGGTGTGCAGTCCAGCACATCGGTGGACACTGGATAGAGTGTGAACTGGCGATCAACCCCATTTTTGACTGCTCGACCGAATTACGAACAAGGTATTATCACTGTCGTCAGCTTCAGAGTTCGACACAAACCAGCACGCTGTGAGGTTGAATTGAGATTGAATTGATATCAAAGAAGACAGCTAGGTTGAGCCAGCAGACCACCAGGACTAAATCTCAGCTACGCCAAGCAAGCCGGGCTGGATTATGTGGTCACGTGATACGGCTCAGAAGAGCCTTTGTTATTGAAGTATTATTGCATTCGTTTCCTATCATTTATTTTATCCTAGCGTATGATATTTCTTCTGCAAAACTGAAATTCACATAAACCATTTTTCAGTAGTATTAGAAATAGTCACGTGGTGAAGGCCACCAATGTATGAGCCGGTTCTTTTTGCTCTCCTAATTACTTACAAAATCAAACGTCTAGTACCGAAGTCCCTCAATCTTCATCAGTCCTCACTGTATCATACCTAAAAAGAAGCATTCTCCCTACGCAGATAAGAAATAATATAAATAAGTAGGTCTTATTATATAATTACTAGGTAAGAGTATGTGCCACCACACATGGCCCACCAAGCGAGAACCACCATTTTCTACCCTCCCTCTTTAATTGTGAATAACTTTTTAATTTATTAATAGAATTGCGCCAAATTGAAAATGTAGATTAATTAACAGTAGCTAATCCATATACTATAATAACATCTTCTATTTTATAGGTTAATTGCTTAGTATAATACTGGAAGTTATATGGTGTCAGGAACCCGACATGATATGAAAAGGAGATCACGTGACTAGTCATGTGACCTGGATTTTGAGTGAAAGTCATATGACTGCCAAGGCTTGGTGTGGCGCTAAGAAGTGAAATTGTATAAAGGGGCTTCCACCTCTCTCACTTAGCTCTCTAGATATTATAATATCATCGATTCTAGTATCCACTTCACTCTACTTATTAGTTTCTTATATATGGATCCATCTGATTCTAAAGCCTCTATAGCTTTATTTTTAAGTTCTTTTTATTTTTTTATATATATAGTAGCTTCTTTAGCTTTTCTTTTATCTATTACTAGATCTTCTTAATAGAATTTAAATTAGATAAAGAAAAAAGCTATTTAAATCTATAAACTCTATACTAGAGCCTTAGTAAGCAGGCGCTTTCTAAATATATTTTTACTCTATCTTCTATAAAGATATACTCTAAACTAAGCTAGTTAAAAAGCGGGAAAATAATAGATTCTAAGATCTGCTAGAGGTAGGCCTTAGTGTTACGAAGGCAATATGTGACTAGGGGACCTTAGGCTTAATATCTAGTTCGCTAGGCATAGGAGAACCCCTAGGAGGAAGAAGGTTCCTTTATAGTAGCTAGTGTAATAACTACGCATATTGGTCAGCCGGCTATATAACGCGTTATATAGATGGATCATTTAGATCGCAATAATCTATATAATCCAGGATCGGTGGGATTAGAATGATCTATATAATCTAGGATATAAAGGTTCTATATAAGACTAGGTTATTACCTATTAGATAGGAGCTTTATGCTTAACTTAAATAGTATTTCCTAATATACGCTTATTACTTTATACTTTATAATAAGCTATACTCCTAAGTATAGCAACCAGTGATCTATTAATAGATACTAATATTAACCTAATAATAACCTAGGTCTAGGGACCTACTTAAGTTATAAGACTTACCCTAGCACTATATAAGCTAGGCGATTATTACACTTTAAGCACTAGTCTCTTTATCGACGGAATAATGTTATCTACTGGATCTACTAAGGGGAAAAACACCCTAACCCTAATGCTAACTCTAGCTTCTATGCTAGCGCTAGCCTAGACTTTTGCGGTATAGGAACAAACTGCAATCATTAAGATACCTAATATGTTCTATAGAGATAAAGGCAAGTTAGATAACTTCCTAACTTTAATAGATATATATATCTTATTTAACTAATACTTGTTTAGAACTAAGGTAGTAAAGGTTATCTATATAATTAGTTACCTTTGGGGCATAGCCTTTAACTAGGTTAAGACCTATATTAACGACTTTATAGCAAATAAGACCAGTTAAGAACAAGTTATAACCGGAGCAAGAACCTTAACCTAGGCTATATTTATAAGCTATAAGGCATTTAAGAAAAACATCTAATAAGTCTTTAGCGACCTTAAATAGCAAAGTATAGCCGAATAGAAGCTATAACGACTAAAGCAGAATAAGTTAGCCGCTAAATACACGGCTAGGTTCTAGCAGTATTCGGACATAGCAGGATAGGGCGACCGCGCCCTAACTAGCTAGTACTACGCAGAACTAAAGGACTTTATTAAGGATAAGCTAACTAGGATAGACTAACTAAATAGTCTCGCTAAAATAATTAAGGAAGCGGTTAAGATTAATAACCGATTCTTTAAGAGGTCCCTTAAATAGAAGGGGACCTATAACTTTAGTAAACAATTAGGGAAGATAGGATTGATAGCAAGGAAGGATTAGAGGGACCTAATAGAAATTAACGCCGCTTACTAGAAGCTAAACCTACTCTCTAAGGAGAAATAGGATAAGCGATATTAAAAGGGACTTTGTTTTAAGTATGGATTGCCTAGATACCTAGCATTCTTTTATAAGTAGAAGAAAGGGAAAGGACCCTAAAAGAAACAAAATATAAGCGCAGCTATATAAACCTTAGGTGCAGCATTACGACTAGACCCTAAGAGGTAGAAGTATAGCACGCAACTACCTAAGTATAAAAGCCAAGAAATAAACGCAAAAAGAAAGCAAGCTTATCTTAGAATCCCACGGACTAGCTACCTAATATAGATGAAAAATGGATTATAGCTAGCAACAAGCTTTCTATAGGAAACTAGTAGGAACCTAAAGAGGGGGATAAACCGGCCTTCGAAAGGGACTTCTAGCTAGGAATAGAGAAACTAGAAGAAGGCATATACTATATAGTTATATACTAAGATATATAATAAGTCGTCTTTAGGGCACCTTAACGGCCTAGGATTATTAAAAGCATCCCTAAAGAGAAGATGCTAAGGCTAAGCTTAATTATAGAGCTAGGAGACGTTTAGGAAATTACTAGTAAAGGGTTAGGCAAACGCATTTAGAGGAAAACAACTTTTCCCTTATTTCCTATAAACCTAACGATTTTCGCCTAGTAATATATTAGTAATAAAGCATAAAGCACGTTCGCGCTAAACACCCTATACTAACTAATAAGGTAGGAAAGCAGTTACTAACTATAGGAAAACCAATTTATAGGATATAAGATCCTAGAAGAAAGATAACTAGGAAAGCAAGTGGCGGCTATAGGGGGCTGAAACCACGTAATGCTAAACGCCTATACTAGAGGAAAGAAGCTATAGGTTATGCTTAACTCTAGTGCGCAGGGGAACTTTATCTTGCTAGAAGCTATAAAAAGGCTTAATATACTAATATAAGAGAAAAAGGAACCCTACCTACTTACTATTATTAATAGAACAGCGATTAAAATAAACGGAAAGATAGTTAAGCATAAGACTATACCTATATAGATAACTATTAGAGGTTACTAGGAGGAAATTAGCCTGGATATAATCTATATTAGAGATAATTAGGCCATTTTTAGTATTCCTTAGATTAGATAACATAATCTAGAAATCAACTAGGAAACTTATAAAGTGAAGTTTACCTAATATAGCTATATATTAAAATAACTATATAGCTATAGAGAGGTTAGCGCTACCTCTTATAACACGCTAAGGCACGCAACCCGAGGCCCTCTACCAGATAATATAAAGGTTAAAAAAAAGATACTAGTATAGTATAAGAAGTTCGAATAGATATTTAACAACCCGTAAGGTAAGAAGGCCTTACCTAAATATTAACTATAGGACTATAAGATACTACTTAAGGAAAGATGCGAACCTCCTTAGGAACTACTTCGCTAGTATAGCAAAAAAGAGATAAGACTATAGAGGGAGTATATTAATAAGGCGTTATCTAAGGGATAGATAAGGGAGTTGCACTCCCTATTAGAAGCGCTAATACTATTTGCAAAGAAGAAAGACGAACTAGATCGATTTTGCGTTAACTACTAAAAGTTAAATAAGATAACTATAAAAAATCGATACCTACTACTATAGGCAGATAATATGCAAAACCGTCTAAGGAAAGCGGTAATCTTTATATAACTGGATATAAAGGACGCATATTACCTAATCCGCATCGCGAAGAGCGAGGAATAGAAAACGGTATTTCAAACTAGATTTAGTTACTATAAGTACTAAGTTATACCGTTTAGGCTAACTAATGCCCTAGTAACCTATTAAGAAGTTAACTATAATACGTTAAGGGCTTTCTTAGATAGGTTCTATATATATTACCTTAATAATATACTAGTATATTCAGACGATAAGGAATAGCACGTAGGACATATAATATAGGTCTTAGAAGCACTTGCGGCGAAGGGATTCTGCCTAAAGCTATCTAAGTATAACTTCTATATAAAAAAAATCACCTTTCTAGGCTATATAATTATACTAAGGAAAATCGGCCTAGACCCTAAAAAGGTCTAAGCAATTATTACCTAGGAAACGCTAACTATAGTTAAACAGATGCAATCTTTCCTAGGATTTGCAAACTTCTGCTAGAAGTTTATTAAGTTATATTTAAAGAAGGCTCTACTACTTATAGACCTAACAAAAAAGGAGAAAGAGTTTAAATGGATAAATAAAGCGGAAAAGGTATTCTAAGAGCTAAAGCAGGCCTTTGCAGAGAAACCTATCCGCTAGAACTTCTAGCTAGAACTCGAGTTAATAGTAGAGATAGACGCGTTAGACAGGGCGATAGGGGGAGTGCTTATATAGAAATATAAGGATAGCAGCTAGTATCCGTAGCGTACTACTCTAGAAAAATAACGTCCGCAGAACTTAACTATAATATATATAATAAGGAACTCCTAGTAATAGTTAAAGCATTATAGGAATAGAGGGTTTACCTTTAGGGGGCTAACTTCCTAGTAACGATTTTACTAATCATAAGAATCTTATTAGCTTTACTACGACTAAAGACTTAAATAGGCGATAGATAAGGTAGGCAAAGACACTTGCTACCTATAACTTATAAATCAAATACGTAAAAGGAATAAAGAACACATACGCTAACGCGCTAAGTTGGAAACTAGGATATAAAGTAAGAGAAGAAATAAAGGGCATAGCAATTTTCTAGGAAGATAGTAATAACCTTATCCTAAATAGATAATAAATCGCAGCTGCAACCTACGTCGACGGCGACCTATTTATAGATAAAATCAGATCGGCGTATAAAGGGGATATAGTAGCAGAAGGCATCTTGTAATACTTCTAGAAGAATATAGAGGGGCTCCTACTACACGAAAATAAGATATATATCCCTAAGAGTATCTAGAAAGAATTTATTAAGGAATAATATAAGCTACCAACTTATGGATATTAGGGGAATACTAGAACCTAGGAAAGGCTTTTGCGGAGATACTATTTCCTAGGCATGCGAATAATGGTTAAGGAGGTTATTAGTAAGTGTGATACTTGCATATGGAATAAGGCATTATAATATGCCCTATATAGTATAATGCAATTACCTAATATACTAAAGACTCCCTAGACATCTATTGCATAGGACTTTATAGTTAAACTACTACTATCTAAAGATCTAATAATAGAAGTAGAATATAATTCTATCTTAGTTATTATAGATAGGTTAATAAAATACACCTATATAATATCTTATAAGGAGTTAAGCATAGCTAAAGACTTAGCCTAGGCATTTCTCTAAGTAGTAGTAGCAAACTATAGCGCGCTAGAAGAAATTATATTAGATAGAGATTAGCTCTTTACTTTAAAATTCTAGATGGCATTTACGGCTCTGCTAGGTATTAAAAGGAAGCTATTAATAAGTTTTTACCCGTAAACCGACGGATAAACTAAACAGATAAATTAAATAATAGAAACGTATATCTAGTATTATATAAACTATAAGTAGAATAACTAGGTAGGACTTCTACCACTTGCCTAGTTTGCATATAATATATTAGCTACGGAAAAATAAAGATCTTACTAGCATACGCGAATTATAGTTATAACCCTAAGGCCTACCACTTTATAATAACCTTAGGAGTAGATAACTAATCCGCGACTATACAGGTAGAAGACCTTAAAGCACTTTAGGAGAAACTAGCTAGCGATCTGGCATTCTTTATAAAGAGAGCAGCGTTATACTACAACGGAAAACGTAGTGTGGAACCTATGCTTAAAGAGGGGGATAAGGTTTACCTAATATAGAGAAATATTAAGATAAAACAACTAAGCATAAAACTAGATTATAAGAAGCTAGGGCTGTTTAAAATCAAGCGAGTTGCAGGACTAGTTAACTATAAACTAGCACTACCTAGAATAATAAATATATATCTAGTATTCTACATATCTCTCTTTAAACTAGCACTACTAGGGGCGCTACCTGCGCCTATTACGGAAATCTAACTAGTTAACCCTAACGCCGAGTATAAGGTTAAAGCAATACTAGACTATAAACGGATTAGAGGCTATACTAAGTACCTAGTTAAGTGGATAGACTACCTATACTTGGAAAACACCTAGGAAACCTTAGCGACGCTTAGGAACTTTAAGATATTTGTGGAGTATTAAAACTAATACCCTAGCCTACCTAAAAGGGGTTAGAAGGATTATACGCAGCTAGGGATGCGATAAAAGCAGGATTATTAAAGAGGTTAGGACTAGAAGAAGGGCTACTAGTAGGAAACATAGTAGGAGAAGCAGGCGGGGCCTTTTACTTATACTATTTATTCTTTTCCCTCTTAATCTTTTCCTTTTCCTCTAAAGCATCTAACTTATTAAGAGACTTTAGCCTGCAACGGACTATCTTTATGCCCTATTTATAAAGCTCCTATTAATAATATTTAAGTTCGCGGACTTAGACTAGACTAGCTATAGCTGCCTTAAAAGCCGTATCTCTTTTAAACTTTAGGCGCTTTTCCTCTAGATAGAGATCCTAGAGATTATCGACTAACACTTAAAGAGCATCGCATTTTGCTCTATGTTAGACGCACTCTCTACACCGCTGCGACTTGCTATTTAGGACTATGTATTAGCGATAATAATAAGCATAGTTGGAACAAAGCATATTTGGGATACTATATAACTAAATAGTTTTAAAAAGAGTAATGCATTGCTTGTATTTAGCGGAACTAATAGGTATAATAAAAGAAGAAAGGAGCTATAGGCGTTATAAAATATTTCCTATTATCATACTTAAGCGTTAGGACAATGCTAACTAGGAGAGGAATAGTATTATAAAGGTAACATGTAACTAGGGGACCTTAGGCTTAATATCTAGTTCGCTAGGCATAGGAGAACCCCTAGGAGAAAGAAGGTTCCTTTATAGTAGCTAGTGTAATAACCACGCATATTAGTTAGCTGGCTACGTAACGCGTTATATAGATAGATTATTTAGATCGCAATAATCTATATAATCCAGGATTAGTAGGATTAGAATAATCTATATAATCTAGGATATAAAGGTTCTATATAAGACTAGGTTATCACCTATTAGATAGGAGCTTTATGCTTAACTTAAATAGTATTTCCTAATATACGCTTATTACTTTATACTTTATAACAAGCTATACTTCTAAGTATAGCAACTAGTGATCTATCGATAGATACCAACATTAACCTAACGATAACCTAGGTCCAGGGACCTACTTGAGTTATAAGACTTACTCTAGCACTATGTGAGCTAGGCGATCGTTACACTTAGAGCAAATTCTTTTATAGCTAGAGAGCTTCTTTATAAATACTAATTCTAACTTATAATTCTAGTCTAATACTCTTTAAATTATTACTAATACTTTTCTAGATCTATAAATAGACTATATATAATTAGTATAGCGCTTTTTATCTATCTACTATATAATCTAGATTCTTCTAGTTTTCTCTATTTTAAATATAGCTTTATCTAATTATATAATCTTTCTCTAATCCTTTTTAACTTTTCTATTTTATCTAAAAGTATTATAGTCTAATATTCTCTACTATCTATACTCTAATATAAAACCTAGCCTCTTCTTAGCTTGCTAGCGTAATATATAAGGCCTTAGGCATATAATATAGTATTAGTAGTTTATAGTATATAGTTTATAGCAAATAGTTTATATAGAGGCTTAAATCTCTAATTAGACTTTAATCTATATAAAAGAGAGCTAGCGCATAGCCTAATTTTAGGCAATATAGTAAATATATCTTTAGATCTTTCTAATAGATATTAAATAAGGCTTTAGAGCTTTCTTTTTATACTCTTTATAGCTTAATTCTTAGTAGAGGATATAGCAAATTATATATCTAGAAAGGGTAGTCTTAGAGATAATTTTATACTAGGAGTTTCCCTCTCTATATAGGTTTTATACTATTATATAGATAGGAGTAGACTATTTACTCTTATTTTTCTTAGAGGGAGAACTAAAGATAATATTATTATTTATTATAAATTATAAAGTAGTAGAGTAGTAGGTTGATTTATTAATAATTTTGCAAAAAGGGGTATTAAAAATCGGGAGGTTTTTAATTTCGCTTAAGGTAGGCCATATGTGGTGGCATATACTTTTACTTTTATGTAAATAAAAACGAATTCCGAGAATGAATTCGAAAGATCTTATTACTAAGTTAAGAGGTATCCGATTTGGCCATATTAGGCTCTAGTTAGCAAATACAAATCTGAGAGTATAATCTGGCCCTAGATTATTCTTTGATCACATCAGATTGTAGACGCAGATTAGAAGCTAGTAAAGCTTAGAGGTCTGCTTGTTTATTATAATTTTATAAAACTTATATGCATTTTTTTAGTGACCACATGTATTTCAGCACGGTTGAGCTAGAATGTACTTAGGAAAAACAATACCCGTGTTCCAACTTTCAAGAAACAGCTAATGAAAAGGGCAATCAGAACGAAAGCGACAGAATATTCCTTGAAATCTTCAACTTGAAACCTTTGAGCGCTAGAGGAAGCAGCAAATCCCGCCTCAATCCAACGCGTGTTCCTGCACATATTTCACCAAATTACCGAAATCTCTGCACTTATGATGAGGGCTAAAATCCGCTTTCAATCCGTTGGTTTGGGTAGGGTCCAGCTCGATCAAATAAGGAGTAGTGTCTCCATGACACATCAAGCTTATGCGAAGCGCCTCGATGCAGTGGTCGACATGCATGCGAGTACCGACCTCTGAATCTTGCAAATCCGATGGCATGAGGATAATGTCTGGGTGTTTAGGGTAGTAGTCGCGCCAGGTGAACTGGCGTATGAGATTCTTGAACGGCATTAGCCCATCTGTTAAGATGTGGGAAATATGGGGTTGAAACTCACGAGGCAGTGAAGTTGATGCTTGTGAACTCGTCAGCAATATGCCTAACAGTACCTGAATAGTTGGGAGCAACGTACGAAAACTTCCACCAAAGCATGATATCCGCCACCTAGTTCAGGTTCGACTGGTCTGAAGTGACGTTCGGTACCTGATCTGTTGAGAAGTGCCATCTTCTCCTCCGGAATTCTGATGCCAGGATCTAAGGATAGTCAGCATAAGACTACATATCTCTGAGAGGTGACTTACAAAACCAAAGATCGGACCAAGCATCTTCTAATTCTTGAGTGGGCGGCCCACGATATTTTGTTTGATGTGCGAAGTCATTCTCAAAATCTGTCTCCTTGTATTCGACAACACCTTCGGCTTCCATCAAGGGTGCTGGTGGAACGCCAGCGGTTAGCCTATTATATATTAAGAATAAAAGAGCATACTTACACCAAACCGACAATTGAGCGGCGCACTCATGGTCAGACGGTCTTTTCAAAAAGTACAGTAAGAAAAAGAAGACTGATGTTGTCATAAAAATGACGAGCAATGCGAGGACAGAGCAACGAATAATGTAGGGACGTCCTTTGGCTGTCTCGAAAGCCTTGTTGCTGTTCTCGGTCTCATCTGAAGCCGGTAACATAGGTTCTGAATCAGACTGATGAGAAGGAGGGCTGTACTTTTGATGTCTCTGGAAAGGCCAGCCCATCTTGGAAATGAGGCCCTCCATAGTAGAACTAGTAGCACGGGGTAAATAGAATTTCGGTTTGATGGAAAGATATCAAGTATTATAAGCTCTACAAAGTTTAGCACAGAACAGTCTTGGGATACTATGTAATAAAGGGAAACGGGAAGGCCTGAAGCCAGGTGCTTGAAAATGTCGGAAAGATCTTGTAATACGGTAAGATAATGGTAAGGGAGCCGAGTACCTTAATGTAACGGTACAATCTTAGGCACAGGGCTTACTTCAACAGTTGCATATTCGAAGCAGGATTTCTGCTTGCATTCTGCAGCGGAAAGCCCCGGAAGAACCGGAATTTCCTTCCGGTACTTACAGTAAGAAAAGCCTTGGTGTAACGGTAATCGGCCCAAGCTAAGGTACCTTTAGGATCTTATATGTATATATTGTCACTCGTAAAGAAACATCCGAAAAAGTAATCATATATATATTACTTTTGAAACAGAAGATCTTTTATTATAAAAAAAAACTCCAAGCATATATAATTAAAAGATAATATCTTTATTTTAAAATCAATTACAAAAATTTGTAGAATGCAGTTAATATAGACTAAATTAGCATTTGGTAAATTGATATAATTGGATTATAGGAAGTGTATACCTTATCTAAGATGTGTAGAGTATATCTATGGAAACTGCTAAATGTGAAGATATATAACAATCGAACATTAAAGTGATTACCTATAAATTATCAAGACCCACACCACCACAGTTAACTCTTTACAAGCTCTCTCTGCGAATCGCAGGCTGTAGCATGGTTGAAAGAAATAAGGGGAGCACCCTTGTTTCTTCGAGCAAATACTACGAGAGAGGGTGGCAGTGTATGGCATGCGACTGAAGCTGCGCGTCATTAAGATACTTTAGTAAACTGCCTACTTAGGTATTTCGTTACGAGTGCAGTCAATTCGTGATTATATGCAGAAAGATCGACTGAAGCTGCGCGTCATTAAGATACTTTAGTAAAACTGCCTACTTAGGTATTCCGTCACGAGTGCAGTCAATTCGTGATTATATGCAGAAAGATCGGTTGTTTCCATACTATTAGAAGAGGACTTGCCGGAGCACAACTGTTGGAAGTGATAAGTAGCGAATATAGTGATCCGAAGAGCAACTGCCTGAATGGTTCGAAGTGAGTCAAAAAAGACCAGTAGGATGTCATCCGAATATGCAGATGAACAGTTTTCCCAACTATTGGAAGTGATCCGAAGAAAGACCAGGACCTACATACTCTCCTGCCTGTTGAGGTTTATATTAGGAATCAGCAGCTGTATTCGATGCATTCAGACAATTTTTCATGCAGCGGTGACGTGAAGAGTGTGTCCATCACAGACAAAAACCGTTGTACTGACAGGTTCAGCAATGATTCATCCAAATCTGAGGCGACAAGCGGAATCCACTTATATGATGTGCCAAATGCAACCTTATCATGGGAGGTTATGATCCGGATTGCGCGACTGGAGTGTTTGGAGACGTCTAACCAAAGCCCGATGCGTAGGAGGAACTATAAAGACAGCTTGGGCTGCTGGGTCTCTACTTATCTTTTTCCTCTCATTAGTATCATTCTTTTCAGTACCTGCCCTCTAGCCAACGATACCTACCAAGGATACCTACCTACTCCCAAGCTCGCCCCCATTCTCCATCGCAACCATGAAGACTGCTATTATGCTTTCGATACTCTCGGCCAGCACAGTTCTTTCTGCGGCCTTGCCGATGCCAAATCGGCTCGCAATCGCAAAGCGCTCCTTGGATGTGGACACTGTGCTTGCGCCCCCTAAAGACCTTGACCAACTTCAAATCGCAAAGCGCTCAGATGTGGACAGTGTTTTTGTGGCCCGAAACGAAGATCTCGACCAACTGCAAATTGCAAAGCGCAGTGAAGACCTTGACCAGCTCCAGATTGCAAAGCGCTCAGATGTGGATAGTGTTTTTGTGGCCCGAAACGAAGATCTCGACCAACTGCAAATTGCAAAGCGCAGTGAAGACCTTGACCAGCTCCAGATTGCAAAGCGCTCAGATGTGGACAGTGTTTTTGTGGCCCGAAACGAAGATCTCGACCAACTGCAAATTGCAAAGCGCAATGAAGACCTTGACCAGCTCCAGATCGCAAAGCGCAACGAAGATCTTGACCAGCTTCAGATCGCAAAGCGCAACGAAGATCTTGACCAGCTTCAGATCACGAAACGCAATGAAGACCTTGACCAACTTCAGATCGCGAAACGCAATGAAGACCTTGACCAACTGCAAATTGCAAAGCGCAATGAAGACCTTGACCAGCTCCAGATCGCAAAGCGCAACGAAGATCTTGACCAGCTTCAGATCGCGAAACGCAATGAAGACCTTGACCAACTTCAAATTGCAAAACGTGAGAGTCATGCTCATGTCTCTCCATATGCAGCTCTGGTAGCCGAGGCTGACCCCAAGGCTGTGTTAGGTTAATAATCTTGCAATTTGCTGTTCATTGTAAGTAGAATCTGTTTGCGATTGCACGCTGAGCTGTGCTGATCTGGAGTAACTCAAGCCTGTTTCGACATTCTAGGATGCAGAACAAGACGGAAGGGTTTGAGAGCACAACGCTTGGTTATCAGGATCCGGGATCCGGATTGGTCCGTTGATTATGGAGGAATGGCAGCACTTGGGGGCTGCATGGGATATACAGCAAATGCAGGTTTCTCGTTTTTATCTTTTATATCTAGGTTCGGATTCGATGTGCACGTTGACCCGTCCTGTTCACTCCTTTCAAATGAAAAACTTTTCGTCGGTCTGGTCTTTGGTTTTCGCGTCACGTGATATATCGTATTCCTGTCCTTGCTTCAACAAAAGCACCTGGGTATGATTCAGGCTTCACTGGGCCCAAGGGCATAAAAAGGACTAGGAATTTTCATAATACTATCCTCGACTCCAAGATCAAGCAGGAGTTGGCGACGCTAGACCCGAACTTGTAATGTAGAAGGAATGACAATTCAGTGCCAGTCTGCAGCTGTCACGGGTGAGTCACGTATACACAGAGGCTCAATGTGGTATTCAACAAGTTCGATAAAGGAGAGAGGAGCATCTTCGTCTGAATCCGAAGAAAAGTTAGCGCTCCCCTGTCAAGGCTTAGTAAGCACAGGCATAGCCAGTGCTTTACCCCTAGGGCTCGCCCCTTACAGCAGCAATATCAACGGTCAGCAAATCGAATATTAAGGCAAGGTAAGGTAGTATTTTCGGTACAGTCAGGCCTTCTAAAGTCTGCGCTCTAATACGATCAAAGCTCTTTCTAGTTATGTTAATTTACCAAATGCTTATTTTGCCCAATTAGCTATATTTCCTAAATTAGCTAGAATTTGGCCAATAGTTATTTTGAAATGAAATTTACTATATACTTCTTTTTTCTCCAGATAATATCTTATATACTAATAAAATTATAAAAAGAGTAATATTAAGCTTTTAAAGTAATTAAAGCAAATTAAGTAAATATTTAAACCTTTTTCTCTTTTATATACTAAGCACTTTAATTCTTCACCTTTTTAAATTTATAGTTATTTATTAAAACTATATTATTTTAAATTTTAATTACTTAATTTATATTATTTAATAATTTTAATTACTTAATTTATATTATTTAATATTTTTATTACTTAATCTATACTATTTTCTAATAATTTTAATTACTTAATCTATATTATTTTTATTAAAATATTATAAATATATTATATATATATTTTTAAGTAATATAGTATATTACTTAGTCTTTCTAGTTATATAAAAAGATAGTATATAATAGTAAAATTATAATATAAAGCTAATAGAAGCATATATAAGAGATAGTAGATAAAATATTATAATTACTAATATATTAGCTTATTTATAATATATAGC
Source organism: Gremmenia infestans (assembly GCA_032629725.1). Lineage (NCBI taxonomy): Eukaryota > Fungi > Ascomycota > Leotiomycetes > Helotiales > Hamatocanthoscyphaceae > Gremmenia > Gremmenia infestans. Next base: position 1,553,448 of record JAFEVB010000036.1, on the reverse strand, counting down.
TTACTTATTAAAATATAAAGCTAATAAGAAAGTATACTTATTATAATCTAGAGCTAATAGAAAGCTAAGAGTTATTATAAAATAACTTTATATTATATTAGCTTTATAGTTTAGTAATATATAATAAAAACTTATTACTTATCTATTTAAAAAGTAGAAATATAAAATATTATATATTATAGCCTACTTATAATAATATAAAGCTAATAATAATATAGGAAATAATTAAAAAATAAATAAGAAACTAATAAAAAGATAATTTAATAAATGCTTAGAATTAAAGTATAAAAATGCTTAAAATGCTTTTAATAGAAAAGCTTTTAATATAAAATATAATATAATAAAGAAGAATTTAATTAATTAGATAGCTAGTATAACGATCGCCTAGCCCACGTAGTGCTAGGGTAAGTCTTATGACTTAAGTAGGTCCCTGGACCTAGATTGTCGTTGGGTTAATGTCGGTATCTATTAATGGATCACTAGTTGCTATACTTAGGAGTATAGCTTATTATAAAGTATAAAGTAATAAGCGTGTATTAGGAAATACTATTTAAGTTAAGTATAAAGCTCCTATCTAATAGGTAATAACCTAGTCTTATATAGAACCTTTATATCCTAGATCATATAGATTATTCTAATCCTACTAATCCTAGATTATATAGATTATTACGATCCAAATAATCCATCTACGTGACGCGTTACATGGCCGGCTAACCATTATGTATAGTTATCACACTAGCTACTATAAAGGAGCCTTCTTCCTCCTAGGGGTTCTCCTATGCCTAGCGAACTAGATATTAAGCCTAAGGTCCCCTAGTTATATATTACCTTTATAATACTATTCCTCTCCCGGTTAGCGTCGTCCCGACGCTTAAGTATAATAATAGAAAATATTTTATAACGCCTACAGCTCCCTTCTTCTTTTATTATATCTATTAGCTCCGCTAAATACAAGTAATATATTACTCTCTTTAAAACCATTTAGTTGTACAGTATCCCGAATATGCCTTATTCCAACTATACTTATTATTATCGCTAATGCGTAGTCCTAAATAGCAAGTTGCAGCGGTGTAGAGAGTGCGTCTAATATGGAGCAAAATGCGATGCTCTCTAAGTATTAGTTAATAATCTCTAGGATCTCTATCTAGAGAAAGAGCGCCTAAAGTTTAAAAGAGATACGGCTTTTAAGGCAGCTATAGCCGGTCTAGTCTAAGTCCGCGAACTCGAATATTATTAATAGGAGCTTTATAAATAGGGCATAGAGATGGTCTATCGCGGGCTAAAGTCTCTTAATAAGTTAGATGCCCTAGAGGGAAAGGAAAAGATTAAGAGGGAAAAGAATAAACAGCGCGAGTAAGAGGCCCCGCCTGCTTCTCCTACTGTGGTCCCTACTAGTAGCTCTTCTTCTAGTCCTGACCTCTTTAATAATCCTGCTTTTATTATGTCCCTAGCTGCGTATGATCCTTCTAACCCCTTTTAGGTAGGCTAGGGTATTAGTTTTAATACTCTATAAACATTTCAAGGTTCCTAAGCGTTGCTAAGGTTTCCTAGGTATTTTCGAGTGTAGGTAGTCTATCTATTTAACCAGGTACTTGGTATAGCCTCTAACCCGTTTATAGTCTAGTATTGCTTCGACCTTATACTTAGTATTAGGGTTAACTGGTTAGATTTCTGTGACGGGCGCAGGTAGCGCCCCTAGTAGTGCTGGTTTAAGGAGAGATACGTAGAATACTAGATATATATTTATTATTCTAGGTAGTGCTAATTTGTAGTTAACTGGTCCTATAACTCGCTTAATTTTAAACAGCCCTAGCTTTTTATAATCCAGTTTTATGCTTAGTTGTTTTATCTTAATATTTCTCGTATTAGGTAGACCTTATCCCCCTCTTTAAGCGTAGGTTCTATACTACGTTTTCCGTTGTAGTACGACGCTGCTTTCTTTATAAAGAATGCTAGGTCGCTAGCTAGTTCCTCCTAAAGTGCTTTAAGGTCTTCTACCTGTATAGTCGCGGATTAGTTGTCTACTTCTAAGGTTATCGCAGAGCGGTAGGCCTCGGGGTTATAACTATAATTCGCGTATGCTAGTAAGATCTTTATATTTTCCGCAGCTAACATATTATATACGAACTAGGTAAGTAGTAGAAGTCCTACCTAGTCGTTCTATTTATAGTTTATATAATACTAGATATACGTTTCTATTATCTGATTTATCTGTTTAGTTTATCCGTGGTTTATAGGTGAAAAACTTATTAATAGCTTCCTTTTAATACCTAGTAAAGCCGTAAATGCCGTCTAGAATTTTAAAGTAAAGAGCTGATCTCTATCTAATATAATTTCTTCTAGCGCGCTATAGTTTGCTACTACTACTTAGAGAAATGCCTAGGCTAAGTCTTTAGCCGTGCTTAACTCCTTATAGGGTATTATATAGGTGTATTTTATTAACCTATCTATAATAACTAGGATAGAATTATATTCCACTTCTATTATTAGATTCTTAGATAGTAGTAGTTTAACTATAAAGTCCTATATAATAGATGTCTAGGGAGTCTTTAGCATGTCAGGGTGATTGTATTATACTATATAGAGCGTGTTATAATACCTTATTCTATATGCAAGTATTGCACTTACTAATAACCTCCTTAACTATTATTTGCATGCCTAGGAAATAGTATCTCCGCAAGAGCCTTTCCTAGGTTCTAGTGTTTCCCTAATATCCGTAAGCTAGTAGCTTATATTATTCCTTAATAAATTCTTTTTAGATACTCTTAAGAATATATATCTTATTCTTATATAGTAGAAGCCCCTCTATATTCTTCTAGAAGTATTACAAGATGCCTTCCGCTACTATATCCCCTTTATATACCAATCTGATTTTATCTATAAATAGGTTGCTATCGATGTAGGTTGTAGCTGCGATTTATTATTTATTTAAGATAAGGTTATCGCCGTCTTTCTAGAAGATCGCAATGCCCTTTATTTCCTCTTTTACCTTATATTCTAGCTTCCGACTTAGTGCGTTAGCGCGTGCGTTCTCCGTCCCCTTTATATATTTGATTTGTAAGTCGTAGGTAGCAAGTGTCTCTACCCTACCTTATCTGTCGCCTATTTAAGTCTTTAGTTATAGTAAAGCTAATAAGATTCTTATAATTAGTAAGAATTATTACTAGGAAGTTAGCCCCCTAAAGGTAAACCCTCTATTCCCTATAATGCTTTAACTATTACTAGGAGTTCCTTATTATATATATTATAGTTAAGTTCCGCAGACGTTATTTTTCTAGAGTAGTACGCTACCGGATACTAGCTGCTATTCTTATATTTCTATATAAGCACTCCCTCTATCGCCCTATCTGACGCGTCTATCTCCGCTATTAACTTAAGTTCTAGCTAGAAGTTCTAGCGGATAGGTTCCTCTATAAAGGCCTGCTTTAGTTCTTAGAATGCCTTTTCCGCTTTATCTATCTATTTAAACTCTTTCTCCTTTTTTATTAGGTCTATAAGTAGTAGAGCCTTCTTTAAATATAACTTAATAAACTTCCGGCAGAAGTTTGCGAATCCTAGGAAAGATTACACCTATTTAACTATAGTTAGCGTTTCCTAGGTAATAATCGCTCGGACCTTTTTAAGGTCTAGGCCGATTTTCCCTGGCGTAATTATATAGCCTAGAAAGGTGATTTCTTTTATATAGAAAGTTGCACTTAAATAGCTTTAGGCGGAATCCCTTCGCCGCGAGTGCTTCTAAGACCTATGTTATATGTTCTATATACTATTCCTCGTTATCTAAATACACTAGTATATTATTAAGGTAATATATATAGAACCTATCTAAGAAAGCCCTTAACGTGTTATAGTTAACTTCTTAATAGGTTGCTAGGGCGTTAGTTAGCCTAAATAGTATAACCTAGTACTTATAGTAACTAAATCTAGTTTAAAATGCCGTTTTCTATTCCTTGCCCTTTATAATGCGGATTAGGTAATATGCGTCCCTTATATCCAGTTATATAAAGATCACCGCCTTTCTTAGACGGTCTTGCATATCGTCTGCCTGTGGTAGTAGGTATTAATTTTTTATAGTTATCTTATTTAACTTTTAGTAGTTAACGCAAAATTGATCCAGTCTGTCTTTCTTCTTTCAAATAGCGTTAGCGCTCCTAATAGGGAGTGCGACTCCCTTATCCATCCCTTAGATAATGCCTTATTAATATACTCCCTCTATAGTCTTATCTCTTCTTTACTATACCAGCGAAGTAGTTCCTAAGAAGGTTTGCATCCTTCCTTAAGCGGTATCTTATAGTCCTATAGTTAATATTTAGGTAAGGCCTTCTTACTTTGCAGGTTATTAAATATCTATTTAAACTTCTTATACTATACTGGTATCTCTTTTTCGACCTTCGTATTATCTGGTAGAGGGCCTTAGGTTGCGTGCCCTAGCGCGTTATAGGAGGTAGCGCTAACCTCTCTATAGCTATATAGTTATTTTAATACATAGCTATATTAGGTAAACTTCACCTTATAAGTTTCCTAGTTAATTTCTAGATTATATTATCTAATCTAAGGAATACTAAAAATGGCCTAATTATCTCCGATACAGATTATATCCAGGCTGATTTCCTCTAGTAACCTCTAATAGTTACCTGTATAGGTATAGTCTTATGCTTAACTATCCCTCTATTTATTTTAATCGCTGTCCTATTAATAATAGTAAGTAGGGTAGGGTTCCTTCTTCTCTTATACTAGTATATTAAGCCTCTTTATAGCTTCTAGCGAGATGAAGTTCCCCTACGCACTAGAGTTAAGTATAACCCGTAGCTCCTTTCCTCTAGTATAGGCGTTTAGTATTATATGGTTTTAGCCCCCTATAGCCGCTACTTGCTTTCCTAGTCGTCTTCCTTCTAGGACCTCGTATCCTATAAATTGGTTTTCCTATAGTTGGTAACTGCTTTCCTACCTTGTTAGTTGGTATAGGGGTGTTTAGCGCGAATATGCTTTATGCTTTATTACTAATATATTACTAGGCGAAAATTGTTAGGTTTATAGGGAAATAGAGGAAAAGTTGTTTTCCTCTAAATGCGTTTGCCTAACCCTTTACTAGTAATCTCCTAGATGTCTCCTAGCTCTATAATTAAGCTTAGCCTTAGCATCTCCTCTCTAGGGATGCCTTTGACGATCCTAGGCCGTTAAGGTGCTCTAAAGACGACTTGTTGTATATCTTAGTATATAACTATATAGTATATGCCTTCTTCTGGTTTCTCTATTCCTAGCTAGAAGTCCCCTTTAAAGGCTGGTTTATCCCCCTCTTTAGGTTCCTACTAGTTTCCTGCAGAAAGCTTATTGCTAGCTATAATCTATTCTTTATCTATATTAGGTAGCTGGTCTATAGGATCCTAAGATAGGCTTGCCTTTTCTTCTAGTTTATTTCCTAGCTTTTATATTTAGGTGGTTGCATGCTATACTCCTACCCCTTAAGGGTCTAGTTGTAATGCTGCACCTAAGGTTTATATAGCCGCGCTTATATTTCGTTTCTTTTAGGGTCCTTTCCCCTTCTTCTACCTATAAGAGGATGCTAAGTGTCTAGGCAATCCACACTTAAAATAGAGTCCCTTCTAACGTCGCTCGTCCCGTTTTTCCTTAGAGAGTAGGCTTAGCTTCTAGTAAGCGGCGTTAATTTCTATTAGATCCCCCTAGTCCTTCCTTGCTATTAATCCTATCTTCCCTAATCGTTTACTAAAGTTATAGGTCCCCTTCTATTTAAAGGACCTCTTAAAGAATCGGTTATTAATCTTAACCGCTTCCTTAATTATTTTAGCAGACTATTTAGTTAGTCTATCCTAGTTAGCTCGTCCTTAATAAAGTCCTTTAGTCCTACGTAGTACTAGCTAGTTAGGGCGCGATTGCCCTATCCTGCCATATCTAAATACTACTAGAACCTAGCCATATACTTAGAGGCTAACTTATTCTACCTTAGTTGTTATAGCTCCTATTCAGCCGTACTTTACTATTTAAGGTCGCTAAAGACTTATCGGATGTTTTTCTTAAATGCCTTATAGCTTATAAATATAGTCTAAGTTAAGGTCCTTGCTCTAGTTATAACTTGTCCTTAACTAGTCTTATTTGCTATAAAGTTGTTAATATAGGTCTTAACCTAGTTAAAGGCCACGCTCTAAAGGTAACTAATTATATAGATAACCTTTACTACCTTAGTTTCAAATAAGTATTAGTTAAATAGGATATATATATCTATTAAAGTTAGGAAGTTATCCAACTTGCCCTTATCCCTATAGAATATATTAGGTGTCTTAATAATCGCAGTTTATTCCTATACCGCGAGGGTCTAGGCTAGTGCCGGCGTGGAAGCTAGAGTTAGCGTTAGGGTTAGGGTGTCTTTCCCCTTAGTAGATCTAGTAGATAATATTATTCCGTCGATAGAGAGACTAGTGCTTAAAGTATAACGATCGCCTAGCCTATATAGTACTAGGGTAAGTCTTATGACTTAAGTAGGTCCCTAGACCTAGATTATTATTAGATTAATATCGGTATCTATTAATAGATCACTGGTTGCTATACTTAGAAGTATAGCTTATTATAAAGTATAAAGTAATAAGCGTATATTAGGAAATACTATTTAAGTTAAGCATAAAGCTCCTATCTAATAGGTAATAACCCAGTCTTATATAGAACCTTTATGTCCTAGATTATATAGATTATTCTGATTCTACTAATCCCGGATTATATAGATTATTGCGATCTAAATGATCCATCTACGTAACGCGTCATGTGGCCGGCTGACCATTATGCGTAGTTATTATACTAGCTACTATAAAGGAGCCTTCTTTCTTCTAGGGGTTCTTCTATATCTAGCGAACTAGATATTGAGCCTAAGGTCCCCTAGTCATATGTTACCTTCGTAACAGCTAGCTTTATAAAGTATATAGAATTAATTAAATATAATATATAATCTATTTTCTAGTTAGTTTTTTTAATAATATAAGTATATTATTTAATATAGAAATCTATTTATTATTATTACTTATTATTAAATACTACTAGATAAAAGCCTTAGCTTATAAAATATCTAAACTTTAAACTTTTTTAAACTATTATAGTACTACTAGATCCTAGTAGTAAACTACTAGATAGCTTTAGCTAGATATCTTTAAAGCTAGAAGATAGTAAGAGAATATAAGAATATTTAATATACTATTTTAATAATAAGTATTTTAGTTTAAGCAAATAGTATAATATATAAGTATTTCTAATTCTTCTTATCTACTAGTATCTCTTTAAAAAGATACTCTAGTACTTTTAATCTAGGTTCTAATAGTACTTATACTTTTCTTTTTTTAATCTTTTTTCTTTTAACTTTATCTCTACTAATATAGCTACTATATATAAATAGTTTATCTATTTTAAAGTAGCTAAAGCACTCTTTTTCTAATTTTACTACTTTTTTTTTATTATAATATATATTTATAGATCTATAGATATAAATAATATAATAGTAGTAGTAGTAGAAATAGTAGCTATAAAAACTATAGAAGAAAAATATTAAGTTTTATTATATATTATTAAACTATAAAGCTATATAATATAGAATTATTTTATAATAACTTTTAGCTTTCTATTAGCTTTAGATTTTATTAGGCTAATATACTAGTAATTTTTATAAACTAATATTATATACTTTACTATTAGCTTTATATTATAATAAATAAAATATATTATAGATATTATATAAATAGAAAAACTACTATTATATTATATATCTATTTATTATATATTAAATATTAGATACTATTAAATTAGTTATTTCTTATATTTATTATTACTATTTTAGAAACTATTTTTTATATTATTTATTTTAAGATTTAAAATACTAATTTAATCTTTATTTAAATAAGTAGCTACTTTTATTTTTATTTTTTTTTAATCTTAATTTATAAATCTATTATATTAATCTATAGTTAGTAATAGAGTAGAAGATTAGGCTTAATAATTATAACTATCTTTTATTTAAGTTTAATAGATAAAAAATAATAAAAGATATTATAATAGCTTATAGTATTTTAAAACTTTTTATTAAGATAATATTATTTCAAGAAGATTAGAAATAGCTAGAAGCTTTATTTTATTATTTTTTTTTCTTTTTCTTTTTATTATTAAAAATAATAATTTATTTAGTTAGTTTTAATAGTTTTCTAGCTTAATAGTATTATCTTTTCTTAGTAATTTCCTCTATATACTTATTAATCTACTTTATTATTTTTTATAAAATAGTATAAAATAAGAATCTAAAAATAATTTCTTTTTACTTTTTTTTTCTTACTTTTCTTTTTATATTTTTCTCTTTTATATAAAGTAATTACTTATTCTTTTTTCTTTTTTATTACTACTTATTTACCTTTTTTTGATTTAATAGCTACTTTACTATAAGCTTTAATTTTCTTGCTTTTTTTTATTTTCAAAGCTACTTTTTTTAATTTTAAAAATACTTTTATATATAAAATTACTATCTTCTTTTAAAAATGCTTTATTTTTATATTTAAAGCTTTTTTCTTTTTAGCTAGCTTTTTTTTCTTTAACTTAAATACTAGCTAAATATACTAAAACTTCTATTTATTTTTCTTAGCTTAGTTTATATTTAAATTAAGCTTAGAAATAATAGCTTTATTAGTAGATAAATACTCTTCTAGTTTAAAGTTTTCTACTAGTATAATATTTTTATTTTTCTTACTTTTTATATTATTAAACTTATTTATATTTTACTTATTAAACTTATTTACTTTATTTAAATTACTAATATAATCTTTATTTTAATTATAAGCTCTTTAAGCTTTTTTATATTTAATAGACTAATTAGAATATCTATTTTTATAGTAGCTAAATTTTCTATAATAATTATACTTTTTTTAGATCTAATAGTTTAAATATTACTATTAGATTTATATAGTTTATAGTTTATCTCTTTATTATCTTTTAATTAAAAGTTAAATTATAAGATTAAATTTAAGTTTTTTTAAATTAATAGACTTAATTAGATTATTATAGAAATTATAATATACTAATAATTTATACTATTAATATATATAATTATAAAAGTTTTTTTTAATTTTTTTAATAGCTATAATAGTATTACGAGGCGAATATAAAATATATAAAGCAAAAGTCTAAATTTAATATAAGAAGAATTAACTAATAAGAGAAAAGAAGCTTCTTTTATATAAGCTTTTTCTAGAAAGTTTCTCTAGCTTTCTAGAAAGTAAGATTATAGTTATATTATATATATAAAGTTATATACGCTAGTGCTATATACTAAGCCTTAGTATAAAAGATAGATAAAAAAAATAGATAAAAAAAATAAATAAAAAGACGATTAAGTTATATATATAGATATTATATACTAAGTCTTAATATTAGATATAATCTATTATATTACCCTTTTTCTTACTTTATTAAATATAGGGTTATATTACCTCTATTTGTTCTTTCTAGTTATTAAGTGCTTTATAGTTTCTAATAGCATCTTCCGGCTTCTATATAGGCTTAGTATAACCGGTCTATTTTACTAGAAACTTTCTTTATTAGCTTTAGCTTTATTATATAATCTTCTTTTTTAGGATTTTCTAAACTTTATATTTTTTATTATTCTTAATATATTAGTAGAATTTAAATTCTACTAAAAACTTTTTTTAATATTATTAGAATATTTTTAGCAGCTTTAGTTACTAAAGTTATAAGTTAATTTTTTTAATATTATTAGAGTAAAAAGTTAGTAGTAAGAGCCTAAGCCTGCTTTAAGCCTGCTTTAATAATATTAAAAGCTTATTTTATTTATATAATATATTTTATATTTTATTTTTTATATTTATTATTTATAATATTCTCTTATTTAGCTTCTTATAATATACTTTTATATATAAGATTACTTTTAGATTTAATACTTAAGATACTAACTATATCTTTTATTTTTTATAGATAATTAATATAGAAAGTATAATAGATAATATAGTATTTAATAGCTTAAATTAAAATATCTTTATATAAACCTATATTATAAATAATATTAAACTTAGAATCTATAATAGTAATTTTAGCTTAATAGTAATTATAATAATAGTTATAACTTTTATATTAAGTAAAGAATATAAATATAGATTAAATATTATCTTTTTTCTATTTATTCTTTTTTATATTAATCTATAATCTATCTTTTCTTCTACTTTATAATCTATTCTTCTTTCTATTTTATAATCTATCTTTCTTTTTACTTTATAATCTATTTTTCTCTCTATTTTATAATCTATTTTTCTTTTTACTTTATAATCTATCTTTTCTTCTACTTTATAATCTATTCTTCTCTCTACTTTATAATCTATTTTTCCCTCTACTTTATAATCTATTCTTCTCTCTACTTTATAATCTATTTTTCTCTCTATTTTATAATCTATTTTTCTCTTTACTTTATAATCTATCTTTCTTTTTACTCTGCGATCTATTCTTCTCTTTACTTTATAATCTATCTTTCTCTCTACTTTATAATCTATTTTTCTTTCTACTCTTTTCTAATAATTCTTATTAAACTTAATTATATTTAATATAAATTATATAAATATATTTTATAAGCTTATACTAATACTAAAAAGTAATAAGAACTATAAAGTCTATAGATCTATTAGCTTTATTTATCTGCTTACTTTATATTTATTAATATACTAATTAAGAAAAACCTTCTCTACTTAGTTAACTTTCTATTACGCTTTATAAACTAAATCCTTTATATTCTTAATACTAGATATAACTTTCTGCGGCACTTTTATCTCTTTTTATTTATATTACTACTTTTTTATTATATAATAGTTTATAGTTTCTAATTTTATTTACTATTTATTATATATTATTTCCTAATCTAGCCTATTATTAAGCCTATACTCTATACTTTTTATATTATCTCTAGTCTTAAAATAAATAACTATTATAAGCTTATTAGATAATTCTTAAAGAATTAGTAGTTAGTATAATCTTTAGAAAAAAGAAATACTATACTTAGCTAACTAAAAAAAGCTACGGCTTATTATTAACTATAGAGGCTTTCTTTTTACTCTTAATCTATATTTTTATTATTTAACTATTTAGTAACTAGTTTTATAGAATAAGTATAATTTTTACCTTTTATAGTATCTTCTAGCTATTTATCTATTACTATATAAACCTTTTACTTTTTTAATAGTAAAGAAAGAATATTTAATTTATTTTTAGAGCTAATATCTTTACTATTATTATTTTATTATAAAAAAGAAAATCTAGAATAACTATTCTTTAGACTAATTAGCTACATATAACTATTTCTAAGCTTATAGCTACTTATAGGTAGTTTTTAATATATAATATCCTAGATTGCAATATTAGTATATATCTTTCGCTTATAAGATCTATTATATCTTTATATCTTTACTTTTTTTTTATAAAAGCTACTAAGCTATCTAATATTATATACTATTAGTTTCTAATATAAGAGAAAAGATAAAACTTTTAAAGTATATATTATATAGTCTTTATTTTCTTTTAGATCTATAATAGTTTATTTAAACTTATTAGCTATATTATTTCTATAATTGCTATCTATTTAAATAATATAGCTTTTTATCTTAAAGACTAATATAGTATATATTTCTTTTTTCTTTTAGGCACTTTACTTTATTTATAACTTTCTTATACTATTTTATATAACTAAATCAAAATATTAGTCTTATAATAAAAGCAAATAGATAATATATAAGTAGTAGTACTATACTTTAACTAAGAACTTAAAGAATCAGCTGTTTACTTCTTAGCTATAATAATAATAAATATAGATATAAAAATAATTAATTAAGTTAGAATAGTCTTAAACTACTTTCGAACTATATTAACTTTATAATAAGTATATATTCTTTTTATATTATAGAACTAAATTAAAGACTTAATAATAACTAGTACTAGAAACTTCTTATAGCTAAGCTAGTAATTATTAGTATCTTATTTAACCGGAAAGTATATTACTAGACCTTTATAGGATTAGGTAATAAGATTATATAATTAATAGCTAGGTTGTACTAAAATTGCCTCTTTATATTTTTAACTTTAGATCTTCTATTTTTACTAAAGATTAAAAGCATATTATTATAAATCTTAGTTATTAGAAGTAAGCGTTTTTCTTCTATACTATTAATTATCTAATAGATATATTAGTATTATCTTTTCTATTAGTATTAAGATATATTTATATACTTTATAAGTAATCTAAAACTTACTATTAAGAGACTAGAGCTTAAAACCTTTAAGCTTTTATTAAAATATAATATACTTCTAATAGTTACTAATAAAAGTACTAAGGTTTACTATATTTATCTTTAGCTAGATATGGTCTTTTAGTTCTAGCTTGCTTGCTGCCTATATAGCTAATATAATAAAGGCTTTAAGATTATACTTACTTTTTAAGTAAAAAGTTTTTTATAATCTAATAAGATTTTCTTACTTATTTTTTTATTTAAGATCGCTTTATAATAAAGGACTAGCATTTATTTTATATTAAGACTCCTTTATATCTATTTCTCTAGCTTTACTACTTCTAATATATCTACTATTATATATAATACTATAGCTTCTTTTTCTACTATTCTTTTATAATAAAGTCTTATATATATAGTAATATACTATAATATTAATCGCATCTAAAAAGCTTAAACAAATTAAAAAGATATAGTCTTTATATAATAGATATATAAGTAAGAAAGATAAAAAGCCTCTTAAGTTATATTAAAAGTTATATAAAAACAAGTCTTATTAGAAAAAGCTTAAAGTATAAATAGTTAGCTTAAACTTATTATTTATAGAGCTTATTAGAATAGACCTTTTCTACTAAACGTATTATAGCGCGTTGTTATTAGCTTTCTAAACAATAAGCTAGATAATATATAAAATACTTATAATAATATAAACTTTAGATATAGAGCTTTTTTTAAATATATTATTAGCTAGAGAATTATTCTAAAGTCTGTTTTATCTTTTAACTAAAGCGGTATTAGCTTAGCTTTTAGCTTTTTTTTTAGATAAAGTCTATAGAATATATAAGAGTAAATATATACTTAAAAGATAAAAGCTATAGATATACTAATTAAGAATCTTATATATAATAATATCTAAAATAAAATAATACTTATAGAGTTTCTAAAAGGTATTATTTAAAGTAGTCTTTTATTATCTAAGTTGATATTAGCAGCTCTATTATATTAGGCGCAAGTTCTTCTCTATAGTATAATTAAGATAATATAGTACTTAAATAAAAAATATACTTTATTATAAAAATAGTTTATTAAAAAGATTAAGGCTTTATAGAAAGTAAGATAAAAATTAGAGGAGAAAAAAAGCAAAATATAACCGAAATAATAATAGTAAGTTAGGTTTAGCACTACTACTAAGTAGTTCTAGTATAGCTATATCTATGTCTTAAGAGCTATATATAATTAGATACTTAATTAATATTCTATTTAGTTATATTTTATACTATTAAAACTTACTATATACTTTCTTAAAAAAGATATTACTTATAAAGCAGTAAAGATATCTAGTAGGTATGCACTTAATAGAGAATATATCTTAGAATAGATTATAAAATAAGTATAAAGCGGATTATAAAGATAGATTATAAAATAGATAAAAGGATAGATTATAAAGTAGATAAAAGAATAGATTATAGAGTAGATATAAAGATAGGAGAGATAATATAATACTAGGTAGTAGATAAATCTTCTTATTATTCTTAATAATACTTATATTCTTATCTTTATTTTTCTACTTATCTTTCTTATTATCTCTTAACTCTAAACTAAAGACCTATATATATACCTTTTTACTAAAGTGTTTTTTAGCTTTTTTAGCTTGCTTAATCTTTTTTTAATCTAATCTTTCTTATATAATATTATATATTACTAATAATTAATATAGTTATTAATATAAAAAGTATCTTAAGCTATTAGCTTTATATAAAACCCTTTTAGCTAGAATATAAGCACTTTTAAGAATCTCTTCTAGCATCTAGCACCCTTAATTCTATAGTCCTTTAGGCTTCTAGACTTTTAGTACTTTTAGATATAAGACTTTAATTATTCTATAAATTAGATAAAGCTTCTATTTTTCTCTTTAAGCAGATATATATTAAGAAGAAAAACTAGATATAAGATAAGCTTTCTTTTTATATCTAGGTTCTCTAGATTAAATATATATAAGATAGCTTAGATTTTAGCTACCTTTTTTCTATCTAGTAGATTTTATTAAGTGTTTTATTATCTTTATACTTATTCTTATCTATTAGTATATCTATTTATACCTAATAGTAATTATTTTCAAGGCCCTTTTCTATACTAGCTAGGACTATATCTAATTATCTTGCTTTTAAAGGTATTAGGATTAGATTTATTATAACTATCTACTTTCTAATACTAAGCCGAAACTAGCAAATTAGATAGGGTAATTATATAGCTATTTAGAATCTAGCTTGAATTTCGGCCTTCTAGTAGTAGTAGATGCGGGCTCTTTTCTAATCAGCGTTCTTAAATAAACTAAGATAAAGCTATTAGGAAACCTCTTAACTTAGAAGCCTTCTAAGCCTTAGTAGCTAAAGTAGTAACGTTTAGATAAAATTTTATAGCTATAAAAGATAGTCTAAGCTTATATGCTAATAGAGAGCATTTCTATACACTAATTTATAATAGTTATATTATAACTATTATTTATTATCTCTTAGGAGTTAAATACTATTTTTAATAGATATATTATATAATAAAGTAGTACTAAGTTTATTGCCTTAAGATTTATATCTTAAGTGTTCTATTTAGCTATCTAAGTTAACTATCTATAAATACTATCTTTCTTATTTATTTTATTAAAAAAGTCTTTTAAAAGGAATTAGTATAGCGTTTTTATAAACGTGGTATTATATCTATTCATAGCTCTAAACTAAATAATAAACTTAATATAGTAGCATAGAGTATAAAATTTAGAGTAGTGCTAATAGACATCGCTGTCTTTTTCTACTAGTTAGTACTTAGTAAAGGTATTCTTATAAGTATCTAATTAAATAAGATATTAATAGAAATAGTTTAGTATCTTTTTATTTTATACTTTATAGTTATAAATAAATATAAAGTTAATAAGTGCCTAAGTGTAGAAAAGTGCTAAAGATATAGTATTAACTAGTAATAGAGTAATAACTAGAATAATAATTTAAAGAAGTTAAGCTTTTTATCTTCTATTATCTAAGATAAAGTTACTAAACTTATAGAAATGCTTTAGTCCTAGAAAGGCTAGTATAAGATTAAAAAGAGCATCTAATAAAACTAGACTAGGTAATTGCTTATAACTTCTATCTAATCTTTTAAAGCTCTTTATAGCTCTTTACTAGATATTAGCTTATAGATTAGCTTAATAACCTAATAAATTAAGTTTTAAAATATACTCTTAAGTAGTTAATAAAGGATATCTATTAAGATGCTCTTATATATATTAGTATAAGAATATTTCTAAGCAAAGCATATATTTTAATAGATCTAATTAGAATTAGTTAGAGGAATATTTTCTATATTTTACTAATTTATTTAATCTTTTATTTATTTATAGATGATAATAGCTACTTCTCTAGAATATTTTATAACTTATTCTATAGCATCTAATATATTCTATACTATCTTAAGAATTTAATACTAGTAATAAGAGCTACTTCTTAATAGTCTACTAAGTGGTTTAAAAGAATTAGATAATAATCCCGAATTTTATTATCCGTATACTAGACTAGCTATCTACTTTTAGCTAGTTTAGTAAAGCTATCTATTATTAGTATAGGTTTAGTAAAAAAAGCCTTAGAAACTTATATAATAATATAATACTTATACTTTTATAATAAAGCTCTAATTATAGCTTCTATATTATATCTTTATCTAACTTTTTTATAATCTGCTTTAATATTAGTAATAGTATAATAAGTATTATTCTAGGTCGATTTTAGCTATATTATAGAGCCTAAGGCAAATTCGCTAGAATGGCATATAGGGGCCAAGTAGTTATATTCTTTCTATATTAAGTTATTAAAGTTTTATCTAATTTAATATATACTAGAATAATTATTCTACTAGAAGAAACTTTCTTTTATATCTTCTACTACTAATCTATAGTATATATCTTATCTTAAACTCTTTTATACCTATTACTATTATTCTAATACTTCTAAATAGGTATCTAAATAAGATCTTTAGTAAAGAGCTTATAACTAAGTATAAATTCTAAAACTTTTTAAATTAGATAATAATAAAGAATATGCTTCTTAGGCTCTCTACTAACTACTTAAGAGTTAATTATAATCTTTTTTATCTTCTACTAATTATTATCTAGTATTCTATAAGAAATCTTATAGGTTATATATATTAAATCCGTATAGCTATTAATAGTACTATCTATATTTTAAGTATTATTTCTAAGTAATAGCTAGCTAAAGTAGTTCTTAATAGCAGCTTTATTAACTTAAGCTCTTAAAAACTAATTAGCTAGATTCTAGTTATACTTAGAAATAAAAAAAGTATAAGATTATTTCTTATTAAATATTATAGAAAGTATTAGCTAGTCTTTAAGTAGAGTATAGTTTTCTTTTAAGTTATCTAAGATTAAAGTTCTTATAATAGAGCTACTATCTTATTTATTATCTCTAAAGAAGATATATTAGGTTACTACGCTACTATTACTTTTTAAAGAGCTATTCTATATCTTATTTAAGTCTAATACGTTTATATCGCTATATTTATTTAGGTTTAGTATATTAATATCTATTCTATCTTATATATCTAGTAGTAGCTATATAAAAGAAAGGATCTAAAGCGCGCTTAGTACTTTAAAATCTGCGAATTTGTTTTTAATACTCTCTATACCTATTTTATTAGCTACTTGTTTATTAGCCTATAATAATAAGCTAGCGTTCTAAATAACTAACTACCTAGAATATTATACGCCTCTTTTTCTCTTAGCTACTTATATATTAACTTCTCTAATAAATATATTAGCGTCTGCTCTATATTATAATTATTACCTATCTATATATTCTTATCTATCTTAAACCTATCTTCGTCTACTCTATTATAATATAAAAGAGAGAATATTACTAGTATTATATCTAAAAAGCTAGATTAATCTTTTATTATATATAGAAGGTTTTATCTTTTTAAAACTATATATTTATATTTAGTAATACTTATAGTATTCTATACTTCTTCTAATATTAAATACATCTCTACTTTATAAAGAGTATAATAAAAAAAGGATTATAGTTTATTTTTATAATATAGGATTTAGTTGCTACGAGATTATAATAGTCTAATAAAGATTAATATAGCTTAAATTATAGCGAAATCTAAATATATCTTAATTAATATTAACTGCAGATACTAAGCTAGTAGAAAGATATAAGAAAATACCTTTTAGAATATTTTCTTAAAGTTAATAAATCTTTAGAGCTAGGGATATAGATGCTATAAGATTATAATAGTCTAATAAAGGTTAATATAGCTCGAATTATAATAGAATCTAAGTATATCTTAATTAATATTAACTTGCAGATACTAAGCTAGTAGAAAGATATAAGAAATACCTTTTAGAATATTTTCTTAAAGAGTTAGCAAATCTTTAGGGCTAGAGGTATAGTTGCTATAAGATTATACTAGTCTAATAAAGGTTAATATAGCTTAAATTAGAGTTTTACTACTTAAAAACATATATATATATATATTAGTTTAAGTAATAGATATTAGTAGATAGCTAAGATATAAAAAAAGAACTTTCTTCTATTTATTATTAGGCACCTTTTACTAGTTTATAAATCTACTTAAAAAAGTAATCTAAATACCTAATCTAATCTATTACGCCTTTTTAGACTTTATTAAAATTCTTATCTATCTGCTAATACTAAGATTAGAAGTTTAAGAAGCTATCTTAAGAAGATAATAATACTAGATCTTTTATTTACTTTATCTTTACTATTAATTCCCTTAAGCTTACTAACCTTTTATATTACTATAATTATAATACCTTTTTTAAAGTTATTTCTCTCTTAAATACTATTTTTAACTATTAAGTTAATATTAGTAAAAGTCTAGTAGTAGATAAACTTATTCTTATTCTCTAGCTAATAGTAATAATAAAAAGCTTAGTCTATTATTCCTAGTTAGTAATTAACTTCTAAGAAAGTAATAGATATAGCTTTAGGCAGATTAAGACTATATAATAAGTAACTACTTATAGTAATAATAAAATAAAAGGTTTTTTAATTAGCTATAAGCATAGAGCTGCTTAAGTTTATAAAGAACTAATTAAGCTACTTAGTTTGCTTAGATTAACTATTTAATTAAGTTATAAAGATTAAGTTATTATTAGTAGGTTTTTTAAGCTAGTTAACCTTATACTTTTAGAAACTAAAGCTATAGAATTAAAAGCTTAATTTATAATTTTTAAGAGGATTTAACTTATAAGATATATATAATAGATAATAGAAAAGAAAAAAGATATAAAAATATAATATATAGGTTTATTTTTAGTATTCTTATAATCCTTCCACTTTTTAAGAACTTTCTATAAATAATTAATCTTACTAGATAACTTAAAGATCGATCTATATTAGTAAAATATAGATTAGACTTAGTCTTTTAAACCTAGCAAAAAGCACTATTTTTTTCTTATATATATTATAACTACTTGCTTTATATTAATTTAAGAAGATGCTATCTCTATCTTTTAATTCTATTATATAGAGAAAAAAAAATAGATATAAAAGTAATAATAAACTTTAGTATTATCTTTTTAAAAGGCTTATATCTACTAGCTAAGCTATAGTAGTTCCGCTTATACTATATCTTATTTCTATTATACTTTATATTTTCTATAGTCTTAATATTAGTAATATGTTTATTCTATTTATTACTATACTTATAGTCTAACTATTTAAAGCAATTTATAGATAATTCTATAATATTCTAGCTAAAGAACTTACTAGTATAGTAGAACTATAAAAGAAGTATTTTAATAAAAGAGGTAATTTTACTAGTAATTCTATTAGCTTTACTTTTTTTCTTTTAGCTTAGATCTTTTTTACTTTCTTATTTTATATATTATTAAGTATAGTAAGCTTTCTCTATCTAGTTTTTTAAGATAGAATATTAGCCTATCTTAAAAGTATTATATTCTTAATAGTTAGAGTTATATTACTAAGGCTACTTATTAAAGGAGTTCTACTAAAAGAGATATATTAAAGAGAATAGTAGAAATATAAAGTCTTAAGATAGTTAATAAGCGTCTAGTTAATAGATCTTTCTTTATATTTAATATTAAATTTATTATAAAAAAGAAATCTAATAGTATAAGTAAGATAGTCTAGAGTTCTTTTAGCTACTAAGTGCGCCTTTAATACTACCTTTTTACCTTTATAGATTGATTTTATTTTTAGGTACTTTATATTATATTAGTAATATATTATAAAATATATTAAGAACTTTCTTTTAAAAAAGTAGAAAGTTAATATAATAAAGCGTAGCTATTTTTAACTATTAGAGTATATCTTTTTCTAATATACCTATAAGTACTATCTATCTTAGTTAATATCTTATCTAATAGCAGATTACTACTTAATCTAAAGTATAAATCTATAAAGTCTCTTAGCGGCGCGCTATAGGTAGGTTCTTTATACACTTAGAAGAATATTATATAGTAGTTAGAATTCTTTTCTTTAGTATAGAAAATCTTTTCTAGCTTATTTATCTACTAATCTAATAGACTTAAAGGAACTAGAATAGTAGTAATATTATAAAATTGCTTAATAAAATAGGTAGAGCTATTTAGATAGTAGAGGCATAGAAAACTAAACTTCTTCTTTTATAATCTTATTAGTAGAATAAGTATTAGATTAACTTACTTAGCTGTTTTTAGTATAATAGTAGTTATTAGAGTCGCTTTTAATCTTATACTATATTTGATTAAATATAGCTTAAATATAGTAAATAAGACAACGATTATAGTTTTGCTATAGCCTATAATATAAGCAAAAAGTACTATTTCTAGCAGACTATAAATATAGTTTAAGGCCTAGTAGCAGGCGTAGGCCTATATAAACGAAATAGTTAATCGCTTTAAATAAGAAACCTTAATAATATATCTTAGTTTAATATATATAAGAGTTATATAAGAATAGCTTATATATATTATACTAGATTTCCTAAGTAAGATATTAGTAGACCTTACTTTTAAATAAGTTTTAAAGACTATAATATTTAAAGTTAGCTATATCTTAAATAAAATAGAAAGAGTATATTATAAGCTTATCTTAGAGTATTCTTAAGATTAAGAGTTATTATATATTTATTCTACTACTTTTTAAAATCTTTATCTTTATCTTACCTACTTTAAATTCTTTCTGCTATAAAGTTAATAGGATTTCTATTTCCTTTAGATTAACTAGTCTAGCTTATAAAAGTTATCTTAATCTATAGTGCTTAATTGCTTAGAAATAGTAGACTTATCTTTAAGATCTATATCTATTTACTAATAGTTAGATATAATAGATCTAATATTTAGATTATCTTTAGAACTATAGTTACTACTACTTAAGTCTATTAACTTAAGTGGTATTAATAGTATATATAATATAGAAGCTTACTAGATAATAAGGCACTAGAGCGGTAGCAGGTGCCGGTTTCTATAGACTAGGTTATATAATAGAATTAAGGTCTTATAGAAGTTATTATATCTTAGTAAAGAGGACTACCTTTACTAGAACTAGTAGTAGTAGGCTCTACTTAAGGTAATTTGCAAGCGGATATAGCTTCTAGGATAGAAGCAGGTACTATAGGCCTATCTTAAGAAATAGAATAGTAAAAGAGGGACTGCTTAAGTGCTAAGGGAGAGAACTAAAGATAGAGAGTAATAATAGAGAGGTTATTTTTATCTAAAGTATTATATAAGATACTAAATATATTATAGAAGCTAGGTATTATAACTATCTATATATACTTATAGTAGAGAACGTAGAAAGCAAATAATAGCCTAGCTTAAATATCTTATTCTTATTAAAAGTAATACTAAAACTATTCTTAAACTATTTCTAGAGCTTTTTATTATTAAGATATATAATATTCTAATATTTCTTTAGAAGGAATTCGAACTAAGATTAGAGTAGAGAACTAAATATTATACTATCTAATCTAGAAGGCTTCTACTTAAGACTACTACTATCTATATATAGCTTAACTATAAGTTTAAGATAAAAGAACTTAAAAGAAGTAAGTCTTAAGATAAAGGATCTAATTAGCATTTCTATTAAAGTACCGACTTATAAAAGAGGATTTATAGCTAATTATAATTATTAATAATAAAATTCCCTAGAGCACTATAATAAGAAAAGTAAAAAAGAATATAATAGAGAAGTATATATTATCTAAAGCTCTAAGAATTAGCTATATTCTCTAACTAGGGTTTATTCATATTCTCTAACTAGGGTTTAGAGAGTAAATTTGCAGATAATATACTAAATACTTAAAGCTTACTAGTAATATAAGAATTATTAATATAATAGATAGTAGAAAAGATATAAATTTATAATAAAGTAGAGAGGGTTTAAGTAAAGAAATATCTAGAGGTTTAGTAGAAAACCTTAAAGGTTAGTAGATAAAGCTAATAAGATATAAATTTATAAAGCAGCTAGCGCTAGTAGATCGGGCCGTAGTATTAGATTGGCTAGTAAATAGATAAATAGATAATAGAGTAGATAATAAAGCGGATGCTAGAGCGGATACTAGAGCGGATATAGAGTGATAGTAGGTAGATAGTAGGGTAGATAGATAAGAATATAAATTTAGTTTATTATATTAATAGATTAAAGAAAGGTAGGTAATATTATTTACTTTAAGATAGTAATATTATTTACTTTAAGACTACTCTTTATTTGCTTTTTTGCTTAATATATATTAATAGCTTTCGTATCTAAACCTCTACCACTTTTATAACTCTAGCAGCCTGCTACCTCTTATCTTAAGCTACTAATAACCTTAATCTATATCTATTTTATGCTTTTAATATAACTATCTCTTATTCTAAGCATATCTATTCTTATAATACTAAGAACCCTTATGCTCTTAAGATAGCTATCTTCTTATCCTAAGTATATCTATCTTTATAATACTAAGAACTCTACTTTATTCCTATAATTATTAATAAATTAGTAGTATTATAGCTCTAAGTAAGTTTTATTTTAGTATAATTTAGAGTAATACTAATATAAATTACTTGAAGAAAACTAGCTATCCGCTTTAAATAGAAAAGGAATAATATTTATATATATAAAGTATAGCTTATAAACTCTAAGTACTATAATTTCTTATACTAGTATAATATTTAGCGAACCGATTAAGACTTAGCGGACTGGAAGAACTTAAAAACGCAATATTTAAAGTTATTAGCTATAAAGATTTTATAGTTACTATTTAAGAAAAATGATATAAGCTCTAGAGATTAGCTTAAAAAAGAAAAGATTTTATCTAAGTAGTAGTAAAAGTTAGTTAGGCCTTATATAAACCACTTAGGTAGAAGTATAGAGATAAGAAGTAGAAAAATAAGATAGAAGTCTAGCTAAAGGCTGCCTCTAATACTATTAGTAGATAGTAGATAGTAATATAGAAAAAGTGAAGGCTAAAGTAGTTAGTAGAGATAAAAGAGTAAATAGATAAGATTAAGAAGAAAGCAGATAAGAATACTAAAATAATAGATATATAAAATAATAGTAAAGATAATAAGAGAGTAAGGTTAACTTCTAGATAAATATCTGCTATAATATTAATACTATTATATTATAATAAAGTAATATTAATATATCTTACCTTTTTTACCTCTCTACTAAAAGGTTTTATTTAAGCGGATTACTACTTTTCTTAAGATATAATAAGTAAGATAATATATATAGAGGGAGTCGGTTCTAGTAGTATAAAATACTCTATCTAAAAAACTAATAACTATTTAGTTTTTCTTTTATTAAAGTATACGCATTCTTCTAGCAACTAAGCTAGTAGAGGAATTAGGTCTATAGAATAAGTTTTTAGTTAGTATTAGTACTTTGCTATCTTAAGGTACTATAGTTAAAATAAACCTAGAAGATATTAGTATAAAGAATATAAAGTAGCTGGAATTTCTTAAGGCTTATAAATTAACTTATTAAAACTTTAAAGTAGATATAATAAGGTTCTACTTTAAGGTAAATAATAAGGTTAGAGATATTAAGAAACGTAAGATTAAGGATTAGAATAGCTTAATAAGCGCTATAATAAAATAGGATTAGGACTTTTATAAGTTAGTATATTAATTAAGATATATATAATTATAGAAGGTAATAGAGATATTAAGAGGTAGTCTATAATTATATAATATTATTTTTATTAGAATAGAAGTTTAATTTAGATCTATATAATATATTAAGATATTAAGAAGATAGTTAGGTATAAATAAAGAAATAACTATTTTATAAGGATTATAAAGATAAACTATTATAATAAGCTATATTTCTATAAATATTTAAATAGAAGTATTCTAGTAAGCAGTTTTTAAAGTTTTATCTTTAGAAAACTAAGACTATAATCCTTCTATAATCTATTCTATAATCCGTCCTGCACTCTATTCTATACTCTACCTCTAATCCGTTCTCTAATCTATTCTCTAATCTGTTTTCTAATCCGCTTTATAATCTAGCTTCTAATCTATTCTGTACTCTATTCTATAATCCGCTTTATATTCTATTCTATACTCTATTCTATACTCTATTCTTTAATCTAGCCTCTAATCCGTCTATAATCCGCTCTGCACTCTATTCTATAATCTACTCTCTAATCTGTTTTATAATCGCTTTGTACTTTATTCTATAATCCGTTCTATACTCTATTCTATACTATTCTACTATCTAAAATCTACTAATCTATTCTATAATCCGCTTATACTTATTCTATAATCTATCTAATCCGTTCTATACTACTTTATACTTTATCTATAATCTATTCTATACTTATTTTATAATCTACTCTAATCGTTCTAAAATCCACTTTTAATCTTCTAATCTCTTATACTTTATTCTATAATCTATTCTATACTCTATTCTATAATCTACTCTCTAATCTGTTTCTATAATCCGCTTTATACTCTATTCTATAATCTACGTTCTATAATCCTATTCTAGCATCTCTATTTCTATAATCTACTCTCTAATCTATTCTATATAAGAAGTAAAGAAGGTAGCTTATTTATAGTTGCTATTAAGTAAGCTAGAGTTTAGAAAGAGTATAACTTATACTTTAGTATTATAATTATAGTTCTATATATACTCTTTTATATAACTAGTTGCAGATATATATAATATATTTAGTAAGAACTTTCTTATAATACTATATTAAATAGTAGGCTATTACTATACTATACTCTCTATAGAGGTAGTAATAAGAATCCTATAAAGGAAAACCGACTTCTATAAAGGGATCTGGAATATAGTTATAAGAACTAGTATTATATTAGGATTTAAAAGCATATTTTTTAATTATTAGAATTAAGAAAGTAAGGTTGCAGGTGTTTTTAGAATAATTAAGAGGTCTGCTATATCTTTAAAGACTATAATAACTGCGGAATACTAAGATATATTATTGATTTAAGTATAGGAAAGTTAGAGAAAAGATTAGAGATATAAAGCATACTATATAAATATAGCTAAGAGAGATTAAACCGCTATTATATTATTAAATAGAATAGAATAGATTAG
This sequence comes from Gremmenia infestans, assembly GCA_032629725.1. Taxonomy (NCBI): domain Eukaryota; kingdom Fungi; phylum Ascomycota; class Leotiomycetes; order Helotiales; family Hamatocanthoscyphaceae; genus Gremmenia; species Gremmenia infestans. The sequence continues at coordinate 1,528,601 of JAFEVB010000036.1, read as the reverse complement.
TAAGATAAAGATAATAGCCTGCCATCTACTATTATAGATCTGGCTGTCTTAAATACTAGTTATATTATTAAGAGTATTTATAGTCGATTAATATATAGTTATATTATTAAGTATATCTTAGTTAATAAATATATTTAAGATTATAAGTACTAATTCTATAGTTAACCTCTATATCTTAAGAATGTTTATTCTTAGATAGTATTAAAATCAGTCTATTATATTACTTGCTAAAGAGTATTTAGATAGTTTTATTAATTATCTATTATCTGTTTTCTTAGATCTTAACTATTAGAATAAAAAGAGATTATATTTTATCCTTTATAACTTTAAGAGTACTATTTTGCTTCTCTCCCGCCGCTTTTCTATATATTTATACTATTAGTATAAACTAGAACTTATAGTTTAATAAGACCTTAGGCTTATTAAGATATATTAAGACCTCTAAATAATATACTATCTTAGATATTAAGCTAATATAGAACTTATAGTTTAATAAAACCTTAGGCTTATTAAGATATATTAAGACCTCTAAATAATATACTATCTTAGATATTAAGCTAACTTAATAAAACGGCGGCAGATATTAGTATAGTAGCTATATATAAAGATATAGCAGTTACTAGTTCTAGGTTAAGTAGAGAGATTTAGATTTAACTGCTTTCTAATCTAGCTATTATTAACTTTATAGTATAGGATTCTAAAGCTAGAGAAATTAAAAGGGTAGGCGAAGGAAATAGTATCTATTATAAAGCTAATAATCCTGCCTTTAGTAAAATTTTAACTAATTTATAAAAGCTTAGTATTACTAGTAGAAGTTAGAAGTTAGACGTCTTAGCAAGAAACTTGCCTTATAACTAGCTTATAGGACTTATATAATATGCTAGAATAGAGAAGGATCTTTTATCTTCTTCTAATTATCTTCTAATATCTATAATAGTATTATAATACTACTTTATCTGCTTTCTACTATTAAATAGTAAGTATAGTATATTCTAAAAGATATCTTAAGATAGATAAAGTATTAAATAATAATAAATAGAACCTTCTATCTACTTAAGCACTATAATAGCTAATAAGTTGCTAACTATAAAGAGCCTATTCCTAGAATAGTATATATTTTAAGCTATTAAGTTAAATAATAATAAATAGAACCTTCTATCTACTTAAGTACTATAATAGCTAATAAGTTGCCGACTATAAAAAGCCTATTTCTAAAATAGTATATATTTTAAGCTATTAAGTTAAATGCTAATAAATAGAACTTTCTATTTATTTAAGCACTATAATAGCTAATAAGTTACTAACTATAAAAAGCCTATTCCTAGAAATAGTACCTTCTATCTACTTAAGCACTATAATAACTAATAAGTTACTAATTATAAAAAGCTTATTCCTAGAATAGTATATATTTTAAGCTATTAAGTTAAATATTAATAAGCTTAATAATAAGTAATATAGCTTAATCTAGAAAAAGGTATATTATTATTCTAATAGTTATATGCTTTTATTAACTTTATTCTCTATAGCTTAATAAGCTAGAAACTATAAGTAATTAGGCTAGAGTGCTAAATCTATTCTAGCTTAGATTAAGCAACTTGCTTATAACTAAGAGATCCGTCTTAAAGCGCTATAATATAATATAGCAGACGCTTTTACTAATCTTAATAAATTAAAAGTTAAAGCTAAGACCTATTTGCTATAATTAGCGCGCTATAGCGTCTAAGTTATAAGTAAATTAAGAATATAATACTAATTTAGAAAAGAGCTATATTATTAAAACTAAAGTTAAAAGATTATAAGTAGCTTATAAATCGTTTTCCTCTTAAACTATAAAATAAAAGCAAAAAGTATAGATTCTTAAGCTTAAAGGCATTAGTATAAAGTAAATATTTATAAATAGAGAAAAAGCATACGTAGATAAAGACTAGCCTTAAAAAGTAAAAGTATAACTTTCTAATTAGCGAAACTTCTATAACTGCGGCCTAAAGTTATAGTATTAGATATTTCTTTTCTTAAATAATATATTTACTAATTAGTAATAGAATTAGTTTTTCTTAGATATAGAAATAATATTCTATAGTTATAATTAAAAATATAATTAACCAACTATATAAAAGCGTAGTTAGACTATATTAGCTCTAAAAATTAGATATTAAGACTAGTTAAGATACTTAAGATAAAAGCGGATTATAAAAGATAGCAGATAGTAGAATAGATAGTAAAATAGATAATAGAATAGATAGTAGAACAGATAGTAGAACGGATAGTAAATAGATAGTAGAACGGATTATTATTATATAATCTTATATAGCTTAGTTAATAAAGAGGCGTACTTTTTTACTAGTTAATACTACTATAAATAATAAGTAATATTAACTAGTATTATATCTTCTATATAATATAGAAGTAATTATAGATATTAACTAGTAATACTAATACTAAGAGGTAGTTAATCTTATAGAAAGGTAGCTATAAAGCAGCTAGGTATTAAGTAGAAAAAATAAAGAGAAAAATAGTTAAATATATATAAAGATTCTATAGTTAGTTTTTCTATACTAAAGAATAGTAATAATAAGGTTTAAATAACTTACTAGGTATATATAAAGATTCTATAGTTAATAGATATCTGAAATCCTATCTAAGACCTCTAGATATATATAAATACTCTATTATTATATCTATTATATAGAATAATTAGTATGCTTATATAGCTATATTATATATATATAAAGATGCTATAAAGTAATAATAAAAGCAATATTATATCCGTAAAGCTATTAGGATCTAGGCAACTTTAACTCTTAAGAAGTTAGATATAACTTTATCTAAAATACTAATAAAATAGTATAGTTAAAATAAAGCGAAAGTATAAATATCTTAAAAGCTTTCCCTAAGAAAGAATTATAAAGAGAAATAGAAAACCTTATTAATACTCTATATTAAAAGATCTAAAAGCCTAAGACTTATTTAATACTCTATTATAAAAGGTTTAAGCAGATAATAATAATAAAAGAAATACTATAACTATAGTTTTATATAATTATAAAAGATAGTAGATTTAACTATATAGAGATATAAATACCTCGACTTTAATAATTAAGCGAACTATATAATAAAAAGAGTTACTAGGTATAATATTTATAAAGCTCTATATATATATATATCTATAGAAATAGAAAAGAAGTTTACTATAGCTCTTTAAGAACTTTATAAAAGCAGAAAAATATAGGCGCCTATTTATTTTAGATAGCTAACTTATTTACTTTTAAATACTATATATTTCTAAGTAGAAAATATATACTAGATTATATATAATATCTCTCTTAATTAACTACTTATTTTTATTTATAGAATAAAAGAATAAACATATTACTATAATTAATAGTAATATATAATTAATAGTAGATATTCTAATTTTAATATTTATTTATTTTATATAAAAGTAAAATACTAGGAAATTATTAGAATAAATAGATAGTTAGAAGTATTTCTATAATCCTATCTATTTTAGAACGCTTTAGTAGTTTTTCTATAGTATTATATATTATCTTCTATAGAAAGTATAAAAGCTTTATAGTAATTTCAAATTTTCTAATTCTTTTTTTACTATATATACCTATACTTTCCGTAGTAGATTTTTAAGTTACTTAAGGTTTTATATATTAAATTAGTAAAATAATTAAATACTCTAATACTAAAAAAAGTAGAGAGTAGTTAAAAGAAAGATATTAAAAGGAATATAAATATCCTTTAGATACTTTTTCTTAATATGTTTTATAAATACTTTAAAAGTATAGCTTAGTAGAAAAATAAAAGATATAAATAGATAATAATATTTAAGTAGAAAAGATATTAAAGATACTATAGATTTATAATAATAAGAGAATAATTTTACTATAAGACTATAGTAATAATAACTTTAAAATCTATTATATAATTAATTAAATAAATATAAATATAAAGATAATAGTAGATAAAAGCCTAATAGTAATATAGATCTATAAGTAAAAATAATACTATAATACTATAATTATTAAGCTTTTCTATAACTTTTATATTAAAATAATCTAAATATTAACTACCTATCTCTATCTACTATCTCTATCTTTATAATAAAAGGTTTATATAATAAAGTATAAATTAAACTATTTAGCTATTAAAATTAGAAAGGAGAAAGAGATTCTTTTATATCTTATAAAAATGCCATAATACTATAATTAACTAGCTTTTCTATAACCTTCTTATTAAAATAATCTAAATCTATAGTACTAATAAATATAAATAGAAACTTTCTCTAATTATAAAAAACTTTTTATTTATAATAAAAATTTAATAAAGCTTTTTCTAATTTTTAATAAAAATAGAAGCTATAGTTACTAAATAGTACTATATTAATACTAGCTTAGAACTATAATTACTTAAGTTATAAAAAAGATATATTAAAGCTAAGCTAGCGCTAAGCTAGAGCAAAAAACAAGCTATTAGCATCTTTAGTAAAGAAAATTATTTATCTATTTTATAATAGAAAAATTTTTTTACTAATATATTCTATTTATAAAATAGTAATAATCTTTTCTAGTTATTAGATATATTTATATAACTTTTTATTAATAAAAAAGGTTTTAGTTAGTTTATTTTAAGCTTTATAATAAAGAATAATTATATTATAGATTTAAATATAAAAATTACTATCTTTAAGATTAGTTTCTAGATCTTAGACTATATACTTAATAGACTTAGTATTATATATAATAGTAGTAAAAATAAAATATCTAGACTTAAAATTAAATCTTAATAACTTCTTCTTTTTACTAAAGCTAGTAGTATTAAGATTATTAGTTTTATATTTACTAGCTATTACTAGATAGCTATTATCTTTAACTACTAAGCCTATTAAGCTAGTAGTACTAGAGCGAAGTAGTATATAACGATCGCCTAGCTCACGTAGTGCTAGGGTAAGTCTTGTGACTTAAGTAGGTCCCTGGACCTAGGTTATTATTAGGTTAATGTCGGTATCTATTAATAGATCACTAGTTGCTATACTTAGGAGTATAGCTGTTATAAAGTATAAAGTAATAAGCGTATATTAGGAAATACTATTTAAGTTAAGTATAAAGCTCCTATCTAATAGGTAATAACCTAGTCTTATATAGAACCTTTATATCCTAGATTATATAGATTATTCTAATCCTACTAATCCTAGATTATATAGATTATTGCGATCTAAATAATCCATCTATATAACGCGTTATATAGCCGGCTGACTAATATGCATGGTTATTACACTAGCTACTATAAAGGAACCTTCTTTCTCCTAGGGGTTCTCCTATGCCTAGCGAACTAGATATTAAGCCTAAGGTCCCCTAGTTACATGTTGCCTTTATAATACTATTCCCCTTCTAGTTAGCGTTATCCTAACGCTTAAGTATAATAATAGGAAATATTTTATAACGCCTACAGCTCCTTTCTTCTTTTATTATACCTATTAGTTCCGCTAAATATAAGTAATATATTACTCTCTTTAAAACTATTTAGTTATATAGTGTTCTGAATATGCCTTGTTCCAACTATGCTTATTATTATCGCTAATGCATAGTCCTAAATAGCAAGTCGTAGCGGTATAGAGAGTGCGTCTAATGTGGAGCGAAATGCGATACTCTCTAAGTGTTAGTTAATAATCTCTAGGATCTTTATCTAGAGGAAAAGCGCCTAAAGTTTAAAAGAGATATAGCTTTTAAGGCAGCTATAGCTAGTCTAGTCTAAGTCCGCGAACTGAAATATTATTAATAGGAGCTTTATAAATAGGGTATAGAGATAGTCTATTGCAAGCTAAAGTCTTTTAATAAGTTAGATGTCTTAGAGAAAAAGGAAAAGATTAAGAGGGAAAAGAATAAACAGCGCAAGTAAAGAGGCCCTGCCTGCTTCTCCTACTATATTTCCTACTAGTAGCTCTTCTCCTAGTTCTAACCTCTTTAATAATCCTGCTTTCGTCGCGTTCCCTAGCCGCGTATAATCCTTCTAACCCCTTTAGGTAGGCTAGAGTATTAGTTTTAATACTCTATAAACATCTTAAGGTTCCTAAGCGTTACTAAGGTTTCCTAGGTGTTTTCTAAGTATAGGTAGTCTATCTATTTAACTAGGTACTTGGTATAGCCTCTAACCTGTTTATAGTCTAGTATTGCTTCGACTTATACTTAGTATTAGGGTTAACTGGTTGGATTTCTGTAACGGGCGCAGGTAGCGCCCCTAGTAGTACTAGTTTAAGAGAGGATATATAGAATACTAGATGTATATTTATTATTCTAGGTAGTACTAGTTCGTAGTTAACTAGTCCTATAACTTGCTTGATTTTAAACGGCCCTAGCTTCTTTATGATCTAGTTTTATGCTTAGTTGTTTTATCTTAATATTTCTTTATATTAGATAGACCTTATCCCTCTCTTTAAGCGTAGGTTCTATACTATGTTTTCCGTTATAGTATAACGCTGCTCTCTTTATAAAGAATGCTAGATCGCTAGCTAGTTCCTCCTAAAGTGCTTTAAGGTCTTCTATCTGTATAGTCGCGGATTGGTTATCTACTTCTAAGGTTATTGCAGAGCGGTAGGCCTTAGGGTTATAACTATAATTCGCGTATACTAGTGAGATCTTTATATTTTTCTGCGGCTAACGTGTTATATGCGAACTAGGCAAGTGGTAGAAGTCCTACCTAGTTATTCTGCTTATAGTTTATATAACACCGGATATATGTTTCTATTATTTAATTTATCTATTTAGTTTATCCGTTGGTTTGAGGTAAAAACTTGTTAATAGCTTCCTTTTAATACCTAGCAGAGCTGTGAATACCGTCTAGAATTTTAAAGTAAAGAGCTAATCTCTATCTAATATAATTTCTTCTAGCGCGCTATAGTTTACTACTACTACTTAGAGAAATGCCTAGGCTAAGTCTTTCAGCTATGCTTAACTTCTTATAGGGTATTATATAGGTGTATTTTATTAACCTATCTATAATAACTAGGATAGAATCGTATTCTACTCCTATTATTAGATCTTTAGATAGTAGTAGTTTAACTATAAAGTCCTATATAATAGATATCTAGAGAGTCTTTAGCATATTAGGTGATTATATTATACTATATAGGGCGTATCATAATGCCTTATTCTATATGCAAGTATTGCACTTGCTAATAACCTTCTTAACCATTATTGCATGCCTAGAAATAGTATCTCCGCAAGAGCCTTTCCTAGGTTCTAGTGTTTCCCCTAATATCCGTAAGCCGGTAGCTTATATTATTCCTTAACAAATTCTTTCTAGATGCTCTTAGGGATATATATCTTATTTTATATAGTAGGAGCCCCTCTATATTCTTCTAGAAGTATTATAAGATGCCTTCCGCTACTATGTCCCCTTTATACGCGATCTGATTTTATCTATAAATAGGTCGCTATTAATATAGGCCGCTGCTGCGATTTATTATTTATTTAGGATAAGATTATTACTATTTTCCTAGAAGATTGCTAATGCCCTTTATTTTTCTCTTACTTTATATCCTAGCTTTCTAACTTAGTATATTAGCGCGTGCGTTCTTTATCCCTTTACGTATTTAATTTATAAGTTGTAGGTAGCAAGTGTTTCTGCCTACCTTATCTGCTGTCTATTTAAGTCTTTAGTTATAGTAAAGCCGATAAGATTCTTATAATTAGTAAGAATTGTTACTAGGAAGTTAGCCCCCTAAAGGTAAACCCTCTATTCCTATAATACTTTAACTATTACTAGGAGTTCCTTATTATATATATTATAGTTAAGTTCTACGGATATTATTTTTCTAGAGTAGTATGCTACTAGATGCTAGCTGCTATCCTTATATTTCTATATAAGCACTCCCTCTTATTACTCTATCTAACGCGTCTATCTCTACTATTAACTTAAGTTCTAGCTAGAAGTTCTAGCGGATAGGTTTCTCTATAAAGGCCTGCTTTAGCTCTTAGAATGCCTTTTTTGCTTTGTCTGTCTATTTAAACTCTTTCTCCTTTTTTATTAGGTCTATAAGTAGTAGAGCCTTCTTTAAATATAACTTAATAAACTTCTAGCAGAAGTTTGCAAATCCTAGGAAAGATTACACCTATTTAACTATAGTTAGCGTTTCCTAGGTAATAATCGCTTAGACCTTTTTAGGGTCTAGGCCGATTTTCCCTAGCGTAATTATATAGCCTAGAAAGGTGATTTCTTTTATATAGAAGTTGCACTTGGATAGCTTTAGGCGGAATCCCTTTACTATAAGTGCTTCTAAGACCTATATTATATGTCCTATATGCTATTCCTTATCGTCTAAATATACTAGTATGTTATTAAGGTAATATATATAGAACCTGTCTAAGAAAGCCTTAATATATTATAGTTAACTTCTTAATAGGTTACTAGGGCGTTGGTTAGCCTAAATAGTATAACTGGTACTTATAGTAACTAAATCTGGTTTAAAATGCCGTTTTCTATTCCTTGCCCTTTATACATGCGGATTAGGTGATATACGTCCCTTATATCTAGTTATATAAAGATTACCGCCTTTCTTAGATAGTCTTATATATTATCTGCCTATAGTAGTAGGTATTAATTTTTTATAGTTATCTTATTTAACTTTTAGTAGTTAATACAAAATTGATCCGGTCTATCTTTCTTCTTCGCAAATAGCGTTAGCGCTCTAATAGGGAGTGCAACTTCCTTTATCTATCCCTTAGATAACGCCTTATTAATATACTCCCTCTATAGTCTTATCTCTTCTTTGCTATACTAGCGAAGTGGTTCCTAAGAAGGTTTGCATCCTTCCTTAAGCGGTATCTTATAGTCCTATAGTTAATATTTAGGTAAGGCCTTCTTACTTTACGGGTTATTAAATATCTGTTTAAACTTCTTATACTATACTAGTATCTTTTTTCGACCTTTGTATTATTTGGTAGAGGGCCTTAGGTTGTATGCCCTAGCGCGTTATAGAAGGTAGCGCTAACCTCTCTATAGCTATATAGTTATTTTAATATATAGCTATATTAGGTAAACTTTACCTTATAAGTTTCCTAGTTGATTTCTGGATTATATTATCTAATCTAAGAAACACTAAAAATAGCCTGATTATCTCTAATACAGATTATATCCAGGCTGATTTCCTTCTAGTAACCTCTAATAGTTACTTATATAGGTATGGTCTTATGCTTAACTATCCCTCTATTTGTTTTAATTGCTATCCTATTAATAATAGTAAGTAGATAGGGTTCCTTCTTCTCTTATATTAGTATATTAAGCCTTTTTATAGCTTCTAGCGAGATAAAGTTCCTCTACGCACTAGAGTTAAGCATAACCCGTAGCTTCTTTTCCTCTAGTATAGGCGTTTAGCGTTATATGGTTTTGGCCCCTTATAGCCGCCACTTGCTTTCCTAGTTATCTTTCTTTCTAGGACCTTATATTCTATAAATTGGTTTTCCTATAGTTAGTAACTGCTTTCCTACCTTATTAGTTAGTATAGGGTGTTTAGCGCGAACGTGCTTTATGCTTTATTACTAATATATTACTAGGCGAAAATTGTTAGGTTTATAGGAAATAGAGGAAAAGTTATTTTCCTCTAAATGCGTTTGCTTAACCCTTTACTAGTGATTTCCTAGATGTCTCCTAGCTCTATAATTAAGCTTAGCCTTAGCATCTTCTCTCTAGGGATGCCTTCGATAATCCTAGGGCGTTAAGGTGCCCTAAAGACAACTTGTTATATATCTTAGTATATAACTATATAGTATATGCCTTTTTCTGGTTTCTCTATTCCTAGCTGGAAGTCCCCTTTAAAGGCCGGTTTATCCCCCTCTTTAGGTTCCTACTAGTTTCCTATAGAAAGCTTATTACTAGCTATAATCTATTCTTTATCTATATTAGGTAGCTGGTTCATAGGATTCTAAGATAGGCTTGCTTTCTCTTCTATGTTTATTTCCTAGCTTTTATACTTAGGTGGTTGCATGCCGTACTTCTACCTCTTAGGGTCTAGTTATAATGCTGCACCTAAGGTTTATATAGCTACGCTTACGTTTCGTTTCTTTTAGGGTCCTTTCCCCTTTTTTCTGCTTATAAGAGGATGCTAGGTGTCTAGGCAATCTATACTTAAAATAGAGTCCCTTTTAATATCGCTTATCCCATTTCTCTCTAGAGAGTAGGTTTAGCTTCTAGTAAGCGGCGTTAATTTCTATTAGGTCCCCCTAATCCTTTCTTACTATTAATCCTATCTTTCCTTAATCGTTTACTAAAGTTATAGGTCCCTTTCTATTTAAAGGGACCTCTTAAAGAATCGGTTATTAATCTTAACCGCTTCCTTAATTATTTTAGCAAGACTATTTAGTTAGTCTATTCTAGTTAGCTTGTCCTTAATAAAGTCCTTTAGTCCTATGTAGTACTAGCTAGTTAGGGCGCGGTTGCCCTATCCTGCTATGTCTAAATACTGCTAGAACCTAGCTATGTATTTAGTAGCTAACTTATTCTGCTTTAGTTGTTATAGCTCCTATTTAGCTATACTTTACTATTTAAGGTCGCTAAAGACTTATCGGATGTTTTTCTTAAATGCCTTATAGCTTATAAATATAGCCTAGGTTAAGGTTCTTACTCCAGTTATAACTTGTCTTTAACTAGTCTTATTTGCTATAAAGTTATTAATATAGGTCTTAACCTAGTTAAAGGCTACGCTCTAAAGGTAACTAATTATATAGATAACCTTTACTATCTTAGTTCCGAATAAGTATTAGTTAAATAGGATGTATATATCTATTAAAGTTAGGAAGTTATCTAACTTGCTTCTATCCCTATAGAATATATTAGGTGTCTTAATAATCGCAGTTTATTTTTATACCGCGAGAGTCTAGGGCTAGCGCTAGCGTAGAAGCTAGAGTTAGCGTTAGGGTTAGGGTATCCTTCCCTTTAGTAGATCTAGTAGATAATATTATTCCGTTAATAAAGAGACTAGTGCTTAAAGTGTAACGATCGCCTAGCTTATATAGTGCTAGGGTAAGTCTTATAACTTAAGTAGGTCCCTAGACCTAGGTTGTTATTAGGTTAATATTAGTATCTATTAATAGATCACTAGTTGCTATACTTAGGAGTATAGCTTATTATAAAGTATAAAGTAATAAGCGTATATTAGGAAATACTATTTAAGTTAAGCATAAGCTCCTATCTAATAGGTGACGACCTAGTCTTATATAGAACCTTTATATCCTAGATTATATAGATTATTCTGATCCTACCGATCCTGGATTATATAGATTATTGCGATCTAAATGATCCATCTATATGACGCGTTATATGGCCGGCTGACTAATATGCGTGGTTATTATACTAGCTACTATAAAGGAACCTTCTTCCTCCTAGGGGTTCTCCTATGCCTAGCGAACTAGATATTAAGCCTAAGGTCCCCTAGTCACATGTTGCCTTCATAATATAGTAGTAGAATTTATTTATTAATTATAATATTTAACTAAATTAGATTTATAATATTATTTATTTAATTTATTAATTAGCTAGATTTATACTATTTTAAAATGCAGGTTTTAAAATTTAAGTTATAATTTATATAGAATATATTTAATTTAAAATTCTTACTAGAATTAGTTATATAAAAAGCTTAAAATAATATTATAATTATAAATTCTTATAAATATAATCTAGTATAAGATTAAATTAAATATAATTCTAAGCTAAAAAGAAAAGAAAAAAAGTCTAGAATATAGATTTATAAAAGTAAATATATATATACTTAGCTAATTAGTATAATAGCTAGAAAAGATAGCTAGTAATCAGATAGCTAATTAAGCGAAAAGCTAGTATTATACTAATATACCGATATTATATAATTGATTATATAATCAGTTTTATAATATTAGTAATTATATAACTTTTACTTAAAATCCAGATTATATAACTAGTTATATAATCTTTTTTTTATATTATATTAGATTTCTAATAGTAATAATATTATATATAAATTTATATTAGATATACTATATAGTATTTCTTTATAAGAAGTTAATATAAGTAATAGAAAAATAGATATATAATTAATAAATAGTAATAATATAATATTTTTTTTTATAGCTAAGAAATATAAAAATAGAAGCTATAAATAAAAGTAGTATTTTTTTTCTTATATTTAAAAATTATAAGCTTTATTAAAAATAGCTTAATTAGCTTCTATAATTCTCTCTAATTAAAAAGAAAGATTTTATATACTTTTTTAGCTTTTTTAATAGTTTTTTAATAAGTATTAAAATTAATAGAAACTATAGAATTTTTCTATTTTTATTATTAACTTTTTAGTTTATATAATTTATTATATTAATACTACTTATAATAAAGCTAGTTTATATAGTTTTATTATTTAAAAATAAAAAATAAAATATTAAGCTTAGTTAAAAAAAAGGCTATAAGAAAGATTAAAAGGCTTATTTAAATATATTTTAATATTAGGCTTTTATATTAAATATTATAAATATAAAATTAAGAAAGTATAAAGTAGCTAGTATAAAAAAAAGATTTAATATAAAAGTAGATTATAGCTTAAGAATAGAAAAGTTATTAAATAATTAATTAAATATTAAAATTTCTTTAATTTTTTATTATATTATATAATATAAAAATAAATATATACTTATTAATTTAAAAAAAGTAAAACTAGCTAATATTTTATCTATTATCTTTTATATATATCTTTCTATTAGCTTTATATTATAATAAATAAAATAGTAGCTATTATAAAGTATTTAGATCTAGCTATTAGCTCTATATTATAATAACTAGAGCTATATAATTAAAATCTAATTAGTACTTAACTAGCTTTATAGTTTAGTAAAATATAATAAAACTTTATATCTATTTATAAAAAAAGACTATTATATTAATATTTAGATATATTATAGTCTACTTATATAAATATAAAGCTAATAGTAAGATATAAATAATTACTAGTTAAAATAGTTTTAGCTTTTATAAAAAAAGTATAATCTATTTATTATAATATAAAGCTAATAAAATATAATAATTATCTAGCTTATATAATATTAAAGTAAGTTAAATAACTTAAAATAGATTTCTAGATCTAGCTTATTATTAGATTATTATCTATATATCTATTAGAGTCTTATAGATTACTATATTTAAAAGTATAGCTTATTATTAAATATATATTAAAAAGACTAATTAAGTTAAATATAAAGCTTCTATCTAATAGATAATAATCTAAACTTATATAGAATATTTATATTTATAGATTCTATCTAAAATTTAAGATTCTAAGCTTTTAAAGTTATAGATCTATAAGCTTCTATAGATTTTATTATATAACTAATATATTAATAATAGTATATATTAATATTTACTATTTAATAAAATAATAGCTTCTATTTATATAAGAAAACTTCTTTTATATTTCTAGAACTAGAAGTATTTCTATAACTAGATAAACTTCTAGAAGCTTATATAATTTTAAGTTTATATTTATAATATAAAAAGCTATAAGTAGTTATTAATTACTATATACTATAGATATTAGCTTTATAGTTTAATAATATATAATAAATTATAGTATCTATTTATTTAGAAAGTATTATATTAGTATTTAAAGTATATATCTATAATATCTCTACTTATTATAATATAAAGCTAGTAAAAATATAAAAAAGTAATATTATATTATATTAGTATTTAAAAGTTATATATATTATATTCTATTTTTTATAATATAAAGCTAGTAGAAATATAGAAATAAAGTATTATATTATATTAATATTTAGAGGTTATTTATAAATAATATAATTATATTTTTAAAAAATAAAATATTATAAAATAAAATAATATAGATTAATAGAAATAGTATAGATTAAGTAATAAAAGTATTAAATAATATAGATTAAAAAATTAAAATTTAAAATAATATAGTTTTAGTAAATAACTATTAAATTTAAGAATATAATAAAAAGAGAAACTCTTAGTAGTAGTAGCAGAAAAATAGAAATAGTAGAAATTAAATAAAAATTATAATAAATATAATACTAATTTTAATTAAAAATAATAATTAATTAATACTATATAGTTTAGTATATTATATACTTATAGCTAAATAGAGGCTTAATTTGATTAAAATATATATTTAGTAAATTAATAAAACTATTTTATATTAAACTATATAGTAAAAACGTTTTATAACTTATATAAAAGTAAAAGCTACTATATACGGCCTATCTCTAAGCGAAATTTGGATTTTCTAATTTTTAATCTTCTTTTTTAAATAATTATTTTTAATTTAACTAACTATTAAAAGCTTTTAAATTTTATTATAAATAATAATCTTATATTTAGTTCGCTTCTTTAGAAAAACTATAGTAAATAGCCTACTTCTATATATATTATAGTCTAAAACCTTTAATATAATAGAAAATCATATTACTAAATCGCTTTCTAGATCTTTTTCTTTAGGTATATAATTTACTATATTCTCTATTAAGAATTAAGCTATAGAAAATATAAAAAGAAAGCTCTAAAGTCTTATTTAATATCTACTAAAGAGATCTAGAGATATATTTACTATATTGCCTAAAATTAGACTATATGCCGGCTCTTTTTTTTATAAGTTAAAGCTTAATTAGAAGTCTAAGCCTCTATTTAAACTATTTGCTGCAAACTATACGCTGCAGGCTACTAATACTATATTATATATCTAAGGCTTTATATATTATATTAGTAAGCTAAGAAGCAATTAGGATTTGCTTTATAGTACTAGTAGTAGAAAATATCAGATTTTGCAGCTTATAGAAAAGATAGCAAGCTAGAAAAGGACTAGAGAAAGGTTATATAGTCTAATAAAGCTATATTTAAGGTTAGAAAAAGTAGAAAAATCTAGATTATATACCGCGTAGATAAAAAATGCTATATAGATTATATAAGATTAATTTATAGATTAGAGAGATTCTTAGTTATAATTTAGAAAGTAATAGGCTAAAATTATAAGTCTCTACTAGTTTTTCTAAAGAAGCTTTCTAGCTATAAGAGAATTTACTCTAAGGCTTATCTCTAGCAGGTTTTAGAACCTATTATTTTCTCTTTATTTAAAGATCTTAATATAAAGTATATCTATATAGAAAATAGAGCTAAGATATATATAAAAAGTACTAGGCTTCTATACTTAGAATATAGAGTTTATAGGTTTAATTAGCCTTCTTCTTTACTAGATCTAAATCTAATAGAGAAGGTCTAGCGATAAATAAAAGAAGAACTAAAGAAATTGCCTTATATATCTAAAAATAAGAAGGATATATAAAGGGAGTTATAAAAGCTATAGGACCAGGTAGATCTATATAACTTCTAGTATTATACTAAATAATTAATCTATAAAATTAAAGATATAATTATAGTATATAGACTAGCTACTATTAATTAATCTATGATTTTAATTTAGAGCAATTCTATTAATAAATTAAAAAGTTATTTACGATTAAAGAGAGAGGGTAGAAAATAGTAGTTCTTATAAGGTGGGCCGTGTGTGGTGGCCCCTACTCTTACCTAACGAGAATAATATCTAATATTATACGATAAGAACTTTATATTACTCTATAATAACTTACCAATGCAAAGAAAAGGAAACCCACTCTTCTCGATAACATCCCCCATAGATGATACGGCCTATCTATATAGGAGTTGAAAATATGCGAAACATTGAACACTTCCTGTTATGATGCCCCTTGTGTAGCACCATGTAGCTACCTCGGTTCCAAAGCAGGCGGCAGATGGACAACCATGATTGGCACAGCTACCATTGAATATAGTAACCCGCTGAGGAGGAAAGACATGCCGCTCCACAAGCCTCCTAGGTGAACGCCCCAGCTAAATGCCTTGGAAATGATAGGTCCGGCGACAACACCACCAATTGTATCTATGACCGCCAGAATAGAATAGAGACGACTGACTTGTTGTGGAGATACGAGAGAAGTCGTCAAGGAGCGAATAGCTGGTGAAAAGCCTGCACCAAGAGAATATGTGATTGTTGCTGTCACGAAAGTGAATCAACAACAGTCGAACAGCGAGGGAGAAGCATTAAAACATACCAAAAATGAGGATGGTTGGTGTAGGAGACAACGCTATGCCAATTACCCCGAATATTAGAAGAAGGATGCTTCCACGGGCAACGAACAGATCTTTGCGCATTGAGGGCATGCTGAAGCAAGTGGAGAGGAAGGAATAGATCAAGGGAAGGAGCGCGACAAGGAGTACGAGGTTTATGATAGAGTTCAAAGGGATCAAAAAGCTAGCCTGTTGATTGATTAGTCAATCGAAGGTCCAGGTGAATAGGGGCTGGTGTACATACGTTGGCAAAAGACCAGTCAAAGCGTTGTGAGGCAAGTTGGAGGAGTATGTGATTGTTGCTTTGAGTCAACGATTGAACAAGAAAAGTCAACGCCATTATACAGAGCAGTGGTGAAGTAAAAACAAATCGAGACTGCTTAAAGATTTCGACAACATTTGTTGTTTTAGGATCTGCAGGCTCCTCATGCTCGCTCGCTCGATCATCCTCATGAATAGGATCTAAAGGCTCCAATCGGTACAAAGTCTCAGGTAGTCCAAGTAACAAGATCATGCCGAATAGAATGAATCCTAGACCGACCAGTATTGGAATCCATACGTTGTGCTGCATCAAAAGCCAGGCAAGAGGGACAGCAACCACGGTAGCTACCATGGCGGAGGCCGTGAGCTGAAAGATGACAGAAGCCCTGGATAATCAATTTAGCTTCATGCCAGGTCATCCACATACTGCCAAAGCAGAAGAGGAAACATATCAAGGAACAATTCATACCTCTTGTCTTCCGGGGCTACGTCCGCTACTATGGTGAAGAACATTGACCTGACTACTGTGGAGCCCCCGCCCAAAAGGAGGAAGGCATTTCCAGCCCAGATCCACCTGATATCGAACTTGTCATGGAAGTACCCCACAGTACTATTCCAACACAAGCCTAGAAAGATGCCAGACAAAGCCATAAGTAGCACAATCTTTCGTCCATAGCTATCGGCCATAAATCCATACGGGACCGCTGTGACGATACCTGGCAAGCAACTGAACATCAAATCCCAACCTTTCAACATAGCAAGCTCGGCCTGAACGTGTTCATTCTTGCAGCGGGCTTCTGGTATCGGTTCGTAGGGGTCGAAATCAATCCAAGGCAAGGACACATAATAGGTACGGCAGACATTATCCTCCAGTATGCGGATCCAAGGCGCGCGTTGCATGTAGTCGCCAATTTCGATAAGGAAGAGAGAGAGAACGCAAATGATGCTGATGAACAGGAATTCTCGGTGCTGCTTGTTAGCCGTCTGCGAGCTGTTGGAGCCTGGGCGTTGGTGCTGGCTGTCAACCCCGCCTGCGTGAGCAGACTCCGACAGCAGTGGGGTAGTGGTATTAGGCTTGTCGGGGTTGTGCCCGTAGGACTGATCGTTTTTGGAAATCGAAGCCATCGCAAAACGAAGAGCTTGTATACCTACCTAGGTACGCAGCACGACTTTGCATCTATGTAGTACCAAATTAAACTTGGGTGGGTGAAAGTGGTGACCTAAAAGAGGCAGGTGGTAAGTGTTGGCAATGATAAGAGGTTGCAAATCTTGTCTATTCTATTACTCTATAAACAAGCAAATAAGTAAACTAGAGATATATAATATTATAAAATCTTTCTATATAATCTTTCTATAGTAGTATAAATATTATATTATTATTAGTATAATATATTATATAATTCTAGATATAATTTATAATATAACTATATATATATTATATATAATATATAATAAATATTTATAATACTATAAGCTTAAAGCTTATAATATTTTATTAAAGCTAATTATACTAATTTTTAGTAGTTTTTTTTATTAAGAAGATACTTTTTAGCTTATAGTAATTAGATTTTTTTTATTTCTAATTTTATTACTTTTAAATATAAAATTATATATTTTTATATTTTATTTAAAATTTTCTATTAAAAGTTATAATAGCTTACTATTACTTAGGCTTCAGAGCTTATTATAATTTATTAATTCTTTATAATATATTTCTAAAAATTATTTAGCTTAGATATAGTTTATATTAAAGTTTAAAAGAAATATTATTTTAATATTTTCTAAGTACTAAAAATAAAAGTTATATTAAAATAATATATTTATACTTATAGTTATAAAGCTATTATTAAATTTTAATTAATTTAAACTACTATTTTAAAAATTAAAAAGATTAGAATAAAAAATATAAACTAGTAAATAAAGTTAAAAATAAAAAGTAAATTAAATAATAGATTAATTTCTAATTTACTATAAAGCTAAAAATAGGTTTATTTATATTTATAAGCAGCTATTATAATAGAGAAGCTAAGCTTATTTATATTATTAATACTTTCTCTTTTTTATTTAAGATCTTTTTTTAAGATATTTAGCTAAAATAATAAATAAGAATATATAATAGTTTTTCTTTATACTAGTTTACTTATAATAGTAATCTATATAGAGATTTTAATTAAATAATTTTATAAATAAACTATAAATATTTTAATTTATAATTAAGATATTAAAATAGAAAAAAAGAAAAAAGAAAAAGTTAAATTATAGAACTTAGAATAAATAATACTAAAAACTCTAACTATAATAAATAAAAACTTAAAATTAAAAGTTAATAAAAAAACTATAGATAATAAAGTAGATATAAAAAAGAATAAAATAATTAAGAATAAAATATAAGAAATAGAAAAAAGTAAAGTAATAATAAAAGAAATAAATATTATTAAGAACTTAATAACTAGAAATTCTAAAGATTAGAAAGTAGACTAGCTTTATATCTAAGAACTATTAGAATAGAAATTATATAAATTAGAAAAAGCTAAGCTACTACTAATTTTTATAGTTATAAAACTAATCTATATAACTATTAAATAGATACTCTTTTAAAAAAAAACTAAATATATTAATATTATCTTATTTTACTTAAAAGGGTCTATATAGAATTTAGAAAAGATAGAAAAAAAGAATATAAAAGAAAAAAAAGATAGCTTATAATAGTTATATTAAAGTTATAAAAAAAGCTTATTTATAGATTTTAGATATTATTAACTATAGAAAAAATATAATTTATATATAAATTATCTTTTTTTTTATACTTTTCTAAATTATATAAAAACTAAAGCATAAAGCTATATAAGTATAAGAAATTATACTATAAGGTCGGATTTTAAATCAAGCATATAATTATAGAGCAAATCGCAATTTAATAATTGCGATTTAAAAGGTTTTTCGTTTAAGAGGATCCTTGCTAAAAAATCGCGTTTTAGCACTAGTTAGTTGCGTCGCTGTAAGGAGGTTTTGCATATGGTAATAACGTCATGCGGCACATGTTACTTTATCTTGATCCAAATAAAAGCATCGTAGGACCCATTTGCTGGTGCTCACATCCTATTTTGCAGAAGAGCTAAACTTTGAAATCAATAACCGCAGTTACCATGAATCAAACGAAAATGAACACTTGTCTCGATGACAGCTTTGGTCCAACAGTTAGTGGGGGGTGTCGTGACGACTTTGATTTTACTCTTTTGTTTGAACAGAGCATTCTCTCCATAGGTCCCTCCATTCTGTTCATACTAGCGGCGGTACGAAGAACTTATTACTTGTGGACAAGCCCGAGAAGAGTTTCGGGCACGGGCTTTAAAAATACCAAACTAGTCATACCCTCTTCCTTCTGCTTATTATCACCACTAATGCATTCTTTCTTAGGTCTTTATCATCATTTATGGAATAATGCAGGTCGCGCTATTGATCCTCATATGTATCCACAGCGCAGAGAAAACCAGAACGGCTATTCCATCAATAGCGCTAAATAACATTGTGGTCGTTTTTCTCTGCATGTTATCCTTCCTCGAGCATACAAAATCGATCCGTCCATCAGCTATCTTGAATTTCTATCTTCTTTTCACCCTCGTTTTTGACGGCGTTCAACTGAGGACTATTTGGTTAATTGGCTACCATAATATTGCGATACTCTTTACAACGGCGTCATTTCTGAAGCTGAGCATACTTCTCCTCGAGGCAACAGAAAAAGGCCGATATCTGGGCCACGAAGATCAAAAGCTTAGCCCTGAGCAGAAGGGGGGCATCTTCAATACGTCATTGTTCTGGTGGCTAAGCAATCTTTTGGCTCAGGGACGGAGGAAGATCTTGAACATCGGGGATTTGTATTCCCTCAACGAGGAGCTCTCCGCGACAATTTTGTTACCCGAGTTCCTAGCTGCCTGGGAGACAGGTAAGTTGATTTTATATCCAGCGGGCGAGCAGGGCTAACTTGAATAGTGGGTGCAAGCAAAGGTAGCTACCGCGCTATCTGTGCTACTTTCTGGGCTCTCATTCGGCCATTTGCAGCCGCAGTCATTCCTCGTCTCTGTCTTGTTGGCTTCAAGTTCTGCCAACCACTTCTTATTAATCGACTAATCATAGATTTGCAACAACCTGTCACCAATAACACTTCAAACCGGAGTTATGGCCTTATTGGAGCATATGGTAACTTTCATGCTACTCCTCTGATAAACAAGCTAATTGGAATTTCTAGGGATTGTTTACCTAGGTATAGCGGTCAGTATTCAGCGATGCGCCCCGTTATCCAGGCAAAATTCTCATGACTTGCTAGATTTCCACCGGCATTTATTACCGCCTGACATACCGATGCTTGACCATGATACGTGGCGTCTTGGTATCGGCAATATATCACAAGACAACACAAACTGGGATTGGAGCGTTCGACAATGCTGCAGCGGTGACACTGATGAGCTCTGACACTGAACGAATCATATTCGCACTAAGAATGATGCATGAAGTTTGGGCTAACATTTTAGAGGCCGGTCTAGCAACTTGGCTCTTGTATACAAAAGTCGGTCTCGCCTTCATGGCTCCGATGGCCGTAGCTGCAGGCATGTCTACCCCTCTCCTTCCTCGAGGATAATTCTGATCGTGATTTGTTTACAGTTAGTGGTACTGCTTCTGTTTGGCTCAGTTTCAGAGCAAACAACTATCAGCGCGAGTGGATGGCGGTTATACAGAAGCGAGTAGGTGAGTAGACTTACGCACTTGTAGAGAACCTGCAATCTCACATGCCCAGCTACTACAGCAGCTACATTTTCGGCTATAAAAGGTGTAAAAATGTTAGGGCTGTCGCAAACGCTAGCTAGCATAATTCAAACACTGAGGATAGTTGAGCTCCAGTCAGCCAAGCGCTTCCGAGACGTAGTAGTTTGGACAGCATTTTTTGGTAGTGTCCCGCTTTCGAATTTCTTTTTGAAGAGGCTGACCAAATACAGCGTTTGCACCTCTTATGATTTCTCCAATTATTACGTATGCTTTCTTCGTCTACGTCGAGAACCATGATAGCTCGACCTTTGATTCATCGACAATTTACACTTCAATATCTGCGCTCCTGCTCATAACGCAGCCACTGTCGACCCTCTTCCAAGCTATACCGCAACTGGCATCAGCTGTTAGCTCTTTTGGTCGGATCAGTCTCTACCTTTCCACTGATTCCTTGAACGACAACCGAGAATTATTGAATACCAAAGTTCAAACAAGAATCGACGAATCGCTCACGGCGGAAGACCGGAATACACCCCTGGAGAAGACGAGCATCGATGTCAACACAATTTTAGCTTCAACACTTGCTTCAACAACGTCGGCGAACGGAGTATCGATTCCTTCGGATATAACAATACAAGATGGCTCATTCGGCTGGAACGAAAATTCTTATGTCCTTAATGATCTCAATCTCCGCATTCCGGGGTCACAGATGACTATGATAATTGGGCCCGTGGCCTCTGGGAAATCAACACTCTGCAGCGCCATCTTAGGCGAGATCCCCTTTTCGAAAGGGCGCATACAACTCCCTTCTTTGGAAGTGGCATTTTGTGATCAAACACCTTTTTTGGTCAATGCAACCCTTCGACAAAACATTCTTGGGTCTTTGCCATTTGAGAGTCTGTGGTACGATACTGTCGTCGATGCTGTGTCGTTGAAGGATGATCTGGCCAGACTACCTTCAGGAGATCAAACATTGCTGGGTACCAACGGTCTGGGACTAAGTGGAGGGCAAAAACAAAGAGTGGCAATGGCTCGGGCGGTTTATTCAAGAAAGAACATTGCAACATTCGATGATGTCTTTAACAGCTTTGACGCAACGACAAAGCAAAGGGTGTTCACCCGGGTTTTTGGAGCTGGGGGCTTACTCCGCCAAAGAGAGGCTACCGTCCTACTATTTACCCACGATATTGAATTCCTACCTTCCGCTGACCACGTTATTGTGCTCGGGTCTAGTGGAACCGTCATCAAACAAGGACCTCCCGAATCTCTCATGGGAACTCGACTAGCATTCGATGGCATGGAGATATTACCCGAAACTAGCAATCCAGTTCACGGCACGCCCGAGCTTGCTGCTCGACCTCAAGAGCAGACTACTGCTACTGGCCTTTCGGACAACTACTTACACAACAGTGATCTATCAGTGTATTCGTACTACTTTGCGTCCATTGGGACTTGGAGTATGGTGCTCTATTTTGTGCTGGCTGGATCATTCGCTTTTTTCTACAATTTTCCTCTTGTATGGCTGAGCTGGTGGTCTGACGCCGGCCCTGGCAAAAATGGTATGTACCTGGGGGTATACAGTCTCCTTCAGATACTGTGCTTAGCATCAATCTCCCTTCTCGCAAAACACGCTTATACCTCGATGGCCACCAAGTCGGGTAAAAACCTTCATCAAAACCTTCTTCGAACAGCCCTGTCCGCACCATTGATCGTTTTCCATCAAACCGAGGCCGGATCTATGACCAACAGATTCTCACAAGACATTCTCCTTATCGACACGGAACTGCCAAACTCGCTCATGAACTTAGCGTCTTTCACCTTGATCTCATTTGGGCAGGCTATAGTCATCGCTGTTGCATCACCGTACCTTGCCATATTTTTTCCGGTTATAGTTGGGGCAATATACATGATCCAAAAATTCTACCTACGGACCTCTCGTCAACTCCGTTCATTAGAGCTGGAAGCAAAAGCGCCACTATAGTAAGTCTATCCGCGCATTGTATTCCTGGCGGATCACTGAGTTTTGAATCCGAAAGCTGATTCACGCGTAGTACACATTTTCTGGAAACACTGCGGGGATTGCGGACAATTCGAGCATTCGGATGGACGATAACCAACAAAAGGCTGAACTCCCAACTCCTCGATACCTCACAAAGACCACTATACCTTCTTTTTATGGTCCAGCGATGGCTCACACTCGTTTTAGATCTCATGGTCACAGCTATAGTGTTGGTTTTAGTGGGCATTGCTGTTGGAACTCGGTCCAAGTCCGGTTACATTGGAGTTGCCCTTGTAAACCTCATGTCTTTCAACGATACGCTGAAAAACGTGGTGTTATTTTGGACCACACTGGAAACCTCAATTGGCAGCGTATCGAGAATCAAGGATTTCAGCGAGTCGACGAAGTCGGAGAACTTGCCACAAGAGATTATGGTCCCAAGTGATGATTGGCCACGGCATGGGAGAGTACAATTCGTAGATGCGTCCGCCTCTTACAAGTGAGTTGAATTTCTTGAATAGCCCGAGTCAATGTTGCAAATTGTGTAGCTAACTTTAGGCCTGACCCATTGCCATGGCTAACGAGTGACTAGCGACGAGCATAAAAACCCGGCATTCAAGAACATCTCCTTGACCATTAACCCTGGCGAGAAGATAGCCATATGCGGAAAAAGTGGCAGGTCAGTACATACAACCAAGGAGCTAGTCTCGGTCGCTTACCCAAAAATAGTGGCAAAAGCTCTTTGATTCTCGCCTTATTCCGGTTGATTGAGCTGCACCAAGGTACCATCCTCATTGACGGCATAGACGTCACAAAGGTTCCCCGGGAAACGACACGCTCACGTCTCAACGCTATACCGCAAGAGACCTTTTTCCTCCGGGGCACCTTCAGGGAAAACCTTGACCCTAGCGGGATAGCAGAAGAGGCCTCTTTGGTGCAAGCTTTGAAGAGGGTGAACTTGGAGAGTATCATACCTATCACTGGCAGTATCGACAGCGACATGGACTCCGAGGTGTTGAGCCACGGCCAGAGACAGCTTTTTTCTCTCGCAAGGGCTATTCTCCGCCCGGCTAAGATAGTAGTTTTGGACGAAGCAACAAGCAGGCAAGTTTTTTCTTGAAAAGTGTCTTTTGGGTGTAATCCAGCTCTAAGAATTGTAGCGTGGATCAGGAAACCGACGACTTGATGCAGAGCATTATCAGAGAAGTATTTGAAGACTGCACTCTGATCACTGTAGCCCACCGTCTAAACACCATCATGGACTTTGATCGCGTTGCAGTCCTTGAGGGGGGTGAGTTGATGGAATGTGATAGCCCGGCAAATCTGCTAGCCAAGCCATCTTTGTTTAGGTCATTGTACAACGATCAGCAGATTAGACATTAGACATGCGGGTAACGGTTGTATTCGTTGCTAGATCTGTAACATATGGCTTACCAATATTTCCAAATGGGCGATCAGCCGTCAGTGGTCTGTCTGATGATTTATCGGCCAATGAAGGAGGCGATTATGATTCAAACATTGTGTTTTTCAAGTTTATGGCGACTCTGGATATCAAGTTGGCAGGACAATCTACCTATATAGCACAGTAAAGGTGAGCAACTACTTAGCCAAGCGTTTTAAATGTTCATTTCAAGCTGCCCCTAAAAATCCTTCATCATAATCACAATCGGTGCCCTCCCTCTTCCCGGCCACTTTTCCTCATCCGCAAAGTCGCTGACATGAATAACGCGGAACCCGAATTTCTCATAAAACCCACGCTCATGCGCCTCCGGGCTCACAGACAACACGCATCTCCCAATGCCCCTCTTCTTCGCGAACTCATCCATAGCCCAATTAAGCAATGTCGTGGCAGCGCCTTGGCCTCGCCACGCCAAATCGGTGCAAAGCATACGCAAGTGAACGTGTGGAACATGTAGTTCTTCCAAACCCCTCAAAATCGCCCTCCCCTGTTCCCAATACCACTCGCAGTACTCCCTATCATGCGGATCTTCGATGTGTGGTAGCTTGATAGGTGGGGCCTGTTTTGCAAGATCTCCATTCACGATTCCCAGCGGGCCATCATAAATCTTGCCTGTGACGAACGAGACGATTTGTCCACTTTCAGTATCCATGAGATTTGCTATCTCTTCTTTTACTGGGCCGGATTTCAACCCATTCGCGAACATTGCAGCATTCTTGGCGCGGTAGGAGGGTTCGAGACCGCGAGGATACATCATCTCCGTTTCAGGCACATCGGAAAACGATTCGAAGAAAATGCGGAACAAGACGTCCCAGTCATCATCCTTGATTTCTGTGCTGAGAGCAAACTGGGGCATGATTCTGATTGTTGAGCAGAGAGAGAATTTTAGGTTTCGCTCTGATGAAAAGTGCTCTGCCAAATCCTTTTCGAGGGCCTCTGTCACCAGGGAACGACTTGCGTAGCCACGTAAGGTTCAAATAGGCAACAGCCCCGCTTCTGTCAAGGAACTAAGTCGTTTTGCTTCACGCCTCGACACTGCATTATCAAGATGTTCATGCCCCCTGCTTACTAAAGCGCAATAGCCATATTTCTTCCACTAATGGCCCATCGCAGTCAAAATGAAATGTCTCGGCTTCTCCAGGATTGCCTGATTCAAACCAACTACTTAGCAGGGGCAGGCACGAGTTGGCCCTATGAACTAAGCGAACTGACAAACATTCCTTGGCTGTATCCAACGTCAAGCTCCGAAATTGCTACTACTATGTAGCTTGGACACCTTCTCCTCGGGTTTTGCGGCTTCGGCTTTTTTTAGCTGATCCCGTAGCTGGACTGTGAACTTTTGGCTGAATTTGAAATGTGCACTTGCAAATTCGGAATTCTGCGGAACGGTGGTGTGGTTTGGTCAAGTATGAATCGAAGAAAAGCATAAAATTCAAAGTAGATAAGATTGTTTGATCTGAGGTGATAGAAGAGTGGTTTTCCACTTGGAGAGCAGATGTTGAGATCGAAACATGGGGAATATTTGCTTTGTTTTGATGCAGACTGATTGGAAGCTGGCTATCTTATCTGCATCCAGCTCAAGAAGAAGACTTAGTGCGGTTCAAACAGGCTCATGCATGCATCATGACAAGAATGGCTGCATGCGTCTCAATCGCCCCCAATGTATATGCAGGCCCAATTGCGGGGTATCTTCCAACGAATCAGGACGTCCTGGACAACAGCACGATGAAGGAAGTTGGTAATGCGTTGGAGATGTTGGAGATGCGACTCTCGTGTCAACAGATGAATGGCTCTGGCAGGGGATCTTCAGCTGGGCGTCGATGAAGGACGCCGTTACAATGAAACACAAGGTGACGATGTCCATGGAAGGGGTGGACTGACAGTGAAACAGTTCGATCACATAGACCAGTCAACCCATGTTTTTGGGACGGAAAAGCTTTTCAAACAAGCTTTTCTGGCACATTTGGTGATCCATGATTCCTGCAGCAAGTGAAGCGGGAAGGGTCAACAGGGGTTGGCCAGGAAGGGAAGGAAGCTCTAGATAAGGGCTATTTTTGACCCCAACTTTGCCCATTCACAGCTCTCCTCCCTCTATGTAATGACTCCCCTCGCCTTCTGCCATAAATACAAGAAGCCTCTTTACCTTCAATTATCTACTCTCACTCCTACTAAATAACATCAAGTCTAAATACAACTCTGCTACTTCTTACTTAAATAATTGCAATTATAGTTCACTTAGTAAGCATCTTTATAGATTATATTAATATTGTTATATATATTAAGAATATAGATATAATATATAATATAATATATAATATACTTATTATATGGAAAGAGGCTTCCGAGGCTCAGCTACACAAGAGTTGAGGTAGGAACTGGTATCATGGCTTAAGTAAAGTAACATGCCTTTGATGGTAGGAAAGTGGGGCTTGTGAGCGAGATATTGTATTGACATTAAACCCTTCCTGAAGCCACAAATTCCAAGCTGCAAAGATGTTTGACAAGTCAAAACCCGCGAGGTTAACAAATCATTCGCGCAAATAGGAAGAAACAAGACCCCACTTAGGATGGTCCTAGAGGTCCACCTAGACTATCATTTAGACACGAACGTCTAACAAATATCGATACAGCGTCTTCTTCAGCATAATGTTTGCCCTGTTGATAGTTGAGCTACTTTTCACAATCGGCTCTTTCCAATACCTGTAAAATAGCACATGTAGGCCTCCAGGTAGGTCTAAGTAGGAGCCTGCGCACGTCGCCGTCCTGATCTTCTCGTCAGAGAGAACCATTTTGTTGAGTTATGTGGATATGGGGCTACAAAGCACCATAAAGTAGTTTCCTCATGTTCTATACTGCATGTCCTGAGATCCCCCAGAGTCGATTCAACTTGTGCGGCGTAGAACTGCTGAAGAGGATACATTCCTCGTCCTCTGCATAACCGTCTGGGTTGTATTTGGAGTCTTGATTTAGTAGATGTGGAGAATGATAATCTGCTCACACCAAGGCTTGGGGCACTTGCGCGGAGGGTTGAAAGAGTGCCATGAGGTGATTGAGATCATAGCGTGGGTTTTGGCAGGCGCTACAATGCCAATAGCCGCAATAGCCTCCGCCACGGCCGTCAATTTGTGTCGGGATATGTTGGTCACATGGTGGTCATATGACACTAGCGCCGATGACTAAGCGACGCAGAGCCACAACCTCCTTCGCCTTGTCGTCCACACTGAATCATGAATACCGAATACCAGTCCAAGTCTACAGCACCTAGAATGCCGTAGAAGTGATCAGTCCTGTGTTACCAACAATTTGAGAATTCCATATAGACGCGAGAAATATTATAGCTTTCAAAAGGAAGTGATTGTTATTGCAATGTGATGGGATGGTAATTGAAGGCACTGGAAATTTTGCCTTTTGATTTGGCTTAGCCACATGCGCGCCTACTGTACTGCGCTTGTCGTGATGAATGGGATGGAGAGATTGATAGAGACATTCCAGAAGGAACATGCGTAGATAATGTATGCTTGGCACGTCAGTTATATAATGTGCCAAATGCAACCGTATTATGGGAGGTTATGCTCCGGATTGCGCGATAATAGTGTTTGGAGGCGTCCAACCAAAACCCGATGCAAAAGGATATCCTCTCCGGAGGGGTTTTCCCCCGGAGGATCCTCCGATGATATATGCGTATTTGGTTTTCTCGGTGTCAGTGTCTAGCTTTGCCCCAGAAATGTGAGGATATATTCGCTTGCTCCAAAAACAGGAAAATAAAGGTTCCAGTTCCAAGTGCTGAGGAAGAACAGCTCTTATTCAGCCCTCGCAAGTTACGAGGGAAAAGTATATATGGGCAACCTTGACATCTCATAAATCATGTATAATTACTACCAGGTCCACTAAGCATAGGACTGGGTGGGTGACTCCCTAGGGTCTGCTTTCAATCTTGGGGTATCAAACTTCCACTTTTGCGACTCCAAACTTGTCAATAGTGTCTTCTCCGCCCCTCAGACTTTCGAATTGCTCCGAAGGAATTGCACTATTGCATAGACCGGGCCATGAGCGTATCGATCCTCCAAACTGTTGTCAAGGGTTCCGTATCTTTATCACCGCGCCCTTATAGTTTTCCGAGGTGGTCCTTCGTCTCCTCCTTGAAAGCCTCTCTTGCCTTTCAACCGTGACCCGTCTCCGCCAGATAGTTCGGGACATTCTCGTTTGAAATGTGGTCCTCCACACTGGTGGCAAGGTCCCTTTTGTGGGGTGGCCTTTCCAGATAGAGAAGTCAATCCATTCAAATTAACCTCTTTCTTCTTCCTATCCTTCCCTTGCTTCAGCAAAGCGGCTTTCTCTTTGTGTTTCTGCGCTTTCCGTTGCTTTTTAAGTCGGTCCATAGCCTCAGTCTCCCGGGAGTCGTTATAATAGTCCTTCGAGGGATCGTCATTATCGGATTCGCCGCCACTGTTGGACTCGTCGTCGTCCTCATCAGAAACAGATTCCGAAGAATCCTCTGCTTCTGGATCCTGCTGCTTCTACAGAACTCAGTATAGTCCGAGGTCAGATATCCGTTACATGAAGGGATCTCACCTCCAAAACCTTATTAAATTTTCCATAGCTCCGCCGTCCTACAACAATAGGTTTATCCTCCTGCTCCTCCTCCATAGATCGAACTTGCAGTGATGGTAAGCTGTCTAGATTTGCGTAACCCGTTTGCACTACCCGTAAGGCCAACGCTGAAGACGCAGCCGTCTGCTTTTGATCCTCAAAGCTCAATACCCATCGTGTATCCCCAGCTTCCGCAGCCTGCCGGTCGAGCGCTGCTTGCCGTTTTGCTTCCTCGTCTGCTAATGCTTTTTGTATGGCTCGTTGATCCGCCAGAGCGTCTACATCGAACTTCGAAGGTGATGAGTCGGTCCCCTTTTTCCGGCGCTTGGTGGGAGGTTCGTCTGGAGTGGAAGGTGATGAGGGTGGAGAAGCTGCTGCTCTTTGCATGAATTTCATGGTGAGAAGCCTTGACGACATGGATTTCGGCGCGGACGCACTACCAGGAGTGCTTGTGGCCGACATATTGATATCCTTCGAGTCTGAAATACTGTGGAAATATACTCGGTATCTGACGGGTTGGTTGGCCGTTCCAAGAACAAAGAGCTCTGGCTATTTTATGGTGGATGCGCAAAGTTGATGGCCGGATAAAATGTTTAGCCGTAAAACCATAGTTATAAAACATCGGAAACAGTAAATTGCTTAGTCATCAGTATTTAGTGGAAAGCGCACGAACGACAGCTCCTGCTTGACCTCAAGCAAGCAATTGAAAGTAACCCCAACAAAATGTTGTCAACCATACGATCGAGAGCCGTATGGCAACTCTCTAGGAGGGTTCAGGTTTCTGCACGACGAAGCTACGCCTTTTCCGCGAACGATAAGCAGGAGGTCCACGACACGAACAAGCCGAAAGAGGTTCCCAATGTTTCCAAGACCAATGAGCTTCCAATAGAGGCGCCGCACAAGAGTGAAGCTTTGCAAGAGAGTGTGGAGGATGCAGAGCACCGAAGAATCATGCAGGCGCCGAACAGGGCGACTGTTTGGTCGAAGAATCAAAACCCAAGAGGAAAGGCTATGACGGGACCAAGATTCGAGCAGACTATCATGGAGGCTCAGGTATAATACCCTTGTTTTCGAATGGCTAGAATTACGAGACATGCTGACCTTTTGATTAGCCAGCTCCTTACGCAGCCATTGACTTGATCCACCAGCAACCGGTTAGGTGGACGCACGAGAGAGTTGCGGTATGCGATGGAGGTGGTGGACCATTGGGTCACCCAAGGATTTTCATCAATACCGACAAGCCCCAAATTTGCATGTGCACTTATTGCGGATTGCCCTTTGTAAGTGATTTTTATGTTAATGGGCCGGGGCGGGGCCTTTCACCTCTTCCCCTCTCCCTCTTTTTCTTCATTTACCTATGAAGAGAAATGCTGATTTAGCTATAGGCCAACGAGCATCATAGAGCGCATCTTGAGTCTCTCTCTGATACCGCATACCCATTAGAGGCTCAAGGCAATCCAGCTGAGGTGCCTGAATCCCAACGAATCACCGATGAAGCGCTTGGGCAACGATAAGAATGTATTCATCAAGTCGGAGGCACGGTACTGTATATATGAAATCGAAGAAGTTACCAGCAAAATTCAATGACTAAAAGTGAAACGTGATCATGCCCCGTACTTTTGAGAGATTCGAAGCTCTGGTGGCTCTTGTACAACTACTTGGATTTGATTTCCTATTTTGCAAGCACCTAAACTTTCTGAAGAGGGAACAATCGAGCTGACTTCTTTTCGTTTGTCAAGCTATACTCACGTTTTCCTTAATATGACCTATTCGTAATAGATTTAAAGATGAATGTCTATCGGAACATGTAATAGCCAGTAATCAGTAGTTTTATCTGGATTTCTGCATTTTAGCAAGTACAATCTAAAGACTGATGCATAGTATTCAATTCAAATTGGGGTTTTGAAATAAATAAAAAGTACCCCTGAATCGCGTGACGTTGCTGGTGGCCGCGCCTAGTACTTTCACCGCCAGTAAATCGAAGCTCTTCGCGACATCTTCAGCCTCATCTCCTCCATACCTCCACAAAAACCCCCCTCCAATTGCCCGCCATGTCGACCATAACGACGACCGCGCTGCAAACCTCTTACCCTCCCCTCCTCCCCAACTCCTTCAATGGCAACCAACCCAAGACAATCCGCCTCTACCCCCTCTCCAACTACACCTTTGGCACCAAGGAAACGCAACCAGAAGAAGACCCCTCAGTCCTCGCGCGCCTCAAGCGCCTCGAAGAACACTACAGCGAACATGGCATGCGCCGCACCTGCGAAGGCATCCTCGTCTGCCACGAACACAACCACCCGCACATCCTGATGCTGCAGATCGCCAACGCCTTCTTCAAGCTCCCAGGCGACTACCTGAAGCCCGAAGACGAGGAGGTCTCAGGGTTTAAGGAACGCTTGAATGAGCGCTTGGCGCCGGTGGGCACGCAGTTTAGCGGCGAGGGCGTCAATGAGGAGTGGGAGATTGGCGATACGCTGGCGCAGTGGTGGAGGCCGAATTTCGAGACCTTCATGTACCCGTTTATCCCGGCGCATGTTACGAGGCCTAAAGAGTGCAAGAAGTTGTACTTTATCCAGCTTCCTAGGCAGAGTAAGTCTCCTTCCATCCATACAGTTAGTACACAGTTTAATCAGGAACAATGCTAAATTTTGGTGGTGT
Organism: Gremmenia infestans; assembly: GCA_032629725.1. Taxonomy (NCBI): domain Eukaryota; kingdom Fungi; phylum Ascomycota; class Leotiomycetes; order Helotiales; family Hamatocanthoscyphaceae; genus Gremmenia; species Gremmenia infestans. Next base: position 1,496,742 of record JAFEVB010000036.1, on the reverse strand, counting down.
AGAGGTCCTGAGTGTTCCCAAGAACATGAAGTTACTAGCTGTTCCTCTCTTCGAGCTCTACGACAACACGGCGAGATACGGTCCCCAACTCTCAGCGATCCCTCATTTGCTCTCGCGGTATAATTTTGAGTTTATCGATGAGAAGGGAGAGGTTGTGGCTGTTACGCCTGGCGGGGGTCCAAACGAGGATGGGTATGTGCCTAAGACGAGGGTTCTGGCTGGTTCCGATGAGGAGATGAAGGATGATGGCATTAAAGGCGAAAATGGGATCTCATGAGCTAGGGTATATATAGGAAGCGCAGGGTCTGGCGTTCCGGTCTTGGGGTTGCTTTACATGGAACGAAAAGCTTCGGGTGCATGGGGGCAATACTATCAATGTGAGAAAGGCTTTCTATTGCACATTCAAAATGAATAAGTATTAACGTCCCTCAACATACAATGCAATAATATCAAAGCATTTGTTGCTACCAAAACGTGATCTTTTTTGTCATGATGACATGTCCAACGCCTTTGGCTAACACCCTCGATCATCCTCCTCTCCCTAGGGAAATTATTTCCGGGCGTCTGCTAACCCTAAACTCCGACACCAGAAGATACAATTACAAATTCTTGCCAATTTCTCACCCATGCAATATCAATGGGGTTTCGTGAACAATACAAAGAGGGAGAGGCCGCATGTTGCGACCAGTCACCTTTAGACTTCATATACCCTAGGTAACTTACGCTAAATAATGCAGGTTTATTGTTGATAAGTCTACGGTAAGCAGAGCTGAGCAAGAGACTTCTCTCCCAAGAGGGAAACCTCAAATTCAGACAGAGCTACCCCCTAAAAGCTAAAATGCAATGCTTTTCTACCGCCATCTCACCGTCGTCTCCGAATATGATATAGCAATTTTCGTGTGCAGCGCCGCTAGATGTGCCAGAAACCAAACAGCAAGACCACGTTCCCTCCATAATCTATAAAGGCATGCCATGCAACCCGCCAAGATCAACGCAAGAGAGCTAGAGTAGTATCCTCAAGGTCTGATTTCTGCCAAAGCTTTACCAACCATCTTTAGGGGCTTTGGTCTCAACTCCGCCAAAGTTACCGCCACCGGAATTCGTGTTTCCAGGGCTCTTATTTCCATTTCCTCCACCCCCCGAACCACCATTTCCGTTGTTCTGAGTGCTTTGAGCCACTGACTGATTTGCCCAGGACGCATTATTTGTAGGCTGTCCCCAAACGTTGTTAGGACTGGACATCGGCGCGGCGTTTCCTGAATTTCCTGTATCCCATGAGTTGGAGATTTGGCCACCATTTGCATTACTTGTATCCCAGGAGTTGGTATTCTGGCCATTACAATTTGCATTGTTTACACCCCCTGAATTGGAGTTTTGTCCATTGCCAGTTCCATTTCCCGAGCCCCATGGGTCGGAATTTTGACCACCACTATTTGCATTGCTCGCAACCCCCGAGTTACTGCCTTGAGCACCTCCATTTGTATCGCCCCATCCTCCTGAGTTATCTCCTCCGCCGGTAGCCTGTTGTCCCCAATCGCCCCCTCCATTTGTCGCTTGAGTAGACTGATTGCCCCAATCTCCTCCATTTGCTCCACCACCACTTGACTGACCACCCACCGTATCCCATGTCTGAGCAGCTTGAGCAGCCGGCGAGGCTTGATTGCTGCCTCCACCTGAGTCCCAAGCTGGCTGGGCAATTTGGGGTGACCCATTGTGGTTTCCCCCACCTTGCGAGCCAGAAGACTGCGCTTGACCCCAGTTGTTTCCGGAATTTCCACCTGAGTTTGAGTCTTGGTTCTGCGAAGGATTTACTTCACCCCACCCAGTACCGTCGTAGACAGTTGAGTTTTGGGGTTGTGCAGATTGATTTACATCCCATCCATTGCCGGATGCCTGATTATTCGGCGATGAAATTTGATTCCAGCCCGGGTTAGGCGATGGCTGAATTCCTCCTCCATTATTGCCAGAATTGCCGTTTGAGTTTTGGTTTTGTAAATTGTTATCGTTGACCCAGCTTCCTGGCATAGTGGGGGTATTCGGCTTCGGATTATTTCCACCGTTAGGGTTGGATTGCTGAAAATTCACTCCCGGTGCACTGCAAACTTGAGCGAATGGTTGGCCATGCACAGAAGGTGGCCCGGCGGTTGAGCGTGCGTGAACTGTGCCAAAGCCACTCATAGGAGGAATAGGAGGAGGAGCAAATGTGCCAATCGGCATCTTAGGAGGAGGGATCAGACTTGAGTATGGGTTGCCGAAGACATCGCCATGGTACACACGAAGTATGCCACTCCTCGCGCAGTAAAAGGCGTTTGGGCGAGGATCGCTGGGTATTTCAATGACATCTTCCCGTTGGACAACCTCTGCCCTACGGTGCTGGATGATTCGAGAGTTTGGTACAAGCGCCGCACGAGGGCTCTGGTTCTGCCTCTGAGCGCTCATTTTGCTATGAGGTTTCGATGGGTTTTGCTGATTGTTGATATTGTCGTGTTGGATTTGATGAGTTTGACAGCGACGTGGTGAATTTGTGTTTCTCTGGTTGTTTTGATTCGTTTGCTGATTCCGTTGCTGGTCCTTCTGGTGAATGTTTTGCGGATTCTGCTGCCGTGCGCCGGTTGTCTGATATTGTGACTGACCACCACCCCAGTTCTGCTGATACGGCTGTGAGGCCTTTTGAACATGTTGAATGTTGGAATGTGGAGGGTAATTGTGTCCTGCTTGGTTCTGGCCCCGATTGATCTGTGGATTATGCACATTCTGTGAGTGATTCTGAACCATACCATTACCTCCTTTTGCTTGACAAGACTTGCATGGCGGCTTCCCACCCTGGTTGCCACCGTTCTCATGAGATTTCTCGTCATTCTTGCCATTTTTCTTAGAACCGGAGTTCTCCATGGTTCCTTCTGCAAACCGGACCTTCTTAGTTGCCTTTTTTGGTGTTGATTCCTCTGTTGTAGAAGAATCACCCGCATCTGAAATCGACGAACAGTCAGAGGATCCGTAATCACTGGATATCTCAACAGAAACAGATAGCTTATGAGGAGATCTTGACCTCGACCTATATTCGCTATGCTGGGGAGCTTTCGACTCTGGAGGCGTTTTTGTCTCTGGAGGTGATTCTGTCTCCGGTGGTCTCGTCTCTGCCTTTGGCTTAGTTCTGGGAATTGGAACCCCTACGATCCATTCCATCAACGAGTCAGGGTATCTGACCCCGATGGCCCCCATTTGCTGACCCGCCGTGGAAATATATTGATATAGGATTAGATATTGCTCGAATTGATAGAAATCGTAAATTTGGAGTAAGAATAAAAGAGGATTGGAAACCGTCCAGTCCGGGAGGGTATTGTGAGGGTGAGAATGAAGTGTGAGGATATAAAGAGCGCGTCTAGCAGAGTCGCCGGGAACAGTATCAGAAGAATCGGTAGATGTCCCAGCGTCCACTGAACCTTGAAAGAGTCACTTGTCCCGTAAATGCAGGAGCACTCTAGCACAGCCAACACATTAGAAACCCTCTTGATTCAGGAATTCCGAGCGTTGGCCTTACAGATGTACATGAATTAAACAAACAAGTCGCCACGATCAGCGCGACGTCCTGGACCTTAGATGAGAGGGTGATAGAGAATCTGATTAAGTGCAGCGCTTTGAAATATATTAAATGCGGATAAAGGATTTGGAGTTGTTGAGACACGTCTGGAGGGGGCCGACTGAGAATACCGCGTAAAATCACACGCTCGACTCGATCGGTCGGCGTGGAATCGGTGAAGGCGGCCCAGTGAAGGTAGAAGATTGAGGAAGATATAGAGTAATAACTCTCTTTTGGAGAGATGTCGAAGAGAAGTTTGAGATTGTTGTGGGTGTCGTGAAAGTTGGGCGTGGTGAGGTGAGAAAGAGAGACTCTCAACTCCGCCTTCCGAATTCGGCCAACACCATCAAGCGGTTGGCGCAACCGCCCTCACGCGTAGCATTATATAGAATTCGACCTTGGAAGATGATATTTGGTTGAAGAAGAATGACCTTTGTGGCCTTCATATATTCCTAGTGAACCATCGGACGCGAAAATGTGATTATAAGAGCAGTATTTATTCAGTAGGTTCAAGGCTTTCTCCACGGCTGCAAAATGCCCCTTTCCACCGTGATTCGTAGCTTTAGAGGTAAAACTTTCAACTGGCAGTGATTGAATCAAGATTGACGTTTTGGAAATGGACATGGTGTAAGTGTAGCATATACGAGCTCAACATCATTGGGACTTGATTGGATCTTGACCAAGCATCGAAATAGACTTCGGTATCGACGCCGCACTGGCAACGCCTTAAGTATTCACAAATGAAGTAAAGAATCAACTACCTTGATAGCTTTGGTTCTGGTTTCAGAGCTTAGCCCTTTCCCTCAACTCCTTCTGCTTCCACCTCCTACTAATCACCGTGGACCTCCAGTAAGTCCAGACGGCTAGCAGCCCTGCAAATGGTGGACATACCCAGAGTAGCCATGCCCACCACCTCGGACTTCTGCCTTTGACTTCCCCTATAACCTTGTCTAGCTCGTTCTTCAATTCTTCCTTCCCCCCATCATTCCAAACCACCACCCCTCTCCCACCTTCCTGCGCCATAAATTCAGCCCTCTTCGCCTTCTCTCTCACATCCCCCTGACTCCTCACTCTGTTCTGCGCATCCTCCTCCGTCAAATGCGAGTCCCTATCCATTAATCTTTGCATCTGTATCTTCGGATCGCTCACAGCAACAACCATCACAATACCGCATAGTGAGTCCAGCCCGCTCTCAAACAACAACGGCACGTCGAGCACCACGGCCCAATTCCCCTTTAGATAAGCCAGCAATAAAGCCTTATACATCTCTCTTCTCACCGCAGGATGCACGATCCCATTCAGCACCCCACGATCCTTTCTCCTCTCCTCACTATCCCCAAATACTCTCCTCCCAAGCACAGGTCTATTCAATGGTGCGCCTTGAGGGTATTTAGAGACATTGTATTCGGATGCAGGGAGAAGCAGATCGGGGGTATCATGGAGGAAGTGCTTGAGGATGGCATTGTAGCCAGAGGTGCCAGGCTCGACGACTTTGCGTGCTAGGAGGTCGGCATCGATTATGGGGAGGGAGTAGGGTGGTGCGGAGAGGATGGATGAGACGGTGGATTTGCCGGTTGCAATGGAGCCTGTGAGGCCAAGGAGGAGCATTGTTTTGGATCGTTACAATATGCAATTGATGTGTGTTGGGGTGAGATTGTGAGCTGGATCTGGCTCTAGGATGGAATGCGGGGGGGAGAGACGGTCGTGCCCTTGCCAAGCTTTGTTGGCTTGTGATGTGCCGAGCCAACTTCACCGTCCCCAGCGAGCTCTGCTGTCTCTCATTTTATTCTACAATATTGTATATCTACATGCACAACCGCAAACACCTTTCACATCGCATCGAGGCCGAGTCGTGTTGGTAAGCATGCAAAGACATCATGATGATGCAAACTTTCAGTTCAACCCGCTCCATGTTTTTCTCTTATATCCTAGGAACTCCCCTGAAGTTCTTGCTCTTATGATTTGCTACAAGCATCCATCCCATGGGTCAACTGCCGCAGATTCTGACGACATCAAAAAAGCTAGAGCACTGGTGGGAATTTACCACATCTTCATTTTCGTATCTGAACATGAAAATGTTTTATTATATTTCTGAATGGTTTGGTAACCGAAGGGTTCAGTTCGAGTTCGCATTTGCGTTTTGATGCCAAGTCTCCAAGTGTTGCCGCTGCATGAGAAATAAGTGAAGCCGTATTTTTGTTACTGGACACTTACACTCCCAACCAGCCCAGCCCAGGCCAGGTCTGTTCTATCTCCGAGTAGTTTATATCCGTGTATCAGCAAAATCCAGGGGTCAAAAGCTTAATATATGGATCCATATCATAGTCGCGAAAGCAAGCCGCTGAGTATTCGTATACTAGTAATAAACAAAGAGATCTAGAATGAGGCCTCCCCTAGCCTTTGTAATCAATGATTCCTCCGCCACGGAACCACGGAACTAAAGCCGCATATCTTCACACTGACGTCGTTGGATATCTTATCAGGAAACATTAGTGGACTTCAAGCATGAATTAATGAAAACGGATGATATTGCATGCAAATACAGCTGGCCTAGGCCTCCTGTTATGTTGTTCAAGCTAGGAGATAAGAGCTACAACCTACAACCTTCTCCCATCTCTCCTTTGCCCCTTCTTCACTGACATTTTCCAATCTTACGACGAATTATCCAGGCACTCCATGCAAAGAAGGACCGAAAAAGAAAGAAAAGAATCACTATGACTTCCGACTCAAATGATAGCTCTCTCAAGATCGAGGATGAATCAACTATTTTCCCCAGAAGCGAGATCAAGATAAATGGGGCCTCGACGTCACCAAACAAAAACGCCTCAATTCTTCATCCAGATCTAGTGATCAGGTCGAAAGAAGAGATTCCCGAACCAGAAATTCTAGGCTTAGAAGAGGAATTGCCTGGCTGGCATGGATATGTGGAATGGGAGCAGTATCCGGAGAGGAAAAAAAAGGTTCAAGCATTCATGAAAAAATTCGACTTTCCTGGCGTAAGACCAGCCCTCATCTTAAAGACACTACCAAGTCCTGAATATGAACGGTTTACTGACGAACGGATATCAGCCGCCAGAATTCCAACTCGTACCGCTCCCGAAAACGAATCCAATCCTCGAAGGTGTTAGATGGAAGCAATATCACTATGCATTAGGCAAAGCGACTAAGGACATACCAGCTGAGAGTTGGTTGTTCGTGGAGAAAGAGAAAAGTCCTGACATGATTCACGTTCTACAGTTCCCCTACAACGGAGAACCCCCGAAAGTATATCCACACTTTAATTCTTTTCTGTAACCAACTAATCTAATTCTTATAAAGGGACGTCTGGTTGAGACCGCCATCACGAGAAACGAAGATCACTTCGTCCGAAATCACGGCGGTATCCCGGAGATTGACGAAGATGCGTATTTCTTCGACGTCGCGGGACTCGTCAATACGCCGAAACGAATCACTATGGCAGAATTGAAGAACGAGGCTCTCTTCCCGAGACAAAGCACTACCGTGACAATTCAGTGTTCGGGAACTAGAAGAATTGAGCAAATCCGTGAGTATCCCGGCGACGGAGACGAGCTGATCAATGCCCCTGTAAGTACACTTCTCTTATACATATATTTCTGTTAACCTTGCACAGTGGGGAGAAGGTGCTATTGGAACCGCTAAATGGACTGGTGTCTCCCTCAAGAAAGTAATAAAATACTGCGGTGGCCTCAAGGACCCCTCCGCAGCCCTGCACCTCGAGTTCCTCGGCGCAGACACCTACTTTAAAAAAGGCGAAGTCTACAACTATGCTGTCTCCGTACCCTGGCGAAAAGTCAAGATCAACGAAGTGCTACTAGCATGGGAAATGAATGGTGAACCGTTGCCCAAAATACACGGCTTCCCGTTGCGCGCTGTAGTTTTCGGCTATATTGGCGCGAGGTCTTGCAAGTGGTTGACGAGGATTAATGTCATTTCTGATCCGTCTATGGGGCCGGTACAGCAGAAGGAGTATCTCTATTATAATTCGCAGGTTGGGAAGCATAATGCAACGTATTCTTCGGGGTTTAGTATTCAGGACATGCCGGTTAGTTCTGCTATTATGACTCCCCTGGATTTGGATCAGATTATCCACGAAGGTACGATTAAGTTGAGAGGATGGGCGTATTCAGGAGGAGGGCATTGGCCTGTCAGAGTCGAGGTTAGTGGTGATGGAGGAAGTATCTGGTATGAGGTTCCGTATCAGAACTTGTCGGAAAAGTATTACCATGCTTGGAGACTGTGGGAGATTGATCTACCAGTTGATGCAGAGGGTTGGTTGGAATTAGTAGTGAGGTGTTGGGATAATTCCCTGAATACTCAGCCAACGTTTGTCAGGTCTACTTGGTAAGCTTCCCCGCCCCTTTGAGGACTATACTGACAGAACAGGAACTGGGATCTTCACGTCACTTCATCGTGCCATCGAATCAAGGTCTTTAGCATAAACAAAAGTCGACCAAACACAGCTGCCCGGCTGAAGAAATTTGAAGATCTAGGTGTCCCTTTTCTGCCGATTACACATCCCGGAGAAGATGACTTGGAGGATGAGGAGAAATATCTAAGTGAGATGGAAAATAGAGGTGGTCGGGATCCCCTGGAATAGGCCGGCGCATGTTGAGTAGCTTGAACCTTGATGAACTGCACTTGAGGAATCTCTAATGGCATCTCGATATATATTTAGTGTTTATAGCAACTATTGGTACTTCACGTTGTAAAACGAAGTCTCTTGAAGTTCGCTCATTGAAAGATTGAGACTTATCTAGAGAAGTTCATCCCCGAATGCCATGATTCTAAGTACTTCAAGTCAAGTCAAGCTCCCGAGACATGTACACTACCGGGCCGAATGCATGGTAACTCAAACTGTAACTTTCACAGTTCATTGAACTCCAAAGTATTGGGCCAGGCCCGTACTGTCTCATAAATATGTACCCCAGATTCCTGAAAAATCAGATCTATTGCAACAGTAACACCAACCCCAAATGACAGGTAACACTCAAAGATCATGCTTTTATTCCAGAAGCAAATTGCCGCTGTCTTGTCCTCACTTCCGATTACCCGCCCTAAAAATGAACAACAGACCAAACCAAACGCCAACATCAACCTGCCACCCTTTCTTTTTGTCACACATATCACCTCACCCAGCCCTTTCCGGCAGTCCACGCCCGCCATCAACCTCAGGCGACATAATCCCACTCTCAACCACACCAAATGCGCGCCCCAGCAGCAGTTCCAAAAAAGGCACAGAATCCAACAAACTCCCCGCAGGCGCCGCAACTCCAGTTCCACTACTCAACCCTTCTAAAGGACCTCGTCGTTTATCCAGCCCTCCAAACACGCCTCTCGCAACCGGAATTCCAGCAACCGGATCTCCTGCACCTCTTGCTGAACCAGCATCACTACCATCATCACTCGAAGCACCATCTCCTCCGTATCCAGAGTCGGGACTGGGACTTTCCTCTTCGCAAACCCCCTCGGAACGGCGAATTGGTGGACCGTCTGTGATATGCCAGCCGTGGTGTGGTTCATCAGGTGGGTATTCTCCCTTTATCTGGCGAATACGTATACTGCCGCCGTCTCCATTTCCGCTTTGCGTGCTAGAGTCGACGGAGGAGAGAGGATGGTCGGGTTCTGGCAAAGTGGCTTGTGATGGGGTAGGGGGCTGCTAAGGGGTTAGTGGGTGTTATCAAGAGGGCGTGGAGGGGAATGACGTACAGAAAATGGAATAGCGAGGGAGAAGGGCAGGAGGGCTAGGATGAGTGGAGTGAAGAGATGCATTGTGTATGAGTTGTGTAGCTAGGAAACGTGTATATGTTTACTGAGGAGATGAGAGGTCTGCTGAAGTTAAAGGTCTTAGAGAGAGGGAACTACATATATGTAGATCTGGGTCTGTGTTCTAACTCATTGGCATTTAGGAAAGGGGAAGAGACAAGAGGTTTGCTTGAGATGTGGTTGCCACGACTTCCCGAGACATTTGAGGGCCTTTGGTTTGTTCGTCCTAGTATTAAGTTTGACGATTGTGTTGGACAGAGCTTCATGATTGGTACACTCCAGAGTGAGTGCACTGGTGTAAAATTACGAAGTATGACTATGATAGATGAAAAACGGGTTGAGCATGAGTTGTACAGCCAATCGTGTCCACTTATTGGGTGTATATTTTCCAAGCTTGCAACTCTCAATTATATGTGATAGACAAGTACGAGTATACTCGCGGCATGACCCAGATGACCTAATTCATCGAGTACTGTACCTGTACCCAAACAACAGGACTTTGGATTTCGGCTGTGCTGCATGATGCCCGCCTGTCGTTTCCCGTTTCCTTTGCAGCTATAGAACATATGTATTCGTGCAGGATCTTGTCTCGATCTTGGAACGTTTCTAGATGATGTCGGTATACCTTTCTCTCCCCTTGCAAACTGTGCAGCTAGCGGGACTATGCAGGATCTGTCCTGTCCCAAGTTCAAGAAACAATCCGTTCGCATGCAGTGTAACCGTTCAAATCTAAAATTTGACCGTGCCAGCTGCCAACTGCTTGGTAACACTGTCCTGTCATTGGGTTTCCCAGATCAAGGGAAAGTGCATGCTTTGTGTATCGCCAAATGCAAGACTCCTTCTAGATGAATTCCATACTTAAAAGTCGAGGGAGAGGCGGGGCTGAGCAACAAGCCGAGGGTGGAAGCCATTACCCACTGGGGATTATTTATCTACCGCCGGGAACTACTTTATCTTCAGATAGGAGATCGCAGACCCTTGTATTCATCTGTGAGTAGCCACTTCCGCGGCAATACAACACAGCAAGGATGTGAACCTAATGTTGCTTGCCGCCGCGGAATCCCACCCCCCGGGCCCCTTTTCCGGCTTCGGTTATTTGACTAGCCTTGTCTAAGGGCCGATTGAATATTGGTTGACGAGTCTGGCGTTATCTCTTTAGAGCTACATGGACAATAGACCGGTATGTTGGTCTTTCGTCTCGAGTGCTTATGTGAACCTCAATGGAAATCAAAATATCCCCACATCTTCCCTGTTTGTGACATTAGGCAATCAAGTGATGCCATCCAAGCAAAACAGCCAGGCACTAGTGATAATCCCGAGAAATTTATATGATCATAAGTGTTTGTTCCTATTTTGAAGTCGTCGCATCATGATAGTATATGCTTAGAATCAACTATTATCAAAGGACAGACCTCTCCCCATCTCTTCTCCAGTTCTTCATCCCTTCCGTACAGGATTTTCTGTGCCGAATCGAGCATCAGGTCAAACGGCCATTCGACTTTCTGATTCCCGACATCTCTCGCATCAATGGCAATAATCTATAAGTTAAATTGTCAGTAAGCATTCTACTTACAGGGCCATATATATGGCAAAAAATGAAAGCTCACTTGATCAACCAACCCCGATCTTCTAAGCACCTCAAATTCTATCCTCTTCCAGATCCCCCATATGGGTGGGTTGTTGATATCATTATGCATGACAGTGGCAATTTTCGCAGCCTTTTTGGCGAAAGCTGCCGACATGTTCTCAAAGTAAGCTTTTTCCTGCGTCGGATCCGACATGATGCACCATAATGGGTTATTCCTCGTTTGATGGTTCTGATAATTCTCACATGGCCAGATATCCTATTTGGGAGAGCTTGAATTAGTTGGGCGCAAATCAAGTAAAGGTATAAACAAGGTGTTGGGCGCGGACACGACTTACCCATATTGTGACTTTCGCAGCTTGTCTCGCGAATTGCTTCGCTTTAGCAGAGAGACCCTGGGAGTAGAACAGTGCGTTGGAATCAAGAGACGTAAACCGCCACTCTGGTTTTGTATTTTGCTCGAACCACTGTGTGCGGTCAGAATAGATCAACGGAAGGTTTAGTCTCACTAACCTCGACAGAATATTTGGAGATACTGTCACATTGGGTTGGTGTCACAAGAGGCTCGGCAATAGTCGTGCCTAGGCCGGTGATGAAGATCGCTAGGACCACCGAGAATCTCATGGTGAGGAATAGAGGAGAATACGAGTCAGTAGCTAGGAACTCTAGGTGTGTTGTTTGAAGATATCTTCCCCGGCCGTTCGAGCATCCCTGGGAGCTCGAAGGGTTTGAGTAGATGAGCAGATGTTTGGAGTATTCCGGAAGCCAAAAGTTCAAAGAATCGTTATAGTAGATCTTGGTACGGTTTTAGTTGACGTGCGTAGGTAGGCAGTTTACAGTATCTACCAGTATGGTCTACTCTTGAAATTCCGATAACCACGAGTCTCGTTGCTCTCACTCGAAATGAAGCGAAGGGTCAGACACCAGACCCTAATAGACACACATATATCTTTGCTCCAGGCGAGGGGCGGATAGGAATCGTGAATCTCCTGAAGCCGAAGTTGTACAAAGATGAGCTTGCCAAGTCTGAAATGTAAGAAAGTTGAGAGGTGGGATGAAGTGGGATGTGTTAAGGGTCGCGGCCTCAGGCTAGAGAACGTGCATAGCCCCCGCGGCGGCGTTGTTGGAAATGCGCCTTGGCGGCACTGCCCAGTAGGATTTTCTGGGTTATTGAAAGAACGAATGATTTCCTCCCAAGTGGATCATTTATGTCAAAGATCGCAGAAACTCTGATAAGCTTTCCCGTAAAAGGTACATAACCACACTTAAATTCGTTGACGAATGGCGACCCAGCAACCAAGACTCAGTCAGTAGAGGCGAGCCCTTGGGGAGATCTCGATGTCGCTAAGACCCACTGAGATTGCAGGGGGCCCGTATCCCTGAACAAATAGGGGTTGCTCGCTAAACCCTACGCTCAGCGGCACTGACTTATAACCACTTGACGTAAAGACAATAAATGTCGATTATAAGAAATGCCGCTTTATCCATCCGCCGATACAACTCGAGTTACATTAGTGAAAGCTGACTCTCACGAGCTTCCAATCTCTAGAATTTGAGTATCGATGCATGATCCAAATTTGTAAACTTTAGAAACATGAAGCTTACACGGCTTTCGAATCCTTTGATTATCTCGATCGGGCAGTTCAGACTATGGCCACCACTTAATGTCCCTTCCCCCTTTTAAGAATGAACATTGAAGCAATGAGACTACCTTCTTCGTCAAGTTCAAGATAATTGAAGCAATATCTTGAGCTGATTGCCTTTTGTTCATCCCCCCTCAAGGGATTGCGTCTTCTTGCACTTTTAGCCATGCGGTTCTATACCATACATACTACTACGCTTCTTCTAAGCACTTTGCTTAATTTTTCATTCGCAGATAACCTACTCAGCGCCGTTGGACCACCTTTGTTCAAAATGAAGGACGCTGATTTCGACTGAAGAGGATATTATATCGCCAGCACCTTGACTGTGCGAAAGCAATGGCCTGACGACGATGCCAGTACATGCCGTACATTGTGCAATCCAGGGAAGTGCTGCCGTATCAAGAAGCTCAGTCGCAGCAATAACGATTCTGAATTGGCCCGTCGCGTCCTTGCAAATCCTGCAGAGGGAAATCCAACAGACCAATACGTCTTCCAAAGGACTCAATTTTCGAAGCTCATCAGCATCTATAGCAATGATGCGACTGATGATGGAACCACATCAGAGTGGCGCTCAATTGTTGCTGGAGGAAGCGCCGACCGCGGCTTTTGATATGGGTCTTAAGGAGCTGATCCGCTGTACGGCTCTGGTGGTTGTTTCCCCCAAAGGTGTTTAGTTTTCTCACCATTGGGAGGTGCCTTCCTTCTCCCAAGAAAGGGAGGAAGGGGTGATAACTCAGGCTGTTACTTTCACAGATTCGGTTGTAAACTATCTCAAAGCATCTGGAGCGACAGCTCTTGCGCCGCATGCAGGAGATCTTACTGGCGGCTTTGCGTATATACTCACTCCTGGTAGAAAGCTGAATGGACAGCCTATTTACCGCGCGAAAATCCCAGCTATGGTGGAAGCCGTCAAGGAAGCCGCCCCGAGTCTCGGAGGAGTGAGAGTTTTAACTCATATATCATTTGAAGGCGGCAAAAACGAAGATGGATTAGATATAAGCCCCGAGGATGTACAATTAGTTGAGAAAACATCTCGAGGGAAGGTACTCTTCCAATATGACCCAAACAATAATGGGGAAAGGACTATGAGGCTGTATTTTGAGCAGAGCGAGGTTTCCAGTACCAACTTGTAATACGGCGTCTGTAACGGAGATCAGTTGTTGGTGGGGAGGATGGACTAGGGCATGAGACCCAACCTCCAATGATTTCGTACCAAGAACCTCGGCTGAGAAGCAAATGAAAGACGTGAGCTGAATCAAATTCCGGGCGTTATTCCTTCATTTTAAGTGTGGAAATACAAACTTTTGGGGTCTGGAGGAGTGCATGGTGCATATGGATATAATCCGCCTTAGTAGTCAAGATGCGAGTATGTGATACAAAATACTCGGACATGCTTCCGACTGCGCATAGCTTACCCAAGTAATACCTTAAGATAAACTTCGGTAAGAAGTACTGTAACGGCATCGATGCGGCTGAGCAAAGGTATATTATAACAACTTCCTGTCCCTGCCACCATAATGATAGGATTCATCATCGTCTTAGATCATGTCTTCCTCAATCGACGCACAGCGACCTTCGAGTACAGTGGTTTTTCCAGGGCACAATATTTCCCCAGAACGCCTAGCGTTGAGTAATGCAGCGGGCTCAGGAGATGTTGATGGCGTGCAAAGACTTCTCGAAGAACTACCACTATCTATCGAGCTCCCACAGCCCCGTGCCAAGTATCTTACAAACGCACGACTAGCGGCTGCAACGAACGACGTACAGGATGCAAGCAAAAAAGGAGATATGGTTCGCTTGCAGGCAATTCTTGACCGATGGAAAAGCGGGACTTCCGTTCGTGACGCCGTGCCAGAAGACTTCGATTTGGCATTGTTAGAGGCAGCACGAGGTGGGCATTGACTCGCGGTTTCCAAAAACTTCGGCGAAGGAGCTATACTGGACTACAGCGCTCCCATGGTGGCTCTAAAAGAAGGAGGCAGTAAGGCCATTCCCGTGTACCAAGCATTCATTGACCATGGCTGGAATGTGAGTTCGTTCCAGAACCTTCCTGTACTGCAGTAAGTTCCCAAAGCAATTGTTGTTTGTCTTTAGCAACAAAATTGACACAAAGCAGCGCCGCTGTAGAAAATGAAGAGCTGACGAGATTTCTTCTCGAACCAAGGCGCAGATCCAAATGTGACTAGCTCTAGAGGTATGAAGTCCCTAGAATGTGCTACATCCTTGTCGACTGTATCGGTTGTGTCCTTATTGCTGGAAAGAGGTGCACGTCTCGAGGCGTGTGATGCATTACATCATACTGTCTGCACCAGGAGATCGGACAAGGACTGTTTTGAAATGATGGATTTCTTACTTGAGAAGGGCGTGGACATTAATGACAGGTCTTGGAAGATCAAGTAAAGGTACCATGCCGTACGAATGCGGGTACAGCGCTCATATCAGCGGTAAAGAAGCAAACAGCGACAACGGTTGAGTTGGATATGGTGGAGAGAGTAAGATGGTTACTAAATCATGGGGCAAATTCAAACATCGCGGACGACGGCGGAAAGAAATCAATCGATTATGCGGTTGACCAAAGATTGCTTGACGTTTTGGATGGCGTATGATCCCAAGTCAAACCTAATCATGTTCGGTTGACTTGGCTTGGTAGCATGAGAGCAATCTATAGAAAAACCCAACCGTGTAGAATGCTTGATATCGGATAATGGAGCCCATGTGTTTAAGAAAGACGTTTCGGCACGTATCGAATGAGTTTGGGGAGAGCTATCTTGATTCCTGAATATCAGCACGTAATAGTCAAGAATAAATATCTGATTAGAGTTTTCAGTTTTCAGATACCTCAATTATATTTGGTAAAGACTAAGGAGGCATTGGTACCACCAAATCCAAAGCTATTTGATATCGAGACATTGACGTCTTTCTTTTGTGCCGATAAAGGAATATAGTTGCAGTTGAAGTTGTTGTCGGCGTTCTGCAAGTTGAGCGTAGGAGGCATCACATTCTGATTTAGAGTCAGTAACAGAATATTCTAAGAAACCTGTGTGGAGTTCGCCTTTACCTCTTTGACTGCCAGCACTGAGAAGATTGCCTCGACGGCGCCCGCAGCTCCCAACAAATGACCTACGGCACCCTTGGTACTACTAATAGCGATCTGATTTTCGCTGTCGAGACCATCCTCGCCAAGCATTAGACTCTTGATAGCAGAATTCTCGGCAGCGTCTCCAAGTGGCGTGCTTGTAGCGTGGGCATTGATATAATCGACTTCCTTTGGCCGAATGCTTGCGTTCTTGAGAGCTCTCTTCATAGCCAGTAAGGCGCCCGCCCCATCCTCTCTTGGTGCAGTAATGTGGTGGGCATCTCCACTAAGTCCATACCCTCGGAGCTCAGCATAGATCTCAGCCCCACGTGCCTTTGCGTGTTCTAGCTCTTCGAGGATAACAATCCCTGCGCCTTCAGCTATTACAAACCCGCATCTATCTCGATCAAAAGGGCGTGAGGCGGAGTGAGGGTCGTCGTTGTAGGAAGTGGCTAGTGAACGAGATCTCGAAAAGCCAGCAAGAGCAAGAGGATGAATACAAGATTCAGAACCACCGGCTATCATAACGTCTGCATCACCGAAAGCAATAAAGCGCGAGGCGTCTCCAATGGCATGTGCCCCGGTGGTGCAAGCAGTGGTGACGGCATGATTGGGCCCCTGCAAGCCATACTTCATGGAGATATGTCCTGCGCCCAGATTGATGAGCAGCTGAGGGACGAACAATGGCGATACTTTCTTGTATCCCTACACACAGGTCTCAGCAAACATTTCTCGATCCAATTCTGCTTGATAGCTCACAGTCTTATCATAGGCTATGCTGGTATTATAGAGCTCCTCCAGGTTTCCAATTCCGCTTCCCAAACAAACGCCAGTCATCTCCTTGTCTTCCTGACTCTGCGGTTTCCACCCAGCATCTTCGAGAGCCATCTCCGTGGCAGCAACCGCATATTGTGTAAACTTTGCCATCCGGCGCTCTTCTCCCTTATCTAACCAGTCCAAGGCCTGCCACTTGCCTTCCTCCCTCCTTCCATGAGGCACAAGACCGGCAACGGTGCTGGGAAGCTCCTTCCATCGTGCTGAGGGTTCGAGATTCGCAACGCTGACAATACCGCAGTCGCTGGCAAGCAGTCGAGTCCAGGTCCGCCGAATACCTACTCCTAGGGGCGTTATGGCACCCAGGCCAGTAACTACCACGCGTCGCATTGTTTTGCCATGTCAGCCGTTGATGGGGCAAGTGAGAAAGACTGAAAACATCCTTAGGATCAAATTGGGGTGAGCTTGAAGGTTGGAGGCGCTAGGCCTGTTTTAGCCTAATCCCCCACTTGTCTGAGACCTCAAGTAAGAGTAAGGGCCACCACACACGGCCCACCTCTAAGCGAAATTTGGATTTCCTAATTTTTAACCTCCCCTTTTAAATAATTATTTTTAATTCAACTAACTATTAAAAGCTTCCAAATTTTATTATAAATAATAATCTTATATTTAGTTCGCCCCCCTAGAAAGACTATAGTAAATAGCCTACTCCTATACATATTATAGTCTAAAACCTCTAGCGTAATAGAAAATCGCAATGCTAAATCGCTTCCTAGACCTCCCTCCCTAGGCGTATAATTCGCCGCATTATCCACTAAGAGACTAGCTATAGACTATATAAAAAGAAGGCCCTAAAGCTTTACTTAATATCTACTAGAGAGATCTGCTAATACATTTACTATATCTTAAAAGACTAGTTTATACGCCGCTTTACCTTTTTATAAGTATAAAGTCAGCTAGGTATCTAAGCTTCTATCTATATAATTTAATAAGAACTATAGTATATAGGCTACCAACGCTATATTATATGCCTACGGTCTTATATATTATGCAAGCAAGCTAAAAAGAGGCTAGGTTTTATATTAGAGCATAGGTAGTAGAGAATATTAAACTATGCTGCTTTTAGATAAAATAGAAAAATTAAAAAGAATTAGAGAAAGATTATATAGTTAGATAAAGCTATATTTAAAATAGGGAAAACTAGAAAAATCTAGGTTATATAGCAGATAGATAAAAAGCGCTATACTAATTATATATAGTCTATTTATAAATCTAGAAAAGTATTAGTAATAATTTAAGAAGTAATAAGCTAGAACTATAAGTTAGAATTAGTATTTATAAAGAAGCTTTTTAGCCGTAAAGGAATTTGCTCTAAGGCCTACCTCTAGCAGATTTTAGAACCTATTATTTTTCTACTTTTTAACTAGCTTAGTCTAAAGTATATCTTTATAGAAAATAAAGTAAAATATAACAATTGCCTAGCTTATATAGTGCTAGGGTAAGTTTTATAACTTAAGTTAGATCCTTAAACCTAGGTTATTATTAGATTAATATTAGTATCTATTAATAAACTACTAGTTGCTATACTTAGAAGTATAGCTTATTATAAAGTATAAAGTAATAAGCGTATTATAATAATCGCTCTGCTTACGTAGTGCTAGGGTAAGTTTTATAACTTAAGTTAGGTCTTTAGACCTAGGTTATTATTAGGTTAATATTAGTATCTATTAATAGATTACTAGTTACTATACTTAGAAGTATAGTTTATTATAAAGTATAAAGTAATAAGTGTATATTAGAAAATACTATTTAAGTTAAGTATAAAGCTTCTATCTAATAGGTAATAACCTAGTTTTATATAGAACCTTTATGCCTTTAGATTCTAATAGATCCTAATAGGCTATAAGGATCCCTACGGTCCTTCTTAGTCTATTACGTAACTAATATACTAGAGGAATATCTTTTGCTTATATAAGAAAAACTTATTTCTACTAAAAGTTTTTTTATATCTAAAGTCAGATATTAAGCCTAAGATCTTTTAGTTATATATTATATTTATAATACTATTCCTCTCTTAGTTAGCGTAGCCTCTACGCTTAAGTATAATATAGGGAAATATCTTTCTTATAATATAGCTTTTTTTCCTTTTTATTATACTATCTATTTATAATATTAAAGATAAAGAATATTTTATTCTTTATAACCGAATTATCTTTTCTAGTTATCCTATTAATATAAAGTGTTTTTGCTATAAATCCTAAAGCTTAGAGTATATTATATCTAAATCCTCTAGTTTAAACAAATATAGTACTTATATAAAATTAAAAATAAAGTGTAATATCTATAGTTTATTACTTGCGAACTAGTCTATACTAGAGCGTAAAGAGCTTTATTTAAAGTAGAAAAGGCAAAAGACGCTCTTAAAGCTATTATGCCTTAATTAGTAATAGTTCAAGTTTAAATACTATGCCTAGAATATATTATATTAGAGCCTTAAAACTCTTAATAAGCTTAATACTCTAGAGAAAAAAAAGAAGGTTAAGAAAGAAAAAAGTAAGTAGTATAAGTAGAAGGCTCTATCTGCTTCTATTTCTAATTTTCTTACTAGTAGTTTTTTACCTAGTTCTAACCTTTTTAATAACCCTACTTTTATTATATTACTAGCTATATATAATCCTTTAGACCTAGTTCTAGTTAGGTTAGAGTGCTAATCTTAATAGTTTATAAATATCTTAAGGTCCTTAAGTATTATTCTTAGTTCCTAGGTATTTTCTAAGTATAGATAGTTTATTTATTTAACTAAGTACTTAATACTTTCTCTAACCTATTTATAGTTTAGTATTACTTCGATCTTATATTTAGTATTAGGGTTAACTAGTTAGATTTCTATAATAGGCGCAGGTAGCGCCTCTAGTAGTACTAGTTTAAGGAGAGATATATAGAATACTAGATATATATTTATTATTCTAAAGTAGTACTAATTTATAGTTAACTAGTTCTATAACTTATTTAATTTTAAATAGCTCTAGCTTTCTTATAATCCAGTTTTATACTTAGTTGTTTTATCTTAATATTTTTTTATATTAGATAGACTTTATCTCCTTTTTTAAGTATAGGTTTCTATATTATGTTTTCTATTATAGTATAATACTACTTTCTTTATAAAGAATACTAGGTCGCTAGCTAGTTTCTTCTAAAGTGCTTTAAGATCTTCTATCTATATAGTCGCAGATTAGTTATCTAATCCTAAGGTTATTATAAAGTAGTAGGTCTTAGAGTTATAACTATAATTTATATATACTAGTAAGATCTTTATATTTTCCGTAGCTAATATATTATATATAAACTAAGCAAGTAGTAGAAGTCCTATCTAGTTATTCTACTTATAGTTTATATAATACTAGATATATATTTCTATTATCTAATTTATCTATTTAGTTTATCTATTAGTTTATAGATAAAAACTTATTAATAGCTTTCTTTTAATACCTAGTAAAGCTATAAATACTATCTAGAATTTTAAAGTAAAGAGCTAATCTCTATCTAATATAATTTCTTCTAGTACGCTATAGTTTTACTACTACTACTTAGAGAAATGCCTAAGCTAAGTTCTTAGCTATACTTAATTTCTTATAAAGTATTATATAGATGTATTTTATTAACCTATCTATAATAACTAGAATAGAATTATATTCCACTTCTATTATTAGGTTCTTAGATAGTAGTAGTTTAATTATAAAGTCCTATATAATAGATATCTAAAGAGTCTTTAGTATATTAGATAATTATATTATATTATATAGAGTATATTATAATATCTTATTCTATATATAAGTATTATACTTACTAATAACCTTCTTAACTATTATTTGCATACTTAGAAAATAGTACCTTTATAAGAGCCTCTTTTAGGTTCTAGTATTTTCCTTAATATCTATAAGCTAGTAGCTTATATTATTTCTTAATAAATTCTTTCTAGATGCTTTTAGAGATATATATCTTATTTTTATATAGTAGAAGCCTCTTTATATTTTTCTAGAAGTATTATAAGATACCTTCTACTACTATATCCCTCTTTATATACTAATCTGATTTTATTTATAAATAGGTTACTATTAATATAGGTTATAGCTACGATTTATTATTTATTTAAGATAAGGTTATTACTATCTTCCTAGAAGATGAATACTCTTTATTTCCTCTTTTATCTTATATTCTAGCTTTCTAACTTAGTATATTAGTATATATATTCTCTATTTCTTTTATATACTTAATTTATAAGTTATAGGTAATAAGTATCTCTACCTATTTTATCTGCCGCCTATTTAAGTCTTTAGTTATAGTAAAGCTAATAAGATTCTTATAATTAGTAAGAATTATTACTAGAAAGTTAGCTTTCTAAAGGTAAACTTTTTATTTCTATAATACTTTAACTATTACTAGAAGTTTCTTATTATATATATTATAGTTAAGTTCTATAGATATTATTTTTCTAAAGTAGTATGCTACTAGATACTAGCTGCTATCTTTATACTTCTATATAAGTACTTTCTTTATTATCTTTATCTAATACGTCTATTTCTACTATTAACTTAAGTTCTAGCTAGAAGTTCTAATAGATAGATTTCTCTATAAAGGCCTGCTTTAGCTCTTAGAATGCCTTTTTCTGCTTTATTTATCTATTTAAACTTCTACTTCTTTTTTATTAGATCTATAAGTAGTAGAGCCTTTTTTAAATATAACTTAATAAACTTCTAGTAGAAGTTTATAAATCTTAGAAAAGATTATACTATTTAACTATAGTTAGCATCTCCTAGATAATAATCGCTGACCTTTTTAGGATCTAGGCCGATTTTTCTTAGTATAATTATATAGCTTAGAAAAGTAATTTCTTTTATATAAAAGTTATACTTAGATAGCTTTAAGCGGAATCCCTTTACTATAAGTGCTTCTAAGACCTATATTATATATCCTATATATTATTTCTTATTATCTAAATATACTAGTATATTATTAAGATAATATATATAGAACCTATCTAAGAAAGCTTTTAATATATTATAGTTAACTTCTTAATAGATTACTAAGGCGTTAGTTAGCCTAAATAGTATAACCTAGTACTTATAGTAACTAAATCTAGTTCGAAATACCGTTTTCTATTCCTTACCTTTTATAATACAGATTAGATAATATATATCTCTTATATCTAGCTATATAAAGATTACTGCTTTTCTTAAATAGTTTTATATATTATCTATCTATAGTAGTAGGTATTAATTTTTTATAGTTATCTTATTTAGCTTTTAGTAGTTAATATAAAACTAATCTAGTCTATTCTTTTTCTTTATAAATAGTATTAGCGCTTTAATAAAAAGTGCAACTCTCTTATCTATCTCTTAGATAACGCCTTATTAATATACTTCTTTTATAGTCTTATTTTCTCTTTATTATACTAATAAAGTAGTTCCTAAGAAGGTTTATATCCTTTCTTAAGTAGTATCTTATAGTTCTATAGTTAATATTTAAATAAAGCTTTCTTACTTTATAGATTATTAAATATCTATTTAAACTTCTTATACTATACTAGTATTTCTTTTTTAACTTTCTTATTATCTAGTAGAGAGCCCTAGATTATATGCCCTAGTATATTATAGAAGGTAGTACTAACCTTTCTATAGCTATATAGTTATTTTAATATATAGCTATATTAGATAAACTTTATCTTATAAGTTTTCTAATTAATTTTTAGATTATATTATCTAATCTAAGAAATACTA
The DNA here is from genome assembly GCA_032629725.1 of Gremmenia infestans. NCBI lineage: Eukaryota > Fungi > Ascomycota > Leotiomycetes > Helotiales > Hamatocanthoscyphaceae > Gremmenia > Gremmenia infestans. Next base: position 1,474,523 of record JAFEVB010000036.1, on the reverse strand, counting down.
AAAATAGCCTAATTATCCTTAATATAGATTATATCTAGGCTAATTTCCTTCTAGTAACCTCTAATAGTTATTTATATAGGTATAGTCTTATACTTAACTATTTCTCTATTTATTCTAATTATTATCCTATTAATAATAGTAAGTAGATAGGGTTCTACCTTTTTTTATATTAGTATATTAAGCCTTTTTATAGCTTCTAGTAAGATAAAGTTCCTTTATATACTAGAGTTAAGTATAATCTATAGCTTTTTTTCTTTAGTATAAGCGTTTAGTATTATATAGTTTTAGCTCTCTATAGATACCACTTTCCTTTCTAGTTATCTTTCTTTTAGAATCTTATATCCTATAAATTAGTTTTCTTATAATTAGTAACTACTTTTCTATCTTATTAGTTAGTATAAGGTATTTAGCGTAAATATACTTTATACTTTATTACTAATATATTACTAGGTAAAGGTTATTAGGTTTATAAGAAATAAAAAAAAAGTTATTTTCCTCTAAATGCATTTGCTTAACCTTTTACTAGTAATTTCCTAGATTTCTTCTAGCTTAATAATTAAGCTTAGCCTTAGTATTTTTTCTTCTAGAATACCTTTAATAATCCTAGACTATTAGAATACCTTAAAGATAACTTATTATATATCTTAATATATAACTATATAGTAGATACCCTTTTCTAGTTTCTTTATTCCTAGCTAGAAGTCTCTTTTAAAGGCTAGTTTATTCTCTTCTTTTAGCTCCTACTAGTTTCCTATAGAAAGCTTATTACTAGCTATAATCTATTCTTTATCTATATTAGATAGCTAGTTTATAGAATTCTAAGATAGGCTTACTTTTTTTTCTATATTTATTTTCTAGCTTTTATATTTAGGTGGTTATATACTATACTTCTATCTCTTAGAGTTAGGTTATAATACTATATCTAAGGTTTATATAGCTATACTTATATTTTATTTCTTCTAAGATTCTTTTCTTTTCTTTTACCTATAAAAGAATACTAAGTATCTAGGTAATCTATACTTAAAATAAAGTTCTTTCTAATATTGCTTATTTTATTTCTTCTTAAAAAGTAGGCTTAGTTTTTAGTAGGTAGCGTTAATTTCTATTAGGTCCCCCTAGTCTTTTCTTTCTATTAATCCTATTTTCCCTAACTATTTACTAAAGTTATAGGTTCTTTTTTATTTAAGAGACCTTTTAAAAAACTAGTTATTAATCTTAACCGCTTTCTTAATTATCTTAGTAAAACTAGTTAGTTAGTTTATTCTAGTTAGCTTATTCTTAATAAAGTCCTTTAGTTCTATATAGTACTAGCTAGTTAGAGCGCGGTCGCTCTATTCTGCTATATCTAAATACTACTAGAACCTAGCCGTATACTTAGAGGCCGATTTGCTCTATTTTAGTCGTCGCAGCTTCTATTTAGCTATACTCTACTATTTAAGGTTACTAAAAACTTATTAGATATTTTTCTTAAATGCCTTATAGCTTATAAATATAATCTAAGTTAAGGTTTTTACTCTAGTTATAATTCGCTTCTAACTAGTTTTATTTGCTATAAAATTATTAATATAGGTTTTAACCTAGTTAAAAGCTATATCTTAAAGATAACTAATTATATAGATAACCTTTACTATCTTAGTTTTAAATAAGTATTAGTTAAATAGAATATAGATATCTATTAAGATTAGAAAGTTATCTAACTTGCCTTTATTTCTATATATTACGAACATAATATATAACCAAGGGACCTTAGGCTTAATATCTAACTCTAGACGTAGAAGAACCCTTAGTAGGAATAGATTTTCCTTATATAAGCAAGAAACGTTCTTCTAGTATATTAGTTATATGACGGACCGAGAAGGACTATAGGGATCCTCGCGGCCTATTAGGATCTATCAGGATCTAAAGGCATAACGGTTCTATATAAGACTAGGTTATCACCTATTAGATAGAAGCTTTATGCTTAACTTAAATAGTATTTCCTAATATACGCTTATTACTTTATACTTTATAATAAGCTATACTTCTAAGTATAGCAACTAGTAATCTATTAATAGATACTAATATTAACCTAATAATAACCTAGGTCTAGGGACCTACTTAAGTTATAAGACTTACCCTAGCACTATATAGACTAGGCGATTATTACACTTTAAGCACTAGTCTCTCTATTAATGGAATAATATTATCCACCGGATCTACTAAGGGGAAGAATACCCTAACCCTAATACTAACTCCAGCTTCTATGCCGGCACTAGCCTAGACCCTTATGGTATAGGAATAAACTGCGATTATTAAGACACCTAATATATTCTATAGGGATAGAGGGCAAGTTAGATAACTTCCTAACTTTAATAGATATATATATTCTATTTAACTAATACTTATTTGGAACTAAGATAGTAAAGGTTATCTATATAATTAGTTACCTTTAGAGCGTAGCCTTTAACTAGGTTAAGACCTATATTAACAACTTTATAGCAAATAAGACTAGTTAGGGGACGAGTTATAACTAGGAGTAAGAACCTTAACTTAGGCTATATTTATAAGCTATAAGGCATTTAAGAAAAACATCTAATAAGTCTTTAGCGACCTTAAATAGTAAAGTATAGCTAAATAGAAGCTATAACAACTAAAGCAGAATAAGTCAGCTCTAAGTATACGGCTAGGTTCTAGTAGTATTTAGATATAGCAGAATAGGGATACGCGCCCTAACTAGCTAGTACTACGTAGGACTAAAGAACTTTATCAAGGATAAGCTAACTAGGATAGACCAACTAAATAGTCTTGCTAAAATAATTAAGGAAAGCAGTTAAGATTAATAACCGATTCTTTAAGAGGTCCCTTAAATAAAAGGAAACCTATAACTTTAGCAAATAGTTAGGAAAAGATAGGATTAATAGGAAGGAAGGACTAGGGGGATCTAATAGAAATTAACGCCGCTTACTAGAAGCTAAACCTACTCTCTAGAGAGAAATAGGATAAGCGATATTAAAAGGGACTCTATTTTAAGTATAGATTGCCTAGATACCTAGCATCCTCTTATAGGCAGAAGAAGAGGAAAGGACCCTAAAAGAAACGAAATATAAGCGCAGCTATATAAACCTTAGGTGCAGTATTATAACTAGACCCTAAGAGGGTAGAAGTATAGCATACAACCACCTAAGTATAAAAGCTAGGAAATAAACGCAGAAAAGAAAGCAAGCCTATCTTAGAATCCTATAGACCAGCTACCTAATATAGATAAAGAATAGATTATAGCTAGTAATAAGCTTTCTGCAGGAAACTAGTAGGAACCTAAAGAGAAGGGATAAACCGGCCTTTAAAAGGGACTTCTAGCTAGGAATAGAGAAACTAGAAGAAGGCATATACTATATAGTTATATACTAAGATATATAATAAGTCGTCTTTAGGGCACCTTAATAGCCTAGGATCGTTGAAAAGCATCCCTAGAGAGGAGATACTAAGGCTAAGCTTAATTATAGAGCTAGGAGACGTCTAGGAAATCACTAGTAAAGGGTTAGGCAAATGCATTTAGAGGAAAATAACTTTTCCTCTATTTCCTATAAACCTAATAATTTTTGCCTAGTAATATATTAGTAATAAAGCATAAAGCATATTCGCGCTAAACACTCTATACTAACTAATAAGGTGGGAAAGCAGTTACTAACTATAGAAAAACCAATTTATAGGATATAAAGGTCCTAGAAGAAAGATAACTAGAAAAGTAAGTAGCGGCTATAGAGGGCCAAAACTATATAACGCTAAACGCCTATACTAGAGGAAAGGAGCTATAGGGTTATACTTAACTCTAGTGCGTAGAGGGAACTTTATCTTTACTAGAAGCCGTAAAGAGACTTAACGTACTAGTATAAAGAGAAGGAGAAACCCTACCCACTTACTATTATTAATAGGACAGCGATTAAAATAAATAGAGGGATAGTTAAGCATAAGACTATACCTATATAGGTAACTATTAGAGGTTACTAGAAGGAAATCAGCCTAGATATAATCCGTATTAGAGATAATCAGGCCATTTTTAGTGTTTCCTTAGATTAGATAATATAATCTAGAAATTAACTAGAAACTTATAAGGTAAAGTTTACCTGATACAGCTATGTATTAAAATAACTATATAGCTATAGAGAGGTTAGCGCCACCTCCTATAACGCGCTAGGGCACGCAACCCGAGGCCCTCTACTAGATAATACAAAGGTTGAAAAAGAGATACTAGTATAGTATAAGAAGTTTAAATAGATGTTTAATAACCTATAAGGTAAGAAGGCCTTACCTAAATATTAACTATAGGACTATAAGATACTACTTAAGGAAGGATATAAACCTTCTTAGGAACTACTTCGACTGTATAGCAAAGAAGAGATAAGACTATAGAGGGAGTATATTAATAAGGCGTTATCTAAGGGATAGATAAGGGAGTTGCACTCCCTATTAGAAGCGCTAATGCTATTTGTAAAGAAGAAAGACGGACTGGATCGATTTTGTATTAACTACTAAAAGTTAAATAAGATAACTATAAAAAATTAATACCTACTACCATAGGCAGATAATATGCAAGACCGTCTAAGAAAGGCGGTGATCTTTATATAACTAGATATAAGGGACGCATATTACCTAATCTGTATTATAAAGGGCAAGGAATAGAAAATAGCATTTTAAACCAGATTTAGTATAACGATCGCCTAGCTTACGTAGTGCTAGGGTAAGTCTTATGACTTAAGTAGGTCCCTGGACCTAGGTTGTCGTTAGGTTAATATCGGTATCTATTAATAGATCACTAGTTGCTATACTTAGGAGTATAGCTTATTATAAAGTATAAAGTAATAAGCGTGTATTAGGAAATACTATTTAAGTTAAGTATAAAGCTCCTATCTAATAGGTGACGACCTAGTCTTATATAGAACCCTTATACTGCTGGTCGACCCTGGTTAACTCGACTACTATTGATCTGGTTGACTACTTGCTAGTCGACTAGTTGATCGCGTCACGTGACTAATTATGTGGTGTGATAACTAAATGTTAGTAGGCCCACTCCTTAATAAATATACCTAAATATATATATACATGACTATAACCTCCCTCCTAGGGGTTCTTCTATGTCTGAAGCTAGATACTAAGCCTAAGGTCCTCTAGTTATATATTATATCCGTAATACTATTCCCCTCCTGGTTAGTATTGCCCTGACGCTTAAGTATAATATAGGAAAACATCTTGTTAGGCCTATAGCCTTCTTCTCTTCTTATTATGCCACCTAAATATAATAGCGACTAATATTCTCTCTCTCTTAGTAATGCTATAGAAAAGACTAGTAAATAAAATATAGCTCCTTATTCTCGCTGTAAAAGGAGCAAAAGACTATATATAGCGCCTTGTAATATTAAATATACTTATTATACTAAGTGTATCTGTTAGGGCAAAACCTGTAATATTCGCCAGGTTAACCGGATGCCTGAAGTTATAGAGTGGGAGTTGCTAGAGTATTAGCGCTAAAAGCTTCATGCCGAGGAGGCCGAGGCTTTTATGAAGATCCTGCGACTTAAGAAACTTTAAGAGGCATTGGATAAAAAGGAGCAGCGTATAATCGCTACTGGTTTAAATTCTCTTAATAAGCTTAATGCTTTTAAGGAGGAGGAGCGGAAAGAGTATAAGGGGAGGGAGCGCGAGCGCGGGGCCCTGCCTGCTTCCTCTAGTATTAGGTCTAGTAATAACCCTTCTTTCTATTCTAATCCTTTTAATAACCCTGCCTTTATTACGTCTCTTGCGGTATATAATCCCTTGGATCCATTCTAGTTAGGTTAGGGTGTTAATCTTAGTAGCCTGCGAATATCTTAAGATCCTTAAGTATTACCCCTATTTCCTAAGTGTTCTTTAAGTGTAGGTAGCCTATCTATTTAACTAGGTACTTAGTATGGCTTCTAACCTGCTTATAGTCTAGTATTGCTTTGATCTTATACTTAGCGTTAGGGTTAACTGGTTAGATTTCTATAACAGGCGCGGGTGGCGCCCCTGGTAGTACTAGTTCGAGGAGGGATATATAGAATACTAGATATATATTTATTATTCTAGGTAGTGCTAATTTATAGTTGACTAGTCCTGCGACTCGCTTGACTTTAAACAGCCCTAGCTTCTTATGGTCTAGTTTCGTGCTTGGTTGTTTTGTCTTAATATTTCTTTATATTAGGTAGACCTTATCCCCCTCTTTAAGCGTAGGTTCTATACTACGTTTTCTATTGTAGTATAATGCTGCTTTCTTTATAAAGAATGCCAGGTCGCTGGCTAGTTCTTCCTGAAGTACTTTAAGGTCTTCTACCTATATAGTCGCGGATTGGTTGTCTACTCCTAAGGTTATCGCAGAGCGGTAGGCCTTAGGGTTATAACTATAATTCGCGTATACTAGTAAGATCTTTATATTTTCCGCGGCTAATATATTATATACGAACTAGGCGAGTGGTAGAAGTCCTACCTAGTTATTCTGCTTATAGTTTATATAATACTAGATATATATTTCTATTATCTAATTTATCTATTTAGTTTATCTATTAGTTTATAGGTGAAAACTTATTAATAGTTTCCTTTTAATACCTAGCAGAGCCGTGAATGCTGTCTAGAATTTTAAAGTAAAGAGCTGATCTCTATCTAATATAATTTCTTCTAGCGCGCTATAGTTTACTACTACTACTTAGAGAAATGCCTAGGCTAAGTCTTTAGCCGTGCTTAATTCCTTATAGGGTATTATATAGGTGTATTTTATTAACCTATCTGTAATAACTAGGATAGAATCGTATTCCACTCCTATTATTAGATCCTTAGATAGTAGTAGTTTAACTATAAAGTCCTATATAATAGATGTCTAGGGAGTCTTTAGCATATTAGGTGATTGCATTATACTATATAGGGCGTGTTATAATGCCTTATTCTATATGCAAGTATTGCACTTGCTAATAACCTCCTTAACTATTATTCGCATGCCTAGGAAATAGTATCTCCGCGAGAGCCTTTCCTAGGTTCTAGTGTTTCCCTAATATCCGTAAGCTGGTAGCTTATATTATTCCTTAACAAATTCTTTCTAGATACTCTTAGGGATATATATCTTATTCTTATATAGTAGGAGCCCCTCTATATTCTTCTAGAAGTATTATAAGATGCCTTCCGCTACTAACGTCCCCTTTATATACCGATCTAATTTTATCTGTAAATAGGTGCCGTTAACGCGGGTTGCAGCTGCGATTTATTATTTATTTAGGATAAGGTTATCGCTGTCTTCCTAGAAGATCGCAATGCCCTTTATTTCCTCTTTTACCTTATATCCTAGCTTCCAACTTAGTATATTAGCGCATGCGTTCTCTATCCCCTTTATATATTTAATTTATAAGTTATAGGTAGCAAGTGTCTCTGCCTACCTTATCTATCGCCTATTTAAGTCTTTAGTCGTAGTAAAGCCGATAAGATTCTTATAATTAGTAAGAATTATTACTAGGAAGTTAGCCCCCTAAAGGTAAACCCTCTATTCCTATAATGCTTTAACTATTACTAGGAGTTCCTTATTATATATATTATAGTTAAGTTCTACGGATATTATTTTTCTAGAGTAGTATGCTACTAGATGCTAGCTGCTATCCTTATATTTCTATATAAGTACTCCCCCTATCGCCCTATCTAACGCGTCCGTTTCTGCTATGGACTTAAGTTCTAGCTAGAAGTTCTAGCAATAGGCTCCTCTATAAAGGCCTGCTTTAGCTCTTAGAATGCCTTTTCCGCTTCGTCTATCTATTTAAACTCTTTCTCCTTTTTTATTAGGTCTATAAGTAGCAGAGCCTTCTTTAAATATAACTTAATAAACTTCTAGTAGAAGTTTGCGAATCCTAGGAAAGATTGCACCTATTTAACTATAGTTAGCATCTCCTAGGTAATAATCGCTCGGACCTTTTTAGGGTCCAGGCCGATTTTCCCTAGCGTAATTATATAGCCTAGAAAGGTGATTTCTTTTATATAGAAGTTGCACTTAGATAGCTTTAGGCGGAATCCCTTCGCCGCAAGTGCTTCTAAGACCTATATCACGTGTCCTATATGCTATTCCTTATCGTCTGAATATACTAGTACGTCATTTGAGGTAATATATATAGAACCTGTCTAAGAAAGCCCTTAACGCGTTATAGTTAACTTCTTAATAGGTTACTAGGGCGTTAGTTAGCCTAAATAGTATAACCTAGTACTTATAGTAACTAAATCTGGTTTGAAATGCCGTTTTCTATTCCTCGCCCTTGTAATGCGGATTAGGTGATATGCGTCCCTTATATCTAGTTATATAAAGATCACCGCCTTTCTTAGACGGTCTTATATATTGTCTGCCTATAGTAGTAGGTATTAATTTTTTATAGTTATCTTATTTAACTTTTAGTAGTTAATGCAAAATTGATCCGGTCTGTCTTTCTTCTTTGCAAATAGTATTAGCGCTCCTAATAGGGAGTGCGACTCCCTTATCTATCCCTTAGATAACGCCTTATTAATATACTCCCTCTATAGTCTTATCTCTTCTTTGCTATACTAGCGAAGTGGTTCCTAAGAAGGTTTGCATCCTTCCTTAAGTAGTATCTTATAGTCCTATAGTTAATATTTAGGTAAGGCCTTCTTACCTTATAGGTTATTAAATATCTATTTAAACTTCTTATACTATACTAGTATCTCTTTTTCGACCTTGTATTATCTAGTGGAGGGCCTCGGGTTGCATGCCCTAGCGCGTTATAGGAGGTGGCACTAACCTCTCTATAGCTATATAGTTATTTTAATATATAGCTGTATCAGGTAAACTTTACCTTATAAGTTTCCTAGTTAATTTCTAGATTATGTTATCTAATCTAAGAAATACTAAAAATGGCCTGATTATCTCTAATACGGATTATATCCAGGCTGATTTCCTCCTAGTAACCTCTAATAGTTACCTGTATAGGTATAGTCTTATGCTTAACTATCCCTCTATTTATTTTAATTGCCGTCCTATTAATAATAGTAAGTGGGTAGGGTTCCACCTTCTCTCGTATACTAGTATATTAAGCCTCTTTATAGCTTCTAGCAAGATAAAGTTCCCCTGCGCACTAGAGTTAAGCATAACCCGTAGCTCCTTTCCTCTAGTATAGGCGTTTAGCATTATATGGTTTTAGCCCCCTATAGCCGCCACTTGCTTTCCTAGTCGTCTTCCTTCTAGGACCTTATATCCTATAAATTGGTTTTCCTATAGTTAGTAACTGCTTTCCCACCTTATTAGTTGGTATAGGGTGTTTAGCGCGAATATGCTTTATGCTTTATTACTAATATATTACTAGGCGAAAATCGTTAGGTTTATAGGAAATAGGGGAAAAGTTGTTTTCCTCTAAATGCGTTTCCTAACCCTTTACTAGTAATTTCCTAGACGTCTCCTAGCTCTATAATTAAGCTTAGCCTTAGCATCTCTCTCTAGGGATGCCTTTAACGATCCTAGGCCGTTAAGGTGCCCTTAAAGACAACTGTCGTATATCTTAGTATATAACTATATAGTATATGCCTTCTTCTAGTTTCTCTATTCCTAGCTGGAAGTCCCCTTTAAAGGCTGGTTTATCCCCCTCTTTAGGTTCCTACCAGTTTCCTATAGAAAGCTTATTACTAGCTATAATCTATTCTTTATCCATATTAGGTAGCTGGTCCGTAGGATTCTAAGATAGGCTTGCCTTCTCTTCTATATTTATTTCCTGGCTTTTATACTTAGGTGGTTGCATGCTATACTCCTATCCCTTAGGGTCTAGTCGTAATGCTACACCTAAGGTTTATATAGCCGCGCTTATATTTCGTTTCTTTTAGGGTCCTTTCCCCTTCTTCTACCTATAAGAGGATACTAGGTGTCCAGGGCAATCCATACTTAAAATAGAGTCCCTTTTAATATCGCTTATCCCGTTTCTCCCTAGAGAGTAGGTTTAGCTTCTAGTAAGCGGCGTTAATTTCTATTAGATCCCCCTAGTCCTTCCTTCCTATTAATCCTATCTTCCCTAATTGTTTACTAAAGTTATAGGTCCCCTTTCTATTTAAGGGACCTCTTAAAGAATTAGTTATTAATCTTAACCGCTTCCTTAATTATTTCGGCGAGACTATTTAGTTGGTCTATCCTAGTTAGCTTATCCTTAATAAAGTCCTTTAGTCCTGCGTAGTACTAGCTAGTTAGGGCGCGGTCGCCCTATCCTACCATGTCTAAATACTACTAGAACCTAGCCGTGTACTTAGAGGCTGACTTGTTCTGCTTTAGTTATTATAGCTCCTATTTCGGCTATACTTTACTATTTAAGGTCGCTAAAGACTTATCGGATGTTTTTCTTAAATGCCTTATAGCTTATAAATATAGCCTAGGTTAAGGTTCTTGCTCTGGTTGTAACTTGTCCTTAACTGGTCTTATTTGCTATAAAGTTATTAATATAGGTCTTAACCTAGTTAAAGGCTACGCCCTAAAGGTAACTAATTATATAGATAACCTTTACTATCTTAGTTCCGAATAAGTATTAGTTAAATAGGATATATATATCTATTAAAGTTAGGAAGTTATCTAACTTGCCCCTATCCCTATGGAACGTGTTAGGTGTCTTAATAATCGCAGTTTATTCCTATACCGCGAGAGGTCTAGGCTAGTGCCGGCGTGGAAGCTGGAGTTAGCGTTAGGGTTAGAGTGTCCTTCCCCTTAGTAGATCCGGTGGATAATATTATTCCGTTGATAGAGAGACTAGTGCTTAAAGTGTAACGATCGCCTAGCCTATATAGTGCTAGGGTAAGTCTTATAACTTAAGTAGGTCCCTAGACCTAGGTTATTATTAGGTTAATGTTAGTATCTGTTAATAGATCACTAGTTGCTATACTTAGGAGTATAGCTTATTATAAAGTATAAAGTAATAAGCGTGTATTAGGAAATACTATTTAAGTTAAGCACGAAGCTCCTATCTAATAGGTGATAACCTAGTCTTATATAGAACCCTTATGCTGCTGGTTAACCCTGGTCGACTTGACTACTATTAATCTGGTCGACTGCTCGCTAGTCGACTAGTTAATCGCGTTATATAACTAATTATATAGTGTGATAACTAAATATTAGTAGGCCTACTCCCTAATAAACATACCTAAATATATATATACGGGACTATAACCTCCCTCCTAGGGGTTCTCCTATGTCTGAAGCCAGACACTGAGCCTAAGGTCCCCTAGTCACATGTTGTGTCCGTAATATTTAGTTACTATAAGTACTAGGTTATACTATTTAGGCTAACTAACGCCCTAGTAACCTATTAAGAAGTTAACTATAATATATTAAGAGCTTTCTTAGACAGGTTCTATATATATTACCTTAATAATATACTAGTATATTTAGACGACGAGGAATAGTATATAGAATATATAATATAGGTCTTAGAAGCACTTACGGCGAAGGGATTCCGCCTAAAGCTATCTAAGTGCAACTTCTATATAAAAGAAATCACCTTTCTAGACTATATAATTATACTAGGGAAAATCGGCCTAGACCCTAAAAAGGTCTAAGCGATTATTACCTAGGAGACGCTAACTATAGTTAAATAGGTGTAATCTTTTCTAGGATTTGCAAACTTCTACTAGAAGTTTATTAAGTTATATTTAAAGAAGGCTCTACTACTTATAGACCTAATAAAAAAGGAAAAGGAGTTTAAATAGATAGATAAAGCGGAAAAGGTATTCTAAGAGCTAAAGCAGGCCTTTATAGAGGAACCTATCTGCTAGAACTTCTAGCTAGAACTTAAGTTAATAGTAGAGACGGACGTATTAGATAGGGTAATAAAGGGAGTGCTTATATAGAAATATAAGAATAGTAGCTAGCATCTAGTAGTATACTACTCTAGAAAAATAATATCTATAGAACTTAACTATAATATATATAATAAGAAACTCTTAATAATAGTTAAAGCATTATAGAAATAAAGGGTTTACCTTTAGAAAGCTAACTTTCTAGTAATAATTCTTACTAATTATAAGAATCTTATCGGCTTTACTACGACTAAAGACTTAAATAGGCGATAGATAAGATAGGTAGAGACACTTGCTACCTATAACTTATAAATTAAATATATAAAGGGGATAGAGAATATACGCGCTAATATACTAAGTTAGAAGCTAGGATATAAGATAAAAGAGGAAATAAAGGGCATTATAATCTTCTAGAAAGATAGTAATAACCTTATCCTAAATAAATAATAAATCGCAGCTATAATCTATATTAATAGTAACCTATTTATAGATAAAATCAGATTAGTATATAAAGGGGATATAGTAGTAGAAGGCATCTTATAATACTTCTAGAAGAATATAAAAGGGCTTCTACTATATAAGAATAAGATATATATCTTTAAGAATATCTAAAAAGAATTTATTAAGGAATAATATAAGCTACTAACTTATAGATATTAGGGAAATACTAGAACCTAGGAAAGGCTCTTATGGAGATACTATTTCCTAGGTATGCAAATAATAGTTAAGGAGGTTATTAGCAAGTATAATACTTGCATATAGAATAAGGCATTACGATACGCCCTATATAGTATAATATAATCACCTAATATACTAAAGACTCCCTAGATATCTATTATATAGGACTTTATAGTTAAACTACTACCGTCTAAGGATCTAATAATAGGAGTGGAATACGATTCTATCCTAGTTATTATAGATAGGTTAATAAAATACACCTATATAATACTCTATAAGGAATTAAGCACGGCTAAAGACTTAGCCTAGGCATTTCTCTAAGTAGTAGTAGTAAACTATAGCGCGCTAGAAGAAATTATATTAGATAGAGATTAGCTCTTTACTTTAAAATTCTAGACGGCATTTATAGCTCTACTAGGTATTAAAAGGAAACTATTAATAAGTTTTCACCTATAAACTAATAGATAAACTAAATAGATAAATTAGATAATAGAAATATATATCCGGTATTATATAAACTATAAGCAGAATAACTAGATAGAACTTCTACTACTTGCCTAGTTTGCATATAATATATTAGCCGCGGAAAATATAAAGATCTTACTAGTATACGTGAATTATAGTTATAACCCTAAGGCCTACCACTTTATAATAACCTTAGAAGTAGATAACTAATCCGCGACTATATAGATAGAAGACCTTAAAGCACTTTAGAAGGAACTAGCTAGTAACCTAGCATTCTTTATAAAGAGAGCAGCGTTATACTATAACGGAAAATATAGTATAGAACCTACACTTAAAGAGGGGGATAAGGTCTACCTAATATAAAGAAATATTAAGATAAAATAACTAAGTATAAAACTAGACTATAAGAAGCTAGGGCTGTTTAAAATTAAGCAAGTCATAGGACTAGTTAACTATAAATTAGCACTACCTAGAATAATAAATATATATCTAGTATTCTATATATCCCTCCTTAAACTAGTACTACTAGGGGCGCTACCCGCGCCTGTTATAAAAATCTAACTAGTTAACCCTAATACTAAATATAAAGTTAAAGTAATACTAGACTATAAATAAGTTAGAGGAAGTATTAAGTACTTAGTTAAATAGATAAACTACCTATACTTAGAAAATACCTAGGAGCTAGGGATAACACTTAAGGACCTTAAGATATTTATAGACTATTAAGATTAGCACCCTAACCTAACTAGAACGGGTCTAAAGGATTATATGCAGCTAGCGATATAATAAAGGCAGGGTTGCTAAAAGGGTTAGAACTAAGTAAAGGACTACTAGCAAGAAAGTTAGAAATAGAAGCAGGTAGAGTTCCCTACTTATACTACCCACTTTCCTTCTTCTTAACCTTCTTTTTCTTCTCTAAGGCATTAAGCTTATTAAGGGTTTTAAGGCCCTAGTATAATATATCCTAGGCATAGCATTTAAACTTAAACTATTACTAGTTAAGGCGTAATAGTTTTAAGAGCATCTTCTACCTCTCCTACTCTAGATAAAGTTCTTTGCGCTCTAGCGTAGACTAGTCCGCGAGCAATAGCCTATAGATATTACACTTTATTTTTAACTTTATATAAGTACTATATTTGCCTAAACTAGAGGATTTAGATATAATATACTCTAAGCCTTAGGATTTATAATAAGTGCACTTTATATTAATAGGATAGCTAGAAGAGATAATTCAGTCGTAAAGAATAAAGCGCTCTTTATCTTTAATACTATAAATAGGTAGCATAATAAGAAAGAAGAAAGGCTATACTATAAGGAAGATATTTTCCTATATTATACTTAAGCGTAGGGGCTACGCTAACCGAGAGAGGAATAGTATTATAAATATAATATATAACTAAGAGACCTTAGGCTTAATATCTAACTCTAGACATAGGAGAACCCTTAGTAGGAATAGATTTTCCTTATATAAGCAAGAAATATTCTTCTAGTATATTAGTTATATAATGGACTAAGAAGGACCATAGGGATCCTCACGGCCCGTCAGGATCTATCAGGATCTAAAGGCATAATAGTTCTATATAAGACTAGGTTATTACCTATTAGATAGGAGCTTTATACTTAACTTAAATAGTATTTCCTAATACACGCTTATTACTTTATACTTTATAATAAGCTATACTTCTAAGTATAGCAACCAGTGATCTATTAATAGATATTAATATTAACCTAATAATAACTTAGGTCTAGGGACCTACTTAAGTTATAAGACTTACCCTAGCACTATATAGGCTAGGCGATCGTTACACTATAGAATATATTAGGTGTTTTAATAATTGCAGTTCGCTTTTATACTATAAGAGTCTAGGCTAGCGCTAGTATAGAAGCCGGAGCTTATATTAGGGTCGAGGTTAGAGTATTCTTCCTCTTAGCAGATCCGGTGGATAATATTATTCTATTAATAAAAAAACTAGTGCTTAAAGTATAATAATCGCCTAGCTTATATTATACTAAGGTAAGTCTTATAACTTAAGTAGGTTCCTAGACCTAGGTTATTATTAGATTAATATTAGTATCTATTAATAGATTACTAGTTACTATACTTAGAAGTATAGCTTATTATAAAGTATAAAGTAATAAGCGTATATTAGGAAATACTATTTAAGTTAAGCATAAAGCTCCTATCTAATAGGTAATAACCTAGCCTTATATAGAACCTTTATGCTTCTAGATCCTAATAGATCCTAATAGGCCGTGAGGATCCCTACGGTCCTCCTTGGTCTATCACGTGACTAATATACTAGGAAAACGTCCTTTTACTTATATAAGGAGAACCTGTTCCTACTAAGAGTTCTCCTATGTCTAAAGCTAGATATTAAGCCTAAGGTCCCTTGGTTACATATTATATTCGTAATACTAGGGACCTAACTTAAGTTATAAGACTTACCCTAGCACCGCGTGAGCTGGGCGATCGTTACATAATACTAAGCTTAAATTAAACCTAATTAAGATCATTGCTTTATTAATGATTTATATGTCGCTTGGTAAGCCATCGACTTCTCTTTATAAAGCCAGCGCTAGTAGAAACCGGCTGGTCCAAAGATTTAGCGGTGCTAATTGAACTGTGAGTTTTATATGCAAAGAGGGTTGGCGCAGGTTGCGAAATATCCCTTGCTGTATCATTTAGTCATAGGCTGGCTCGCCGAGAAGACCGAGTTACAGATAATCAATTCAAGAGCTTAGAGCCCTATTGCGACTATATTGCCCCGGAAATATTGTTTGATTATCGGCCTTGGTATTAGTACGGTAGTGCCGCGTGTAACCATTGCTGGGTTTGACCCGAAGGTCTGCAGAACGCCCACCCATGCGTGTAACCACGTGTGTTGAAAACCTCTCAAAACCCAGGACAACGGTATTATTTCCCCGCTTGACATGCAAGCCGGACTAAATTTGGTATGTATGTGGCGACTTGCAGGCGAAGGGTTGTATAGACTGACGTGGTGTTTGAGGCTATTATTATAAGTTTATAACTATGAAGGGGTGGTTTTCCGAGCACGAACCGTGTTTAACAGTCTAAATATGGGCGTCCGCGCTGTGGCTCGCTGCGAGCAAAAACTGTGGTAATTATTTTATCTGTTAACGTAGATAACTCTATTTCAGGGCCGATTGCTAGGTGACACTTGTCATCAGGTGGTTGCCCGCTCGACAGCATCTGGAGGGCAAAGCTCGACAAGTCGAATAGAGAATGAGGAGTTCAACGGCCCTGCTATAGTGCTGTACTGTATTGTATAGCCAATATACCAAGGGTTAGTAGGAGGTCTATAGGTCTAGAAAACAGCTGAAATGCGTCTGGAACGGGCCCTGACGACCGAGGCTCACCGAACGGATATGATTCGCGGCTTCCCAGAGCGGCGAGACGCAATTAGAGAATTTCAGCCTTGGAGGTCGAGATGGAGGTGAGCCATGTTGATCTATACACAGTACTCCCTACGAGAGTCCTAAATCCGAAATACTGATGGGCTGTGTAACTATACGGAGTGACTGTGTGTCACGTCGGTCGAGCGTTGCTAGTTGGCACTTTCCAAATATAAATATAACTTGTCACCCTCGCAGCTCCCTCTTGCGAATCCCCCTCCATCTCCCTTCCAACACCAACCGTCGTTGATTGATCGCCCATCGCATCACATCAAGTCGCAGCCATGGATAAAGAGCACTACAACGTTGATGAATCGCGATCTTACAATGGCCGTGCTGCCTACGTTGATCCCGCTACGGGCGAGGAGAACAAGTCCAATCCTCTGGTGGAAGCTGGAGAGATGTATGGCAACTTCGACACCGCAGAGGAGTTCGGCTACGTACATCGAGGGTATGTTGCCCATGCCAGAGCTCAAATAGTTGAGAGCAAGCACTTATAATGTAATGATATAGCCTCAAATCGAGACACATACAATTTATTGCCCTTGGTGGAACAATCGGTACGGGGTTGTTCCTAGGAATCGGGGGTGCTTTGACAACCTCGGGCCCTCTCTCCATCCTTCTAGGATACACCTTCACTGGTATTGCCATTTACGGCATGATGCAGTGTCTCGGTGAAATGGCTACTTGGCTCCCACTGCCGGGTGCTATCCCTCAATTTTGTGCACGTTACGTTGATGATGCTCTTGGTTTTGCTGTCGGATGGAACGTAAGTGAAGTTGGATTTTCCTTTTCTTCTGCCATTACACAGAATCGAGGAATTCGATTTCCTTCTAGCACAGCGAGGTTCACAAAACACTCAAACCATTAAGGCTGACTCGATGGACCAAAACAGAACTGGTATGCTTCTGCTATTACTCTTTGTGCCGAAATTTCAGCCGCCTCTACCGTTATCCAATTTTGGAACGGGGCCGAGAATATTAGCGTTGCTGCATGGATATCCATCATCATCGTTGTCGTGCTCGGCCTCAACATCTTTGCCGTATCCATCTATGGTGAGGCTGAGTTCGTCTTCGCCAGTCTCAAGATCATTACGATCGTTGGTCTGTTGATCATGGCATTTATTGTCGACCTTGGTGGTGGACCAAAGCACGATCGTCTTGGGTTCCGGTACTGGAAGCACGGTCACGCCATGAAGGAGTATGACTCGACTGGATCCACTGGCCGATTCTTGGGTTTCTTTAATGTGCTCGTCAACGCAGCCTTCTCGTATGGCGGTGTCGAAGTGGTCGCTGTCGCAGCTGGAGAAGCCGAAAACCCCCGCAAGAATATCCCCAAGGCTGTTCGTAGAGTGTTCTGGCGTATCCTGTTCTTCTACGTGCTTGGTTCCCTCGCGATTGGTGTTCTCGTCTCTTCGAACGATGACCATCTGTTGAATGCTCAAAAGAATGGTGCTCCTGGCGCTGCTCGTTCCCCATGGGTCATCGGTATCCAGAATGCTGGTATCCCAATCCTCCCATCCATTATCAACGCTGTCATTTTGAGTTCCGCCTCATCCTCCGCCAATGCCTTCTTGTACACCGGGTCCCGTTACCTCTTTGCTCTCGCCCAGAACAAACAGGCACCACGCTTCCTTCTCACCTGCAGCAAGGCAGGTGTACCAGTCTACTGTGTGGCTATTACTTGCTTGATTTCACTCCTCACATATCTTTCCGTAAGACCAGGTGGGCCCTCAAAGGTCTTCGCGTGGTTCCAGAACCTGACCACCATCGCCTCTCTATTTACCTGGTGCTCGATTTGTGTCGCATACATCCGGTTCCACAAGGCGCTTAAAGCTCAAGGAGTTGACCGCAACACCCTGGTATTCAGGAGTCGTTTCCAGCCATATACTGCCTGGATGGCCTTGATATTCTTTGCTCTGATTATCATTTTCAATGGCTTTGACGTGTTTGTCGGAGAGCACCACTCGCATTGGAATGTTACCAGTATGTTTTCCCACACCCCAGATACTAATCCTGAAAACTAACGCATAATAGACTTCCTCATTGCTTACATCGGCATTCCAATTTTCTTCTGTTTGTATGGTACCTGGAAGATCTTCAAGAGATCTCCTTTCATCCAACCAGCAGATGCGGATATCACCACCGGCAAGGCGGCACTGGACGCAGTGGATGAAAAGTGGCCTGAGCAGACCCCAAGGAATGTATTCGAGAGAGTCTGGTTCTGGATTGCATGAATATGGGCGGAGGGGAAATCGTCTGCATTATCGTAGCGTTCATTTGATAGTTCGGCGTGTTTTGAAGATGGGTGGCTTAGCCAGGACATCAGCATAGAGACACTTGGTCCTAGTAAAGTATACTCCATGATATATCCTACTTCACGAAAGAATGATAAATCTTTAGATACATTTCCTTCAAGTACTGTGAAGTGATGATAAAGTCTAGTGCTCCTAACAAATATTAGCATGAGTTCATGAAGGGATGGTGCACCACCTGACAACCCTTAAAACTTACAAATTGAAACCATGAGGATCAAGTTCAATGTTTATGTTTCAAGAAGGAAGTCCAATTCTTGAGTCATTTAATACGGTGTATACTACCTCATATTTTCGGGGGCCCAGAATGCCCGCATTTTAGCGTTTCAATTTGCCAATCGTGCGAGACTTCGCGTCTTTCCGAGACAGGAGTATCCCCTTCCTTATGCGGAGTAACTATAGAGGATGTGAGGTTGTGGATGACTGGGTGCCTTACGTTCTGTCTATAAATTTTTAATACTCTCGTCAGCCATCTTGTTCTTGTTTAGGGCGGCTCTCTTGCCAATCCAAAAGATTTCACAGTTGTAGCAAGATTTATCTTTGGGGATATTTACAAGGATTATACACAAACCATCATGTGCCAAACCCTCACTTCTTGCTCCTCTTTCTTGACGATAGGGGAAGCTGTTCGAATGAGTCGGCCGTGGCCGTCTTTTCCTCCTTGATGCCTCCTTCATCCGCTACCAGGGTAGTGCCCTCTACACCTTCAACCCCTACGGCATTTACTGGGATGTCTTCAATTACTTCCTCAGCCTTGAAAACTTCAACCTTCTCCAAGATGTTTCCCTCCTCGTCCAACTTAATCTTTTCTTCTCTAGTCTTCCTCCCGATATTGACTTTACTTCTCTCGGCAGCCTTACACAGCCCCCTCAAGCCAAGCTCACAATCGCCGCACTTACGCCCCACAGGCAAACAAATGGACTGCCCAAAGCCGACTAGCAACCAATTTATCTCATGCCATAGCTCTCGCGGGAGCCAGGATTGCAATGCTAACCGTGTATCCTCAGGTCCCTTCGTCTTATTCCAGCCCCATAGATTCGTGATGCGATGAACATGAACGTCGACACCAATGCCCTCAGTCCTCCCCCAAGCACTGCTCATGCACAAATAAGCCATCTTTGGGCCAACACCCGGCAATGACATAAGACCCTCAATCGTGTCCGGGATATCGCCATTCCACTCATCCCTCAAAATCTCCGCCGCGGCCTTGATATACTTGGTCTTGTTGTTGTGAAACCCCACTATCCAAATCATCTCATTCAAGAGCTTTGGATCCACGGCCAGGATATTCTCAACGTTCAACCCAATAGGAGCACCCTCCTTGTAAGCGGGTAGCTTCGTCTGTAGTCTTTCCATGGCAACGGCGTTCGTAGTATCTTTGGTCTGTGAAGACAGCATCAAGGCTGTCAACGTATGATATCTCTTGACTTTCGGCCCTACACTTTCCAGCCCCAACTTTTCACAGCCCATGGTATCAACAGCAGCATTCTGCGCAACGCCTGATGTCCGCATCTCTTTTACTACAGCGTAGACCTCTGCCCAGTCATTCGGGGGGTGGATTTCCACTTCGCCGGTGTCCTCATTCTTTACTTTGCGGGCTGGCTTCCGGGTCTTGCGGTCTTTGGAAGGGGAGAGGGAGAGTGATATGCTGTCTTCGATTTCGGTCTTGACTGTAACACGGGGCGATGCTTTTATGGGGGCTCGTCGTGTTGTCCCGCGTTTTCGTTTTCGCGCTGGGATAACATCTTCGATGTCTGGGGAGTCTTGGCGGGCGTCGGAATCATCATCGTCGTCAATGGCGGGGACATTGTAAGAGAACCGTGCGAGAGAGGATCGATTGCTGCGTCGTGGTTGAGGGGATTTGTTAGATGTTGCTTCGACTATCTTCGCGGTCTCTTTAGATATACGGGAGGTGCGCATTGTGGAGCATGCAGAGCTGCAATCAAATTATTCTTATTTGTATGTAAGTGGTTGCTTGACATTATTGCAAGGAAGTTTGTACTTTTCGGCATCGCATTTAACCCCTAAGCGGAGAGGAGCGGAGAGGAGCGGGCCGAAAAAGTGCCTACCTACCTAGGCTAGGTAGAAATACTACTACTTACTGTATTAACGCATCTGGTGCTTGCTTAGACGTATATGGTGGTGGTGTCTTCTGACTTCTGGCAATAAGAATACCTACAACTATCAATCAATGCAGAGTCTTTGGGGCATTTATCGATTACTATTGAAATTGTATGTATATTTCTGCTTTGCTCCTCATTCCCTTCGTTTCACTGTTTTCCAAGTAGAACGAGACCTGTCTGCTCGCAACCAAAACTCGGTCATTTTGTACTGTACAGTACCTGAGCCAAGACAACGATAAGGTTGTTTGGAATGCTCTCGGTCACACTGACTCAAAATGCCTTTGGCAGTATCGCCCGTACATGAAGCTGATTCCCAGCTTCGGTCGTTCAAGAGCCGCACCTTCCTCCGAGTGGTCAAGATTTGGTTCGACTGCGGCAATAGCACGTGGGACAAAGCATCAGGCGGGCGATTACGAGAGCATTGATCCTTACCTACATAGATATTCCCTATTCCCATTCCTCGGGTCTCGAGATTGTGCAAAGACCGATTATATTCTTCTTATAGATTGCTATTATAAAATCACCCTAGCACTCACCCCCTCTTCTCCCTCCCCATATCTCCACAGTACCAAAGGACGAGATGGATGCATATTCTATATCTTACACTACACCGTCTCGCAGAGGTTCTTCTCGGATATATCAAGACCTTGCTACCTGTCGACTAGCTTCCCGAAGGATTTCTACCACCCAGTTAGAACAGCTAGACATGGAATTTTCAAAAAAGGTGAGCACCTAATCTTTGTTCTTGGCAATCATATATCATCAGTTGGTCTCAAGTCACCGAATAAATGCACTACAAACCTTTGGGAACAGTAGGCTGTTAAGTAAGCGTGTGTCTACAAGGAAACCCAGCTCGCTAATATCTTCCAGTTGCGTAGACCAAACCACTCCCAGCCTCCAAGAATCGGCATCGTAGGAGCAGGAATATCTGGCCTCCGGTGTGCTGATGTTCTATTACAACATGGTTTCAGCGTCACCATCCTAGAAGGTAGAAATAGGATAGGCGGACGAATGCATCAGACAACGCTCTCCTCCGGACAGCTTATAGATGTGGGTCCAAACTGGATTCATGGCACCGACAATAATCCCATACTGGATTTGGCAAAAGAAACGAATACCCCAACGCACACCTGGGAAGAGCAAACCAGCATTTTTGACGAAACTGGAAAGGCTTTGAAGGATGGGAATCCGTTGATGGAAGCAATGTGGGCCATCATAGTAGAAGCCTTCAAGCATTCGGGTAAGAATACGGCGGAGATCGACCCGGAAGAGAGTCTTTATGACTTTTTTATTAATAAGTCACGGGATGTATTCACAGGCCAAGATGATGCGGGGCAGCAGCGGAAGATTTTGCTTCAGATGGCAGAGCTCTGGGGTGCGTTTGTTGGAAGCCCCGTTCAGAGACAGAGCTTGAAGTACTTTTGGTTAGAAGAGTGCATTGACGGTGGTGAGTATTCCCTCCCGCTTTGACCGTTTCAGCAGGTTCTTAGGCATCCTTGGAGCGTCTTGGATCGATTGTCGCTATATGGCTATCAAGTTAATTTGATTCAGAGAACCTCTTTTGTGCTGGAACGTACCAGAAAATCCTTGCTCTCATCGCGAAGCCAGCATTAGATAATGCCGAAATCAGACTGTCAACCAAGATTAACAAACTTGAAACGCAAAATGACATTGTAACTGTCACAGCCGAAAATGGACAATTTGAGTTTGATGAAGTCGTGGTAACAGCTCCACTGGGCTGGCTCAAGGTCAATAAGCCGGCCTTTCACCCACCCTTGTCCGAAAGGCTTTCTCAAGCTATCGACTCCATAGGCTATGGCAACTTGGACAAGGTTTGACCTCCAATCCACATACCTTTGCGCGGTTCTGACTATTATCAGGTGTATATAACTTTCTCACGAGCCTTCTGGCTGGGCGATGAAGACAAAGCAGAGGACCAGTTCAGCGGCTTCATACATTGGATGTCACCTGTTTACGCCTCGGATACGAATCCCCAGAAATGGAATCAAGAAGCCGTTGATATGAACACTCTCCCAAAGTCCTGCTCGCACCCAACGCTATTATTCTACTTTTACGGCGACCAATCGCTCAAACTAGCCAAAGATCTCGCAGCTCTTCCATCAGAGACGGAGAAACATGATTATCTGGTCCAATTCTTTAAACCTTATTACTCGAGACTTCCACATTACAAAGAAGGCTCAAAAGATTGTATTCCGGTGTCGAGTCTGGCAACAAACTGGGTGCTGGATGAGCTGGCAGGTAATGGGAGCTACAGCACTTTTCGAACCGGCCTGAAAGAGGGAGACAAAGATATTGAGGTCATGAGGGAAGGACTTCCAAGCCGAAGTCTTTGGTTTGCTGGTGAACATACTGCCCCATTTGTTGCGTTGGGCACGGTGACTGGCGCATATTGGAGTGGTGAAGCGGTTGGGAGGAGAATAGCTGATGCTTATGGTATGGGAGGAGGCTCTGGCAAAGATGGCCTTATCCTTCCAGGAAAGGCTAGCACTGAGGGAGCAAAGGAGGTTAATGTGAGAGGCTTCGCAGATAAGGCTCTTGAGAAGTGAACAGGGCAACGTGTGCTGGTCGTATTCGAGGTGCTACGGTGTACTGGGCATTACATTCAACATTGTGACTGGGTCTTGGGAGTGGGTTTGGGGGACTAGATTGTTTTTCGTCACCTGGGTTGATCAACCCATGCCGTGACATCAAATCGGGTTCATATCCTAAATATTGGAAGATTGTATGTTCCTAGAGACTCTTACACCATGAACCCAAATGCACCAATTAGGAGATGGTAGTAGACGTCGTGGACACGAGGCTTTCCCGGCTGTTCCAGACTAAATGTCCGACTTCGGCTTTGATTAGAACCAGTAACTCAAAATGAAGTTTACCATTAGACTATTCCCTTTACTTCCTTCTTCCCTCTTTCTGAACTTGAAGTAGAACTTACCTCCTCAAATTAGACCTTCCTCAGAACCACCATCAAAATTCAACCACTGCTTCTTCCAAGGATCTTACGCGTCTTGCCAACAGAACCGTTGAACTGGACGATATTCCTTTCAATCATCATTTCAAACCTTTTGCTGTTGTATTTCCATAACGAACATCAACAAAAATTCCTCTGCAACAGCGGAAGTCTCTTCGGGTTTAAGCAATGGAGCTATCAGCCCGCCGAATAGAAGCCGTACTGCAGAAGCCGTAACTTTGACTTGCATCTGGATCTGATAATCTAAGCACCAAGTCTTTTTGTTGCTAGTACGTGCTGACTATTTCCCCCAGAACATGCAGCTACGGCCCATGATCTACCTTACCTACTTAGCTAACTGTGCTTAGCCATACGCTATTGAAGCAAAGCCTTCCTCCATCCACGACCTCGGCGTCTTTGGCGTGGAATATATCTTCGGGGGCGAGGTCCTCGCAGAAACCCCAACCTTTATACAGGAGCAGAAGAAAGACGAGTTTTTCGAAGATTCGTTTCTGCACCTTAGTCCGCTAGTTCCCCTCCAAAAACGCTAGATTCGCCTGCGCTACAGCCCTGGCGATGCTACTCAGTGTCCCTTCAGGAGAAAATACGGCACATTCAAAGCAAATGAACCATTCGAGGTTGAACGACCAGTAAAAGTGAGTTCCGCTAATAGAGATGGGGGAGGAAGTTTTTCGCAAAGCACTCTTCTTCGCTGCAGCTAAGCTCAACTACAGTCCAACGCCCAATGCTGAGATGGGCTGGTGGTTCGTTCGAAGGCAGCCGACAGTAGCGATCCATTGTTATTCGGGATGTTGAAAAGGAGAGAAGATCATGATTGCGTATTGCTGTCTTGTTCGACGGACTGAGGTACACAGTGAGAGGGTTTCGACTGTTGCAACTGCCAGATTTGTTCTCCGACCTTCGAATCAGCGGCAGTTGGTTTGAATCTCGGCGTTAGTGGCGGGCTGGCTGGTGGTGATCTCGTGTTGAAGTTGCCCCTGCTACTGCGGAGGAATCACGGATGGTGGTAAATGTTCAGAAGACATTGAATGGCGAGCCATCTAAACGCGCCCTAGACTTCGTTTTGAAAAGGACACCAGCGGTGGAAATCATGTACGACTTAGACTGTAGGAGGGAGCTGACAGCGACGAGGAATAGAGACGATGAATGCCTAGATGGCCTTGATACATGCCCAACGATTCACATCTGGCTGGAGTGTATACGAGGACTCGTGGGACGTCGTGATAGGTATCGCGGGAAGAGCATACAGGGTGTTCGAGAAGGATCAGACGGACTGCTGTTAGCTGGTTCGAATGAGACTTTCAATTGTATTGACTCCCTGTTGAAGTATCCATACTGAAATAGGGCAACAATCATAAATCCATTGGCCTTCTCTTGTCGAGTGAATCTCGTAGTCCGTACATAAAACGAGTAAATATCCTTTCTCAAGAGGGCGATTAAAGCACATAGGAAGACATTACCATTAGAAATTATGTCCAAAGGTTCAAGCGTGTGCAACGATATAAAAATAGTATGTTTACCTCTTTCCACGGAACTCCCAAGAGTACGGAGACGAGACAGTAATTGTCATTTTCAGTGACACTTGTCCAATAAGCCGCAAATTAACCTGCACCTGCATAACATCTGCACCCTGTTGTCGGAAAATCCCCGAAAGAGATATAAGGAGTCGAAGAGAGATACTCAAAATCGAGAACACGATAATTGACGGGTTTTTCTAGTGAGTTTGACGATCTAATAATAATCCATTGATCTTGTGTACTGTGACACGCCTCATACTTCTTGGCGGGTATCACCTTCGTTGAAACCTGATCACTCACATACTCCAAGGCAATCTGTTCCCGAAGCCTGGAAAGAACGTCTTTTCGATCTGTCGAAATAGTTCTGTAAAGAGCCAAAGAGCAAGAAGTGATATATCATGTCATTTCGTTCTTAGAGCCTACTGTAAGAGCAAAAGAGCTTGGGCCTCGACGATGAGGCTTTTGAGTATAGTAGGCCTCGATGACCTGGAGTATGATCGACGGGAGCCAGAATAGCCAATGTGTAACATTTACACATGGCGGGAGCAGATGCGAATTGAGCAAACGCGTGTTACAGGTAGAGGAAAGGATGTCTAGTCGCTGAGCTATGATATATATGCCTCCTTTGGACATGAAACTGCCAACAAGAAAATGTTGATAACCACGAGAATGGGAATTTCTATAAGCCACGCAAAAGAACACGTTGTATGAGCAATATAGAAAACATGCAGTCTGGGTGATGACCTGTAAAGTAGCTAAGTAAAGCGTGTTGCAAGCTGCAATGCAACTTCGACGTCGCTCGGATGAGTTCAACTCCGTCGTGCGACACGGGATCGGAAATACAGTAGATCTTTATAGTATCTCCGAGTTGGATGGATCATTATAACATCCTCCTACTACGTACATTAATCCTATGTCTTCCTCTACAAAGCAAAAATCCCGTACTTCTTCTTATACATCTTCCCTTTCATTATTGCTTCTCCTCAGCTCTTTCACGACACAACACAACCTTTCAAAGTTGTCTTTCGAGGCACTGAAGCCCACTGCACAATTCGAGTACCCTCACAATGGCTGAATCAGACCATTCACCGCAAGAGAAAATGGAATCGCGTATGTTTCTAAGATCCTATCATTCTCTAGCAAGTGCCTGACAAGTATTCAAGCTGCGTTCACGTCTGCGAAGAGAACCCCCCGCGGGAGACCCCAAGCAATTGCACATCGAGGATACAAAGCCGCGCACCCGGAGAATACAATGGGCGCGTTCAAGGGAGCAGTAGAGGTCGGGGCGCATGCCATTGAAACGGATCTACATTTGTCGAAGGATGGCGTGGTGGTTCTTTGTCACGTAAAGACTTTCTAGCTACGTGGTTGCACACATGGACGAAACTAATGGCAGATAGGATGCTTCCCTTAAACGCTGCTTTGGAACGGATGAGAAGATCGTGGACTGCGATTGGGAATATTTGAAGACGCTGCGCACGTTAGAGGAACCACACGAACAAATGCCTAGATTTAAGGACCTCCTGGAGTACCTTGTTTCGCCAGGGCTCGAAGACATCTGGGTATTATTAGATGTCAAGGTACCATGGCCGAAGCTTTTATCGCCCTTTAAGAGCAAGCAAGTGGATCATCAGAACATCGACGACCAAGCCAACAAGCTCTTTAAGGCCATCGCAGCTACACTGGAAGAGGTGAAGCCATCACGGCCATGGACTGAGCGTATATTGATAGGATGCTGGGCAGTAAGTTTTTGTTACCCTAGTCGAAATGTTCGCAATTTCTGACATTGTTATAGGCAAAATACCTCCCGCTTTGTTCAGAGCATCTCCCTAAATATCCGATAGTTCATATTGGACTCAGCATATCTTACGCGCGCCAATTCCTCAAAGTCCCTGGAGTTAGTCTTAACATGTTGCTGATGGTCATGGTCGGACCACGTGGAAATGCCTTGATACAAGATGCAAGGAAGGCCAACCGCTCCGTTTTTTTGTGGACGGTAAATGAGGAGCCATGGATGAAGTGGAGTATTAAGAAAGGTGTTGACGGCGTAGTAACTGATGATCCTAAGAAATATTTGGAGATATGCAAAACCTACGAGGGTGAGAAGATTCATCACTCTCTGAGATCGTTGTTGTTCATCCTCTCGGTGAACGTCCTAGTCCCGCTCTTCAGTACAGTATTCAGATATAATTATGGATTCAATGTCGACTTAAGAAAGTTTAGGAAAGGTTTAGAGAGCTCAACCACAATGGCTGCGGCATGAAGGGTAGGTTGAATACGAATGTTATGACCATCTGGTGACTTCTCTACTCGATTGCTTGGGATAATCTTGATATATAGAAACCCGAGACATTCCGCCGTTTGTACTAACTTGAAGTGAATGGCAAGTATCGAGCGAAATACCATTGTCACCAATTCACCGCCTGGAGTCGTTATGGTGGCGATAAACTTCGAGGATTGACTCTTGCGAGTCAATGCCACAAACGCCCTCCAACATCTATATGTTCTACAAGCTGGGCTCACAGCAGCCACGGACCACGCCAGAAAACCATTTGAAGACCAATCCAACCCTGCATATTACGAACTATTCATTGCATCGGATGATAAGAGTGACTAGCGCGAACCGCTGTTCTCCCCATTAGACAATGGAACATTCTGAGGTACCGACTAGCGAGCCAAAGAAGCATAGTAAAGGGTTTTGGAAGGGGGTGGTTGGCGCAGTGCGGAAAACCAGCAAGGAGCACGGCAAGGACAGGCCAAAGTCAAAGGCATCGGATGTATCAGATCAACCGCTAGTCGAGGAGAGAACAGGGTCTAGCAGCTTCTCAAAAATAACTCTACCTGAAGCCAGGCCAGGATCGAAGGTGTCAGATCAAGCCATTCAACCTACTGTGGAAGAGAGACCAGATTCAGATAATTTTGCACGGACATATTTGCCTCTAAATCGGATTCTGTCGAATGAGCTTCTACAGGGCGAGCGCTGGGAACATAACCCCGAGGGAAAGTCAACGGAGGCACTCGCGAACGAGTATATAGACCTCATCGGTCCTCATCCTCTCGAGGGAGACTCTGACTCGGAGCCAGAGGCCCCGAACGCGACAATGACTGCGACGGTGACTGAACCCTCAATGAAGAATGACCGGGCTACTCAGATGACGACTTGGTCGGGGATTATGAGGGAGGCTGCAAAACCCTCTGATGTTCAGAGTACAGATGTAGCTCGACCGCAGGAGAAATTCACGTCAAAGAAACGCAGTCCTAAGCAGATGTCCGAGGTTCAAAGAAGGATTTGGAATATTGAGCAGGCTCATCAGGGATTGGCACCGGTCGAGGAAGATACGACTGCCGCGCCGGATGCAGAGGATGAAGTCTTTGAAGTTGCTAAGGAGAGGCTGGAAAGACTACACCGTGAAGGGGGACAGAAGCACGGGGAAAGTAAACGGGTACGGAAGGCCCCAATCGTCAATACACAATTGTCCAGATCTCCCGGAGAAAGCAGCGCAATGTCTAAGTCCCCAACCCTCAGTACACTATCATCTAGATCCCGCGGAGAGAGTAAACCGATGTCCGCGGCTCAGGTCTCCTTTGTACCATCTTCTCGGTCCTCTGGATCGTCTGCAGAAAGGAGACCTTCACTGCCCAAGGAGCGAACTGTCAATGTACAATCATCCGGCACACGGCGCAGCGATCAAGATATCGAGGCGGAGAGCTCAACAAGGTCGAAGAATTTCCCCCGGAATAAGACGTTGTCTCCTACAAGGAAGGCTAAGGATGGATTGGGACTTGGCGGAATAGGTTCACATCTCAAGGAGTGAAAATCTTTCTGGGGGGTACGGCGTTTGGCTTATCGTCATGTTTTCTCAAGGTTATTTTGCGAATCTAGAGGCCTTTCCTGGAGCAACAAAAGGCTTCCTGGGCCATAATCCAAAATAGATGTCTCTAACAGAGATGAAATTACAAAATTCCAAAACTTAATAAGATAAATTGCAAGTCAAACACAGTACAAATAATCACGTGGTGACACACCCGGATCTCGAAACGCGAACTAGGCAAGGGCAAACCTCGCAAAAATGGCACCTGCAGTCAACAAGAACCAAGGTTGACTCTATATTCTTTGCATCGACACACTATAAGACAAGGGACGAAGAACAAGTTCATGAATCTCAAAGTTCCATTTGACCTTTCCGATACAAAGCTATGCGTCGAGAACAGCTCCCGCTCACTGCTCTGCCAGCATGGTCAAAGCTCAACGACGTGAGCTTCATAGATATCAGCGTCCAAGAGCTCAACGATTCTAAAGGATCCGGCCTTATGACTTCTCGAGCTCTTAGCTCAAAAGCAACCTATGATATTCCCACGTTACTCGTCATACCTCACGACCTCATTCTGTCTGCTGAAGCTATTGAAGAGTATGCGAAAGTGGATCAACATTTCCGCGAGTTGCTTGAGGTTGCAGGTGGGAAGGTAGGTGCATGTTTTAATTGAAAAGAAAGATGGGGCTAATAAGGATGTTTAGTCTTTGAGAGGAGATATGCTACTTTTTCTTTTAATGCAGATTACGATTGCTTCGCTGTCTCACCCACAGAATGTCGGCGTGCAAAACCCGTGGACGGAGTATTGCAAGATTCTTCCTAGTGATATTCCTGTTCCTACTATGTGGAGTGAGGAAGAGCGTTTTATGTTGGTAGGGACTTCTTTGGAGGTATGTTCATATTGGTGCTTTCTTGGCTTCTTACTTTCCTCTCCGGACTTAATGCCCATTGTCCTTAGCCATCTTAAAGTGTACCATGGTCAGAAGACCTCCGTCTACCTACATCTGGTGGTGTAGTCTTATTATATCGCACTTTTACTGTGCCTTGAACATTCCTCCAAGAATTGAGGTAGTCCTCAAGCCTATCTTGGGTTTCCGTTATGAATCGCTAGTTGTACGACATTTCTTTCAAGTAGAAGTAGCTGCTGACATATTTCCTAGTCGGCTGTCAATGCTAAAATGAGCGCCATGGGTCGCGAATTCGACAAATTGCGTGAACAAACAACTGGACTCCAGTGGTGCTACAAAAGTTGGTGGGAACATGAGACATTGCAAATCACGGATTGGATTCTCCTAGATGCTTGGTATAGGTCGAGGTCGTTAGAACTTCCAAAAGCTGGCGAATCCATGGTTCCATGTCTGGACATGGCGAATCACTCGTCGGTCCCAAATACTTACTATGAACAAACCCCGAATGATAGCGTGGCCTTACTGCTCAGACCAGATGTTGAGCTGAGTCTTGCATCTGAGATCACCATCAGTTACGGAGAATCGAAGAGTGAAGCCGAAATACTGTTCAGCTACGGCTTCATCGACAAAACTAGTACATCTAAAGCTCTGGTCTTACCTCTTGAGCCCTTCCCAGATGACCCCTTGGGTAAAGCAAAGCTTGCTGCATTTGCAGGCAAGCCTGTAGTGCGCATATCAGCCGATCAGGATTCTGTTGCGTGGGAAGGCCCATTCCTCTATCTCATGTGCCTCAATGAGGAGGATGGTCTCGATTTCAAGGTCCTGCAAGAGACCGATGGCTCCCGAAGCCAACTCAGAGTATTTTGGCAAGAGTCTGATGTAACGGATATCACAGACACCTTCGAGTGCCTCATTGGTGATCATCCACTCAATGATGTATTTAAGCTTCGAGCTGTGGCATTATTGCATGATCGAATCCGCCAACAGCTTGAACTTCTGTATGTGAGCGAAGAGACTGTGCAATCTTTAGCGGAGTAAGTCTTCTATCGCCTTTCCTGTCTTGGCAAAACTTGTATAGAAGTGAAACTTCTCTGCACATACTGCACCCCGACTGACCCCTCTTTTCCTAGAAGTAGACTGACTCTTAGGTTCCTCTATAGTTTGGAACATATTTCCCCAGACTTTCGAAAGAACGCCATACAACTCCGAACAAGTGAGACAGAGCTACTACAAACAGCCTTTGCTTTTGTCGATATGCAGGTTAGTCTGGGACAGAAGTGGACTCGGTAAAGTGAGTTTGCCGAGTGACATAACTGACGGCGTGGCAGAAAACGAAGCTTCTGGACAGTGATACGGTGCTTCGATATCTCGGATCGATGAATGAGGAGCCAACGGAGGTAGCAGAGACCAATGATGATGATGATTTCAGTTGAACCTACACTCGCATTGGTTAGAAGTTCTTAGCTACTGCGCCTGCATGGCACCCCCCAGCCGGGCCTGGCCTAACAGCCACTGAATTACGGGGTAGCGGAAAATGCCCAACGAAGTCGAAGCGATCCCTCCTAGCACAGCACGGTCCTCATACAAGCCAAGACGATATTGGCTCAAGATTCTACGCTAATAAGTGACTGTGCTCCGGGATCCGCCGAGATCACAATCTTCGAAAGGCTTTGCATACGTTTGATGTACAGTACAGTACAGCGCCGCAGTACATTCCCCAGCAAGTGAGATGATGTAGTGATGGAAAGAACTTATTGTAGCATTAGGAAACAACTCTATGATTGCAGTACTGAGGATTAACTCGATGGGTAAACGTGAGGAAGCATCTGGACGTTACGATTAATCAAAGATACATGCAGCCTCGCGCGGTACAAAGCACTTCCGACCACGTTCCTTTCAAGCGTGGACTGACCAAATAGTGGCTTGCTCGCAATGGCATATCTAGCAATCTGCATCAGACAATAATAGGCTCAGAATTAATCCCAAAGTTCATACTTGAAGCCATTTTAGGGTGCCTTTCCCCGCAAACGGATAGCTCAAACTAAAGCCGCCGCCGCCGCCAGAGTTTGACTGGACTTAGTGGAAGCAAGCCGTCACGTCTATCGTCTTCCGGGCGGGAGGATCGTTATGACTCCGACCTACGGCGGTTTGACCACACGAGTCATAAGGTTAAAATTGGCAACTTCTAAAGATGCTACTATTGCTGATTTACCAAAGTTATACCTCGTTCATCTAGTATTCACCCGATTTGAATACTCACATAAGAGCGGCTTATTCGAAGGATTCGTATATGGCTAAAGATAAGAACTAGTTTTGTCGTATGCCTAGCCTAGCCCAGGCCAGGTACCCAACCCAACATAGGCAAAATTAACGAAGCAAGTACGCGGAGTAAACAACAATGATAATACAAGTCGCGATCTTAAGTAGGGTAGAAAAGAGGATTATAATGATGAATTAGCCGCTGATGGTGATGATGATGATGATGATGAGTCTTAGGGCTCATGCAGTCTGCAAACTCAATGGTATGGGAGTATGGTTCTTCTGCCCCAGATCTGGAACCCCGACTTTGTCCTGTCTACCCTACTGTACAGCCTACCTGAGACTGTGGGGTCGGATGAAGCCGGGGCCGGGACTAAGTCTTTCATCCGATTTTATGCACCCCCCTATTATTTATTTATTGTTACAGTACATACATATGTACTGTATGTACTGTAAGATTATCTACCTACCTTACATAGGTATCATCAGATGAAAAGGGCACGGTCTATGACGAGCTTGGGATTTGAAGACGAAGAAGAATGGAAAAGTCGACTATACTACTATACCGTAGTAAGGGCACACTTGTCCCGTAAAAGCAACAATTTACGATTTTC
Source organism: Gremmenia infestans (assembly GCA_032629725.1). Lineage (NCBI taxonomy): Eukaryota > Fungi > Ascomycota > Leotiomycetes > Helotiales > Hamatocanthoscyphaceae > Gremmenia > Gremmenia infestans. The sequence continues at coordinate 1,441,631 of JAFEVB010000036.1, read as the reverse complement.
ATAAACTCTGCCGCGTCGTGTTTTGCCAAGCGTACATACGTCCACTACTCCCTACCCTACCCTACCCTACCCGTAGCACTCGATATGCGGGGGTCTAAACCCCCCCCCGGCACAGCACATGGCCATGGTTGTGGATGATCCCCAGATAACCCATCCCATCCCCGCAGATCTTCTTCGCCCGCATTCGCACCCTCACCCTCGCCCTCACCCTCGCCCTCGCCCTCAGACCCTCCCCTTCTCATCTCAACACATTTGCACCAAAAGAGACTTTGACTCCACCACGATCCTGCTCCACCTCAACAACACCAAGCGCCGACTGAATCAATCTGGTTGATGCAAGAGGATCTCTCTTGGCAAATGAGGAATTGATCGAAAGCTGCGGACCCAGAGACAACGCCAATATGCCTGGAATCTTGCCTATGAAGGTGATTAAGGTTGGATCGAGCGCGCAGAGCCGTATAGCCCAGGCTTGCGATCGTTGTCGCAGCAAGAAGATACGATGCGATGGGGTTCGACCATGTTGTTCGCAATGCTCCAACGTCGGCTTCGAGTGCAAGACGAGCGATAAGCTTAGCCGCAGAGCCTTCCCACGAGGATATACAGAATCTTTGGAAGAAAGGGTTCGTACTTTGGAAGGCGAGGTGAGGGAATTGAAAGATCTGCTGGACGAGAAGGACGAGAAGATAGACATGTTGTCGAAAATGCATTCGAATCGACGTCCATCCATGTCGCCCGGAACGCCGCCTGTCGATGCACGAAAAGAAGTGGCCGCCATGCCAATAAAAGAGGACGTATTTCGTGTCCAAGCCTCGCCGTTGCTGGTGGGAGCTGAAAATTCAGACTCATATTTCATAGGGGCTTCTAGTGGTAGAGCTTTTGTCGGTGCGTGGCTCGTCCCTTCAATAGCTAATCGTATCTAATGATCAATAGACGCTTTCAAACGTAGAATACAGGAAAGTGGCAAATCCCTCGCTGGGTTCAACACGGAAGCTTTCCTCAACATTCAACGGGATACTCAATCGCTCTCGCAAATATCAACTCCAAAGACCTCGACAACGCCTCCTCGGATATTCTCGGATAGATGCGTCAATGTCTTCTTCCAGGAATGGGCACCACTCTTCCCGGTCCTGCACAAGCCAACTTTTCTCCGGTTATATGAGGAGTACATGTTAAATCCACAGCAGATGGTGGAGTCTCACAAGTTGGCTCAACTGCATCTTGTATTCGGAATTGCAAGCCTTTCGGGCGACGTTCCAGACCGAGAACACGTTGCTCTTTGCGAGTTCCAATGGCGCTTGTCCCTCGAGGCAGTTCTGATGGAGAATTCCCTTGCGACACTCCAGTGCCTCATTCTAGCTTTGATTTATTGCATCTCCAAGGCTGATTACGCCCGTCTTCAACATTATAAAGCAATTGCTGTCGGTCTTTCGCATCGTCTTGGCCTGCACCAAAGTCAGAAGCGCTTCTCATTTGGCGCCCTCACAATTGAGACTCGCAAAAAAGTGTTCTGGACTTTGTATACTATTGACTGGTAAGTTCAGCGTCGCGAACCATAGGATTCAGCTAATATCTGCAGCTTTTCTGCCGCTCTACTCGGCCTGCCAAAATTGCTCAAGGAAGAAGATGTACATTGCGAGTATCCAAGTGACACAGATGATGAGGCAAGTCAATTTCCCAGTTTTGTATATTTTCTATGTCCGGAGCTGAGAAATGTGTTAAAAGAAACTTGTACTACCACATGTGGGACCCCGGCTCCTAAGATAGCTCCCAAGATCTTTAGATTTCTACCCCAGCTTACCTTTCTCTCATGCTAATTCGTCGATAGTATGTGACCGAGAAAGGCTTTCAACCTACTCTTCCTGGAGAATATACAAAGATCTCAAGTGCACTGGCCCTTTTCCGCGCATCACGTATCTTATCGAAAGTATTGGAGCAAAATTACCCAGCTGCTGCAGCGCATGACCTTTCACTCCAGTCCCTTACTATTCTTGAGAATGAGTTGAATGAGTGGTCTGAAAAACTCCCAACTCATCTCAAGCTTACTTTCGTACAAGACAAGCCATCAACTGATATGACTGGGAGTCGATCAGCATTACTGGTATATTCAGAGTCTTCAAAGTATCCTATATTTAATGCTAACTGTGATAGTCACTTGCTTTTTACTACATTCGGAGTTTGATTCACCGTCCTGCTGTTGGTTCTACATTAGGCAGCAAATCTTCACCATCGGTGATATCTCTCGCTGAATCTAGCAAGCGTATCATTCAGATAGTGCAGCTTCTCGAGGAGAGAAATATGTCATTCTCTTTCTGTGTGAATAAAAATGAGATGCTTACTCTCTGTGGCTTGAGCCTCCTCTACCAAGGTCTCGATCTCAAGCAGGAAGGAAAGCTGATGCAAGACGGTCAACGTTTGGTCGCAGTCGTGATAGGATACCTTGAGAAGGCTGAGGCTCCTGGGGCGTCCGACTTCAAGAAGCTTGCTGCATCTTCGGTAAATCTAGATTCTCAGTCTAAGACTGTAGCTGCACGAAGCCCTAGCATCATACCAGCTCCCAAAAGCACAAAATCTACGCCATCTCCATCTGTTAGCAAACAACAACTTCGTCCTCAGATGTATCGACACGGAAGCGCTAGCATGAGCGACACAGATCTCTTGTCTCAACAAGATAAGCTACGGCGTGCAACTTTACCGAACATTGGTATGAATCGCCTCGACCGTTATTATCATCACGACCGAGTGTCTACAGAATCGGATCCTTCAGAAACGCCAATGCCAAAACGAGAATATCGAGGTTCAGCCCCACAGTTGCCAACAGTCTTGAAACGCGCATTGAAGAACGACAAACCTCCAAATCTGGATTACCTTTCTCTCAATAATACTCCCGTATCGTCACAACCACAATCACCAGTTCAATCTCGAGCTCAAAATCCTCCTCACATGGCCCATAATTCCGTTTTCTCAAATAACTACTCGAACCCGGCTTTGAATACCAACACCAAAACAGCCACAGCATCACCGACGGAATGGGAGGTCCTCCTCGGCTCACTAGACGGAGGTCAGAGCAATCTTTACGACGCGATTTATGGAGGGCCCGCTTTGTCACTTACAGACACAACAACCTCTAACTACGGAGACTGGTCTCCTGACTCTGGTTGGGACATGACTTCTATGACAATGAATGACTTTTCCGCACCAGGACCTGCCCGAAGTGTGCTAAGTCTCAGTGAGGAGAGTTTAAGTTCTGGAGAAGATCTTTCTACGAGCGATTTGGGCATAGGCAGTACACAACAAGAGTTCAGGCACACTATGATGCCGGGCTCGGTATCGAGTGGAGAGAACTATTTACTGGAAAATTTGGAAGGGCCTTTTGGATTGTAACTCTGGTTATGGATTGGGAAATTGGAGCTTTGGCGTGATTTCGGCGCTGGGATTTAAAAGGGGAGGTTTACTTCGCTGGGTGGGATGGCAGCGTTAGTTAAAGGAGGGCAATAGGGAAATGGAAGATGTGAGGCATTTATTTATTTCCTGGCCTACTTTTGTCTATTTGCGAACATATTGCTTTCACCCCATAACGGTCTATATTTATGACAGTATATATTGTAAAGTCATGCAATGTATCTTATTATCTTTACAACTTATCAACCATTCACCAAACTCAAATGACTCCTGACATGCATCAGCATCGTTCTAGATGCTCAATCTACTTTACTTTACCTTACTTCATATGACGTGTCATGTCGTGTCGTGTGTAACCTAAATACTGCAAGGTACGAAGATGACCCGCCAAAGTGGGTGACGACATTCGAATTCCGGGGAAGCTCTTGCTTGCTCAGTCCCACACTTTCTTTCCCCTCATCATTTCATCAAAATTTACATTACATTTCAATAACACCAAAACAAAACCCGTTGCTTCTTTCCTATTTCCAAAACCCGAGTCAATAAATCGAACATTCAAACATCTTCCATCTACACAACCAAAAATGCACCCAGTAAAAGTCCGCGCCGGTCGCTACCTCCTCTCACGCGCAGCCTTCATCTCATCCAGCATCCGCCGCAGCGAAACCATAAACACGAAAAACTACCCCGCGAGATGTTTCAGCTCGAGATATCCAGCTGCGTTTTATTTGTGGAATAAACCTTCCTTTTCTTCTTCTTCTCCTTCTTCGCAGCATTCTTTTACAAGTTCAAGTATAAGTACAAGTTTCACCAAAACAGTGCAAGCAGCGAGAGAAATGGTCAAGTTGCCTAACCACCGTCTTCCGGCTCCGGGTCTGGGTCCGGCTGGTGCGAGGGCGTTTGGAGTGTCGGCTGTGAGGGGGAAGAAGGAGCGTGAGGAGGGGGTAGGGGCTAAGGAGCATGTGCTGGAGGAGGGGGATACGGTAAGTTCTGTTCATTACGTTCTGTAATGCTGTGTTGAGTTATATTGTGTTATACTCAATTAGTCACTTGAAGATTATTTTATATATTTTATATATACATACTAATCCATTTGTACGATAGCATAATGTGCAGCACGATGCATCGCGGGAGGGGAAAGACGAGAGGGCGAAGGGGAACGGAAGTAGGGGGACCAGTGAGGGGAGTGGAGGGAGTAATGAGAGGGCTAAGAAGGAGTTTCCTGAGGCGCCGGATACGATTGGGATGCAGGATGAGAGGGGAGGGAAGAATTGAGGGTGAAGTGGGATGAGAGAGGAGGTGGCTTTAAGCGTTACGGACTGGATGGCTTTTGGTTGTAAGATATTGAGTTATTGCCTACTTCCATTCTCTTGGATAAATGTCCAGGAATCTGTGAGGTATTCTAGCTATCATCCTTTACCGGATATTCTTAAGTGAGTCAATGCTCTCTCGATGAAAGGTATAAATCCTTTGAGGGCTCATAAGTAACATCTAGAGGTCTAATGTAAAAAGTCAAATCCTCGACTCTGCTATGTCCAAGAACTTTCCCTTCTCCACTCAACGCCATTTGCTATGCCATGAATTCCTTCTTAAACGCCAAATCCCGTGTAATGTCTGCACTATGCTCGGCCGACCTTGAAAGAGAGGATCTTGTATAGTTAGCAAGAGTATATCAAAACATGTGTGGTTATGACTTACATCATTCTTCCCAATTGCAACCAAATCATCCTCAGAAACCCTCACTCCACCTATCCCTTCAACATACGCTAGCGGAGCATCGCCAATGATTTTCTTGGCGGCATCCGCGACGGTAGAGTTCTTTTTCACCAGTATACAATCCCTAAAGACGGCATTGGACCCCGATGCACCCGAAGAAAACGAAGCAACATTCTTGACGGGGAAAACCGGAACCAAACCAAGTAGCTCCGCAGCCCTAGAGAGGACTTGTACCACACCCGTAGATCCTGCAAAACCCCGAATTTAGTCTCCATTACCCCGAATTAAATCGATATGAGAGGCTTACCGAAGCGGTATAACACCATATCCTTCAAATTCTCTATCCGCGACTTCAGCTTCTCATCCATCTCCTTCAGCCCGCCGCCCTCCGGATCCCCATCCGCAATGAGATCTTCTCTTGTATCTAGAAAGTCGCTGCCTTCTGTATACCTGATAAAGCCCTGCTTCGCCAGCTTCCTCAAGAACACTTCAGATATGGCAGAGCAGAGCACAATAGACTTCGGGTCTTGCATCTTGGCTATCTTGCTGATATTCTTGTCGGCATCCGCATGATCGATCTTATTGAGCGCGATGACGGTAGGAAATTTCTCGTCCGTAAAGGCGTTGACCACTTTATCTATTGTCTCGTCGCTCCAATGTTCCAGCGGCTCTTTCAACGCCAGCTTGTCTAACGTACGGGCGATCACGTTGGATGTAGAACCGTATCCTGAAAATTGTCCCTGTAGAGTCTCTACGGCTGTTGCTTTCACAGCTATGTGCCGCCTCTTAATAGACCCCCATTTTGTCATCAGATTTCCGCGAATCCATTGTACTATCTCGGAACGTAGCCATACGATATCTTGACTTGGGTCGTAGCCCCGCGTTGCTTTGCCTTCTGCGTCTGTTGTGCCGGAGACGTCTACGACATGGACGAGCGCATCGGCGTGTCTCAAGTCGTCGAGGAATCTGTTGCCGAGTCCCTTTCCTTCATGTGCACCCGGTACAAGTCCTGCGACGTCTAGAAGTTCAATAGGTACTGAGCGTCGTCCGTCAATGCAGCTGCCATAATTCGGTTTACATCTATCGGATACATTGTGTCGTTTGCAGGCGCAGTCGATTTGGAGGTAGCCAATGGCACGCTGGGGGTCTATTGTTGTGAAGCTAATAGATATGAGCTCAGTATTGGATCTTGAGAAGTGGTGGTTTGAGGTGGTGTCTTACGGGAAGTTACCTGGGAGGGGTTTCGTGAGCTCGAGGCCTTAAATTGAGGGGCACGGATTTTACCCACCGACTTTCGAGGTCGCATCAGTTAAACTGTTTAATGTTGTACTCTTGCCCGAGGAGGGCTTGCCTACCAGGCCTATGAGAGGCTCTCGGCCCATGTTTGGTGTTGTAGAGTGGTTGGAGGGTTTTCATCTGGAAGGAAGCTTGAGATGTTGGCATTTTTATCGATAAGAGATTGATGTGGGGGTTGTCGGGTGGGTCGGGTTCTTGTACGGCAAAGAGTCATATACCACACCACTATGAGATTGTTAAGATGCATGAATTGAAGTTACCTAATATGAATGAAAAGTCTGCAATAACTGAATCAAAATGCAGCAGATTTTGGTGATTTTCTTATATGGATATTGCTTAAAGAAAGCTGAGTTATCAATAAGGTATGTGTTGACTGAAACTACGATACTGTACCGATACCGGTTTAAAACCTACCCCCTAGCAGGTACTTAGCACTTGGTAGAAAAGAGGCTCTGTATACTTCTGAGAATACAGAAACGCCACACTAAGGCTAGAAGGGCCTTGATTATAGGTAGTATTTATATTGAGGGGTTGAAGCAAGTAAATTATTACTATAGTGGCACCATACCATCAAAAGCTTTGGATAAATATGCCCCCGCTTAAATAAAACCTGTTCCTGAAGTTTCAGTCTTGGATGTCGAGGAGCTAGCTATTCTGCCAAGCTTTTTGTCTGAACAGGCCACAAAGCATGCCTGCTTGTACTTATCAAGTGACTAGAAAACGAGAATCCAGTTGGTATGATGATCTTCGAAGCGACACTACCGGTAGTCAAGTTAAGTACTCGTACTGTAGGTACATATAACTTGCTCGGGAAGCTCGGAAGCTATTCGGGAACGACTTGTTGTACCTCCGTATACCACCGTGGTATCGACGAGGACAATGATGAACTCCAGATCTTCCAGTGATCCGAATTGAAAAGCTACTTCTAAAAGTAAGAACAATGGAAGTGGCAGTCAGAATTGCCACTGATGCTCCAGATGACTGTCATGTGAGAACCAAAATGTCCAGCCACACTTGACTGCGCCACATCTCCACGTACGAAGTAACATAATTCGGATGGGAAGAAGCTTCTGCGAATCATATACATGGGAAACAATCGGATCAACACTTATTCAGCATCAAGGCGAGGCTGTGAATGGTTTAGCTGGGTAGCAATGCAATTTCCCAAAATTCATGGGCTCGCTGGGTTCCTGGCTTGTTCTGTTGTCATGACGTAGCAGCTTAGCGTGAAATCCAAATGGAGTGACGGAAGGGAAGGTACAGTACATATAAAGAAATCATAGGACGCAACCGTTTTTCCTTTCCCTTCCTTTATACACACCATAGTCTACTACTCTTGCCTTACACCGCTCCTCAAATCTTCAACTACTACACATACCCACACATCCTTCCTTCAATCAACACACAGTACCATCAAATCCATCAACATGCCTTTCACAGCTTCCGACATCTGCAAGATTATCTTGGCGATTTTCCTACCACCCGTAGGAGTCTTCCTTGAGCGCGGTTGCGGAGCAGACTTCCTCATCAACATCCTATTGACCATCTTGGGTTACATTCCTGGAATCATCCACGCTTTGTATGTACTTTTCTCATAAAGTTGTCCTTAGGAAGTCGCAATCACCTCCCCACACTGCGAGTTGCAACTGAAACTACTTCACAACTGTCGATCTCCAAACGGGCACTAACAAGCACAATAGGTACATCATCCTGAAGTATTGAAGCCCTCCGGCGGGGCCTTCCAACAATCTTCACCTCGCAAGAACTTCACCATGACGAAGATCGACCCCCCTTCGTTACCTGATCGCACTCGTGATTAAGGCGTTACGCGCATCATAATTCTTCATCAATCACCCCACCACTTGGCACGGCATTATCGGCTGCTGGACAGGAGCTCTTTGCACATGCACCTGCACCTCGAAATCGACTAGGTGCTGCAGCACAAGCACAAATCAAGCTTGGTTGGATGTGACGATGGATTATTCGAGGGGTTGGGCATTTCCTTGGGTTATGATTAAAGTTTGCATCCGAGCAGACTGAATGCTTTTCTTTGGTTTCTGGTTTCTGGTTTCAGCATCAGGCTTCTTCTTGCCAGTATGTCCACGGACTGCGGCCGTTTCGGAATGGGTGGCATTACAGTATAGCCGGTAAATTATTATGGAGTCGAATGAATCTCGATCTGTTCAAATTCTCTGTCTGGTGCGAGTGACCTTTGAGTGATATATTGTGATTTGTGATTTGTTATGAGATTGAGATCGATCCAAAAGTGAGTACACTATTTGCCACAGAAGCAATCATCGACGACTATTTCGTAATTCCAATCCGCGTCATACCTGCGCTGCTTTAGATGCGCGCCCCGCTATGTCAGGTGATATTACCCCAAACGGCACTAACGGCCAAGCGAGAAACTCTTGGCACCCACAGAAAATGACCCAAGAACTTTTTCCTTCCAACACCAAGAACGACCTCTCAATCACCAAATCAACTCATCGGCGCAGGATCATATCTCTTTGCGACCACCAAACTCACAATGGCACCATCAACAGTACGTAAATGATCCGCTTTGCTGTTGGCCCGCCTCTTCATTGAGGTTGCGGCGTGATACAGTAGGCTAAGATTCATTGTGTTTGCAGAAGTCAGGCCCCAAGGGCAAGCAGGCCAAGGTCACCCACAAGGTAAGAAAGTTTCCATTCCTTCCTCCGTTGTCATTCAGAATGAGCAATTCGGAGTTGGGCAAAGAATCAAAAGCTAAGACCTAGCAATTAGTTCATCATCAACGCCTCGCAACCCGCCAGCGACAAGATCTTCGACGTCTCTGCCTTTGAGAAGTTCCTCCAGGACAAGATCAAGGTCGATGGCCGTGTCGGAAACTTGGGCGATGTTGTAGAGATCAAGCAAGTCGGCGATGGAAAGATCGAGGTTGTTGCGCACATCAACTTCTCTGGACGTTACCTCAAGTACTTGTACGTTGTTGCCCGCCCCAACCCATATACGGGTTTTTCTCTCTATGAAAAATATAGAAGCTGATTGAAATGATTGATTGCAGGACGAAGAAGTTCCTCAAGAAGCAACAGCTGAGAGATTGGCTCCGTGTCGTGTCTACCTCCAAGGGTGTTTACGAGCTCCGATTCTTCAACGTTGTTAACGATGAGGCTGATGAGGACGATGAGTAAATGGAGATTGGTTGATGGATGGTGGATATCACGCTGGGAAGATATCGAGGGTCATATCGCAGAAATAGCTTGTCAATGCTGAATCGCTGTGTCCCTGCCAAATGAACTTTATTGCGAGAAGTGATATGTTCGGATGCTTTTATGTCTCTAAATTTCATATCCAACTGGCCACGTCTTACATCTACCACATCTATATCCCAACGCCTGATCTAATCCCCGTCTATATATGTCTCTTAAATCCTACACAACACTCTCAGCATATGTCTACCTCTCTAAAACCCATCAACCTTGACCCCCTTCTCTTTCTCCAACACCAACCTCTCCTGATTCGCCTCCACCCACCAAGCATGTGTCGGATCACTACTAACATTCTTCCCCTCCTTATCCATCTCATCCCACGGCTTCGGCGCCAAAATATAATGCACATTCTTAACGCTCTCATCCCTCCATATCTCACTATGCACCGTCTCCCACCGCAGCGTCTTCAACGCATTATAGATATACGGCAGTGGCACCCAGCACCCTTTAAACAAGTCACTCAGCAGAGACTGGTCCGCGAAATCCATGTCGATGGCCGCGCCTGAATTCATGTGCCCCACGATCAGGTCATAGACTTCTTGCGACGGGTTCACGACTTGCAGACCGCCATTCATGAAGCCGAGGGGGCCAACGGCTGGGTCTGGGCCGGTTGTTTGGGCGACTTCGGGGGTGGAGTGCTGGGATGTGAAGGCGCAGTTTGCTGAAATCCTATTCCAGATATCAATATCGGTATTCCATTCTATCCCCCACTTCATTCATAGTTACTGTGAAACAGAGGGAGCACTTACCAGTCCGCAGGATAATGCTTCTTCTTCAACGGATTACAAACACACGCATGCCCCGCAGCAAACACCCTCTTCCCCTTGCCCGCCAGCGCCGGCGCATCGAGCTCCATCTCCATCAGCTCGTCCATGTTCTGCATGACCAGCATATCGCTGTCCAGCTGCACGACCCTGTCGTACTCGACCAAGCTGAACGGCGTCAGCTTCGACCAGCAGTCGTAGAAGCGCGGGTCGGCCGAGTAGTCTTTGCCAGCGGAGGGCAGCAGGTAGGGAACGTGCTGTTTCGGGATCCCGCGCGCATCGAGCACGGCGTGGCCAGAGGCGGGAAAGGCGTCGGTGTATAAGGCTACCAGGGGGTATGCGGAGCCGTGCTTTTTGAGGGAGTAGTCGAGGGTTAGGAGGCCGGAGAGGTATGCGGTGTTGGTTATTAGAGTCGTCCAGACTACATGCAGCAGGTATCTGTAAGTAGATGCTCTTGTCTTTGGGGGTACCATACAGAACTTGCCTTTCTTGGACTCGGTTGCTCTCTTGGGTTCACCCATGATTTGCGGTATGTATGTTTGCGTGTGTTAAATAGGAGTTGATGGGGAATTATATCCAAAAGATGTAAATGTAGATGTGAATGTATATGTAGGGGAAGAGGTACAGAAGGTTAGAGTCCTGCTAGCAGCGCATGTTGGCGTTGACTCTTTAGTCGGTCCTTTATTAGTCAAGTGGGAAATAGATGTAGCAAGAAGACGCGTACTTGTACTCCAAAGTGTCAGAGGTGTTGAACGACGATGTTTGACGTTTTTCTGCGACAACCCCACTGCGGGCTTTGGAGGGGTAGTTTAGAACTGAAGTGGGAGTGGATTCCGACTTAGATGAAAGTCTTACAGGGATGTCATGTCGGAACCCTACCGTGCTTGTAGCCCCCTGGCTGACCATCTCCTATCATCGATCGGACTCACAAATAATCAGACGAGAGATCACCGACTCACTTTGATTTGTAACTTTCGTCCGAGCTTGAGATTGAGCAAGCATTTTCCTTGGAGCTGCTCAAACAGACTGTCGATAAGATCAATCTTGATGTCCACAATTTCGGTATCAGTTTATTTAGTGTCTTGAGTGAGTGTGTGACTGGCATATGTCTACAACGGGGAAACATGCCGTCGCCGTTTCGAGGACAACAGGGCAATCCGAGAATCTAAATGTGGCAATGGAGAAGAACGAGGGTGGTAAGAATTATAGGGGCTTTGTAGCTGGTGTTTTCTCGGGCGTTGCGAAGTTGAGTGGTGAGTAACTAATCATCTTGCTTATTTACTTTCCCCCAATCTATTCTACTCTACTTCCAGAAGTGCCAATTGCTATACACCAGTCCCCGTTTCCTCTCATACCTGCCATACCCCCCCCCCTCAATTAATACCTACATTATACTAACATCATCCCCAGTCGGCCACCCCTTCGACACCATAAAAGTCCGCCTCCAAACCTCAGACAGCACCCGCTTCTCAGGCCCCCTCCAATGCCTCCTCTCCACCGTCCGCAACGAAGGCGTCCGCGGCCTCTACAAAGGCGCCACGCCCCCCCTCGTGGGTTGGATGTTCATGGACAGCATCATGCTGGGCTCCCTAACATTTTACCGCAAACTCCTGCACCGCACCCTCTTCTCACCCACCCAAATGGCCGGCCTCCCCTCCCGCGACCCCTCCCTCCCAGTCCACAAACTACCTACGGTCGGCCACGCCCTCGCCGGCGTTATGGCCGGCGGCACCGTCAGCTTCATAGCTGCCCCGGTCGAGCACGTCAAAGCGCGCCTGCAGATCCAATACTCGAGCAAGAAGTCCGAACGCCTGTACAGCGGCCCCGTAGACTGCGCGCGCAAGATCTATAAGTTCCACGGCCTGCCTGGCATCTACCACGGGCTCTCGGCCACGCTGCTCTTCCGCAGCTTCTTTTTCTTCTGGTGGGGCAGCTACGACGTCTTCACGCGCCTGCTGTCCGAGAAGACGCAGTTCAGCACGCCGGCGGTGAATTTCTGGGCCGGCGGGCTCAGTGCCCAGGTTTTCTGGATTACGAGTTATCCGTCTGACGTTGTGAAGCAGCGCATCATGACGGATCCGCTGGCGGGGGGCCTGGGTGATGGAGAGAGGAAATTTGCGAATTGGAGGGAGGCCGCTAGGACTGTGTATAGGGAGAATGGCGTGAGGGGGTATTGGAGGGGGTTTTTACCATGTTTTCTGAGGGCGTTTCCTGCGAATGCTGTGGCGCTTGTGGCGTTTGAAGGGGTTATGAGGCACTTGCATTAATGTGTTAATAGAGGCGGGTAGGCTGCATTTGTAGAGGCGTTTGGGGGGATATCCACTCTGTATTATTGTAGATGTAGATGTAGAACAGACTAGAAAACACAATCCCACTTCGAGAGCTCTTTTCCAACTATTTGGATTTTGAGAAAGTGGGAAGGAGCTAATATATACTGATATTGAGGGTATCAAAGTTTATTTCTTACAAGAAAGGACGGCTTCCGTCGCCATGCTATCCATATACTCCTAGGCATATGGCCATTGCAATTTTCATAACGCCGCCCAATGCCCCACATATCTTTTGCCATCCAAATCTTACATTGTCCCATCCGCCTCCAAGAGCCAGGCTTTCGCCAGGTCCTTTGCTAATCCAAGTCTTAGGATTCGCAGCACATCATCTCCAGTTGTCCCAGCCGAAACACCACGTCTCCAGTCCCATCCACGCCTAACATTGCCCTTAACTAGAACCCCGCTACCTCCCATCGACTGCTTTAATTGAGAAGCAAGCATTGAGCTGCCGACCATCGAAAAACTGCTCGTACCACTTGTGTTTGACGTTGACTTTCTCAACATGTCCGTTGGAGATGACCCTTTGAGTCCCGCTGCGGACGCAATGACAGTTTGCAAAAATTCCATGCAAGCGGAATACACCCGCGGTCCGACTGTTTGAATGTCTTCGATAGCCTTCAATAGGATATCAATCTGTGACGTACTGATTGTCACGTTCGGCTGGTTGACAAACACCATTGCCTCTCCCAACAACGCCAGGAGAAAGTCTACGCTGACAACAGCACCACGCCCCTCATCATAAAGACCACCTCGAATATTGTCGTCAGAACTGGTAATGACAGCAAGTAAGGCTGTTGCTGCTTCCGATTTCCGTGTAATGGCACCCTTCTGGGGTTTCAGGCCTTTCGGTAACAAGACTTCTTCATCTCTCAAATCGTAGAATTTGCGTAATGTAGCATAACCGCTAAGTAGTTTGTGGAGAAGTTCCGCTGCTGGAACATCCATCTTCGAGAGGTCCGTAAGCGTTGTCTTTGGGGATGATACCAGACTCCTTAAATAGTCATCCATTTCTGCATCCGGAGGAAATGCCACTGATTGAACGAGTGACAAGGAGATGAGTAAGTCTAAGACATCTTTGACTTTGGTCTCCTTATGGGCAAGTGCATAATACCAGAGTGCCTCGCCATAATTATGTGAGTCTTCCGCCAAGATATCAGCGTATGACTATTTAAGATTAGTATAATTCTTCGAAAGTCAGGAGTAGAAACATTACCTCTGCCGAAGCTTCAGCATGGCGGGTCATGCCAATATCAATCAGGAGAACCCAAAGCTTGTCAACGGTCTCTGCAGAATCCAATTGAAAATCGCGCAAGAAATTTCCCACCATTTCCTCAGAACGAGCCGCCGAGTCGAGTCTACCTAGAACAGCGATTGCCAATTCCCATCCCTCTCTACTTTGTTGCCGGGTTTGGGATGCAGCTGTAGACTGAAGTTCTCCCCGGTTGGTCAAAGACCTAGCATAAATGATAAGGGTCTGATCTTTGATGCCGTCTATCTTAGAGGGTGAAGAATTGATTCCAAGTAGATCCATATCGTCCTGGTCCAAGCTTCCCATGTTGATGAGGCTCTGTGGCTCGGCTGGTGGAAGCCAACCTCCAATGGAAGCAACTTCGGCGACCGCAGAAGAGACCGGGCCGGACCAGGCTCGTAAGAACCCTACCACTGCCTCATTATCTCCATCGATAAGCGAAGCCAGGCCAACTTCGACGGGATTCAACGTGTTGACTTGGAAATCTGTTGTGTCGCCCGTCACGAGCGCAAGTGCCTCTCGAAGCCTACGTAAGTAAGCCCCGTTATCACGAGATTGGCCTAAATATGAGCGTCGATTGTCTTTGCCTCCATCCCACCACAGGACCAAGCCGATGGTGGCTTCACACCAATCCTGGGCATTTGAAATAACAGCAGCAGAATCTCCCAATACAAGACTGTATAAAGTCAAGAAATTCTGGTAAATAGTCCACGGTACCTGGCTTTCAGCTTTCCTTGCGATCGTACTATAAGTACCCATAGATGACTTGCCAAATCTATCTGAGACTGTCGATGCGTTGTGACCTCTGTCTTTGCCTTCAGCGAAGTTTTTGAGATCTTCAAGAGACTGTGAGACCCGCAGACGAAACAAAGTCCAGTCACTTCCCCGGGTGTTCCAATCACCGTCTATTCCGGGACACGTCGAGAGAGCAACGACTGCGGCGCTAGCGACTTTCTCAATGTTGATTAAAGATTGTCCTGTAAATCCCACTTGTCCAGACAAATCTCTCATATCGTCCATTCCACTTCTAGCGTGCCTCCATCCGGCGTCCTTCAAAGTATTGATGACTGAAACCATTTTTCCACGAAGGATGCCATTGAATATAGCACCCCAGAAGAGCTGATGGTTAGCAGGACTTGGTCTATGTACTTGGATTTCGTCAAATTGTGACGTGTAAGGATCATGATACGCGCCCAGCCATTCCACTAACACTCCTGGAATAGCCTTGGATCTTGGGCCCGGAATGGCTGATGGGTGAAAGGTTTTTGCTGTATTTGAGGCCAGGTTATCCAATGAGTGATGAATGTTCAATGCAAGGCCTGCTAAGAAGTTGGCTTTCGCAAAATTCGAGGCTCTGGGGCCTGGACCGATAGTAGCTGTATATTCTTCGGAACTGTATGTGGCGGTCCTACTTTGATAGTCGGTCCAGAGATTTGTCAAATCGCCAGATATCTTTCCTAAAGCATGCTGTAGAGAGTCATCACCCTCTGTTTGAATACCCTCCTCATAAAGATTTGTGATTATAGCCTCAGTGTCCAAAACTAGGTCGTCTGATTCTTCTACGTTCGGCACTCCCATCCGTGTGTACATGTCCTTGGCTATCTTTCCGAAGATGGAAGGTTTCGTCGCAGCTGAGAATGAGTCTTTCAAGCTTCGCATATCTTCTTCTTGACTTCTAACCAAGGCACCTGGTGTACCAAGTAATAGGTCAGAACTGCTGCGTTGAGCGTATCCATTTGATCTGGCGCCAGATTGATAATCGTGCATATTTTCATCTTCTTCATATGGAGCATCATCGTCCATCATTGCATTAGTATCCCGGGTGTAATCTCCCTTGAGACTTTGGCGAAGGTCGTCATCCTCGTCCATATATTCTCCAGTGTCATCGCCCTCCTCATATTCTTCTTCTTCACTATCGTGGGGAGCGTGGAAGCCTCTTTGTTTGGGTGGTTGGAAAACAGAGTATTTTGGTGTTGCTGAAGAGCTTGCCGAATTCGAAAAGTTAGACGAGTTGAATGCGTCGAGTTTGCTTTGCGATGGGCTGAATGTGCTTTGCTGTGAAAACGAGAGAGGCACTAAAGGACTATTGGCACCCAGCATCGAGCTTCCAAGAATAGAGGATGGTGGTGGACCTGCTGGGGTGAAAGATCCGGCAGAAGAAGGCGGCGGCCCAGCCGGGGTTGTCGAAGGGTTTGATAAACCAAATATATTCCTGCCATTGCTGGATCTTCTGTCTGGTGTTGATGGTGGGCTCGAGGAGTAAGGAACTTGATAAGTCATTGCGGCTGGTTTGCTCCGCAGAGCTTAATCTTTCCAGGGAGAGATGAGTCGAGGCCGTTGGAAATATGCGCAAGGGTAGTTACAGTCGTCGTGGAGTTAGTCGCCAGTATGTCTGGCTGTTTGTTGATGTGCCGTAGATTTTGGTGTTGGAGGTGGAGATGTACCTTCATACCGGGAATATTTACAATAAGCTTCTAAGGCTACCAATCAGGGAAGGCGCGCTAACGCGGTTTCTTTCCAGCGCGTCGACCCCACGGCAAGCGCGACGACACTGCTGATGATCTGGTGTTCTGAATTCCGAAACTTTGTATTTCTCCATCTCTACACACCCAGACCCTTCCTGTTCTTTCTTTCTAATACCCATGTCGCAGTAATGCCTAGGTGCGTCTAACACTCCCTTTTACCGTAAGCTTGACTGACACAAATCAATAGAGAAATCATCACTGTACAGGCTGGACAGTGCGGCAACAGCAGTGAGTGCTGACCTCTTCTACAAATCTCGAGTCCGAGTCAAATACTCACTCATAACTATCCTATTTAGTCGGGAGTCAGTTCTGGCCACAACTCTGCCAGGAACATGGCATAAGTCAAGATGGGAATCTGGAGGACTTTGCGACCGAGGGCGGAGACCGAAAGGATGTTTTCTTCTATCAATCTGACGACACGCGATACATTCCCCGAGCCATCTTGATCGATTTAGAACCTCGAGTGCGTTCTTCAAGCCGGATTAAGAGTTGTGTCATATCTAATAAGTCAATAGGTCCTCAATGGCATCCAGACCGGTCCTTACAAAAACATCTACAACCCTGAGAACTTCTTCGTAGGAAAGAATGGACTAGGTGCGGCCAACAACTGGGGTGATGGATATCAAACAGGAGAATTGGTTCATGAGGAAGTCATGGAGATGATTGATCGCGAGGCAGACGGCAGTGATTCGCTCGAGGTAAGCCGTGCAGGGTTATTATGGAAGAACATAGCTAATTCTATAGGGCTTCATGATGCTTCACTCGATCGCTGGAGGAACCGGATCTGGGTTGGGGTCTTTTCTTTTGGAAAGACTGAATGACCGCTTCCCAAAGAAGATTATTCAAACATACTCGGTCTTTCCAGATACCCAAAACGATAATGTGGTGGTCCACCCATACAACAGCTTACTCTCAATGCGGAGGTTAACCCAAAACGCGGATTCAGTAGTTGTACTTGATAATGGCGCTTTGTCTCGTATTGCGGCGGATAGATTGCATGTCCAGGAACCCTCTTTTCAACAAACCAACCAGCTGGTACGTATGCCTCTATTCTGCACTACAACCAAACTAACCTTTATAAACAGGTATCTACAGTCATGTCAGCTAGCACAACACCCCTACGATACCCAGGCTACATGCACAACGATCTTGTCAGCATTGTTGCCTCACTAATCCCTACCCCGCGATGCCATTTCCTCATGACCTCGTACACACCATTTACAGGTGCTAACGTCGAGCAAGCTAAGACTGTTCGAAAGACTACTGTCTTGGATGTGATGCGTCGCCTACTTCAACCCAAAAACCGAATGGTATCGACGATTCCTGGGAAGAAAAGCTGCTACATCTCTATTTTGAACGTGATTCAAGGAGATGTAGATCCCACCGACGTTCACAAGAGTCTTCTCCGTATTCGAGAACGGAAACTTGCAACTTTCATCCCATGGGGCCCAGCTAGTATTCAAGTTGCACTGACCAAGAAGAGCCCATACATCCCAATGAATCATAGAGTCAGTGGACTCATGTTGGCGAATCATACTAGCATCGCTACCGTAAGTTTCTGTAATCATAGAGAGGCCTTCGTCCGCTAACAACAACTTTTATAGTTGTTCAAACGAATTGTTCGCCACTATGATACCATGCGCAAACGAAATGCCTTCATGGAGGGTTATAAGAAGACCGCGCCGTTCGCGGATAACTTGAACGAGTTCGATGAAGCAAAGGAAGTTGTGACGGATCTTATTGCAGAATACGAAGCCGCAGAAAATGCAGACTATCTGAATCCTGAGGGCGACAAGGCGGCGGGAGAGGCAGGAGACAAACGGGTGTCATGAATTTACGGGCTATGAAAAGAAGCAAGCATTTTCGGAGTTGGGGTATTGGCGCATAGGGGGATTCTTTATGTATGTGGAAATGATCACGGATACCAATTTGTAGAGAAGTCTCGTGACTACATATCCTTTTGTTCATTCCTCAGTCATCAACTTCAGGCCCCCAGTGTCCCCCTGGACTAAACGTCACTTTTAATTCAACAAGGTAGGCTTTGCAGTATGATCTCAATCGGTATGCAAGGCCCGCTTTAAAATGACATAATTTAGCATGTTGGAAGCTTCAAGAAAAGCTCAAAATCACAGTTGAGTTTCAAGTCGAACCTTCAACTATCAAAAACCACGAACACAACTCACTATTACAAGCACAAGCACAAACTTCAATCAGATAGTAAGATACCTTCCAAATACTCACAGCTTCAAGTACAAGTAAAGCTAACTCCAACCAAGAACAAACCTCAAAATGTCTAACCAACAACAAAGCAAAGCCGACCTCATCGCCGAGCGTCAAAGCAACTTACCCCTTCCCGAAGACCCTCCCGTTGCGTCTGACTGGAACTCTGCCGACGCCCGCACAGTCAATGTCTCTTCCGGCGAGCGTCAATCCGAGATCTCCACCGGCGATGCTTCGTCGACCGGTTTGAGGGAGCCTGCCACCAAGGGCAGTGGCGCGAGACAAGAGGGGGGTGCGGATTTGAGTGGTGTCGGAAGACAGGGGAAGGAGGGTCTTGATGGATTGCCAAAGGATGCGAAGTCTACGTAGAGTTTGAAGGGTGTTGATGGGAACGCTTGGGGATTGGAGGTTTTGGGCTGCAATGATAACTCGGTGATGGCGAAACAGCTTGAAAGCAGCCATTTGTAGCCAATTCAAGATAGATTGAACCCATAAAGCTCCAATAATGCCTCCTGCTGAGATCTTTGCGAATCTAATGACTGTAGAAGTATGGTTACTCTTTCAACTCGCGTGGCAAAACACATGCACGTGACAATATTGCCCCTCGATTTACCCCTCGATTGCATCTCGACAGGAGCTCTCTCCGCTGATGTTGTGATGGAAATCTTGGATTCTGGGGTCTACGTCAGGTCTCCTGTCATATTCCCCATAAAAATTGCGAATCATTTCCTCACATCTTCACATCGGACGAAACCCCACGCAAGACATCCAAATTTAGCATGATGTCATCAATTGGTAAAGTATGATGCCAACCACAAGCTCTATAAGACTTTAGAGCTCGAAAGCCTTGATTAACTGTGCTGTTGAACTCTCCATCTTCGATACTATAAAATTAAGAAAGCCGTAAACTTACCACTTCAACAAAACACTATCCCCGAACAAGCTGCTTTTACAAAAAATCAAAAATGTCTACACACAACCCATCATACGGCACAAAGGTAAGTTTTATCCTCATATTGAGCTTCTCGCGTTCACTTTCTAGCTGCCAACTTTCCTTTGGTGTATTTGAGAGCACGGGGCTGTGAACGACTACAGTACTTCAACAACTCAGCAAAAAGCAAAGCTAACAATACCTAGGTCACTGATCCCAATGCACCCTCAATTGAAGAGTCAACCGGAGCCGTTGCAAACGATTCTCTGGCAGCAGAGTCCACAAGAGCCGACGGAGGCTTTGCCTCGAACCGCGGAAGCGAGCCCCAGGGAGTCTCTGGCTCCAACTCTACATTCGCCAACACGAACACCTCGGGAGCAACCCGTCTAGATCCTGCTTCAGACGCTGAAGCCCGTCAACCAGAAGGTGACTGGGCCGAAGAGAAGAAACTTGGCGGTACTGGCACGTACCCAGATGCTGCTGGAGGGCAAGCAAAAGGCCTCGCAGTGACAAATACGCAAGGTTCTTACCAGACTGGCGGTGCGTCTAGCAACGCTGGCACGGCTCCTTCCTATGTCTCGAGCCAATACGTCGATGGCAGTGGTCCTAAGGGAAAGAACTTGACCGAGGGAGGATTTGAGAGTAATGATAGCAAGAACGCGAGCTGGAGCCAGGATATTGGCGGGAAGAATGACCCAGGAAGACTAGCGGAGCAAAAGTTTGAGAGACAGAATGCGGGGGCTGGTCCTGACGCTGGTCATCCCAGACAAAAGGGTGTGAGCGGTGATAACACCTATGATGCTTTGGGAGGTGATACACAGGCGTAAGATGTAATATTGTCAGAAACGAGATAGGCATGAGGCGAAATGGATTGGATTTATGACCATCAATTATCTCGGATACTTCCATGCCACATGATCTCGAGTGAGCTTCCAAAATGACTTGACTTGACTGGAGTCATCAGAGAATCGTGTACTAATCTTTCACCGCCGCATACTGACATAAGATGGCAATGGCTATCTCTTATTGACGAGTTAAGGAACCTTTGAAAAAACAAGTCCCACTGTCCCAGGTCATTCAACACTAAGACGGCTAGAGGTGTTTCCAGCTCTTGGTTACTCTGATTAATCAATCATTACCTGGCATAGGTCGCTTTGATATATTTATGTTGACTACTGAATTATCCAGCATGAGAGAGGCCAAAATGAAATGGACGGTGAAGAGTAAAAAGTTCTAAAGCACAAAAGTGAAGCCTCCAGGGCCTGTACGTACAGTAGTGAGAGCTTTTCAGCCGGAATACAGGGGTCCCTCAGGTGACACGCTACGAGTAGAGAAGAAAGGCGCGCGACCCTCAGCGCGTCTAACGTTCTGACATCGCGTCTCCCAAACCAAAAGCTTACAAAACATCACGAACGTCCTTTTTCGAGCTGGGAAAAATGGTGGACTGTCCAATTTGCAGCAAAGGAGTGAAGGAAAAAGACATAAATAGCCACATAGACTCAGGATGCCAATCCTTCCTCGAAACAAGTTCGCCGCCACTTACCCAGCAAAATGGAAACTCGCAAAAGCCTCCCGCTACCCAAAAGGCCTCCCTATCGAACTTCTTCCAGACACCAGCAGCAAAGCGATCAGCATACCCGACTGCGAAGGTAGAATCGAGTCCAAGTCTGAGTATCGCCGCGAAAACTGAGAGCAATGGCACGTCTGCCACCACCCCAAGCCAGCCGCAGAGAAAACGGTCCTTTGAGGATATCGCCCCTAGCCCCTCGGTCAAGAAAGAGCAGGAAGGGGGAACGGATATAAAGGAAGAACCGCCTGCGAAGAAGCCAAAGATTACTGCGTTCCAAAAAGCCGCGCCGTTGGCAGAACGAATGCGTCCGCGATCGCTAGACGAATGTATTGGGCAAGAGTTAGTAGGGCCCCAAGGAGTGCTGCGGAGCTTGATCGAGCAGGATCGCGTGCCATCCATGATACTGTGGGGTGGTGCTGGCACTGGGAAAACCACAATAGCTAGGTGTATAGCTTCCATGGTTGGGAGTCGATTTGTGGAGATCAACAGTACGAGTTCTGGGGTAGCGGATTGCAAGAAGATATTTGCGGAAGCAAGAGGAGAATTGGGGTTAACGGGACGAAAGACGATATTATTTTGCGACGAGATTCATCGCTTTACAAAGGCTCAGCAAGATTGCTTTTTAGGACCTGTGGAGGTATGTTTATTCTCGTATGGAAAGGCTGTTTTCCTCGCTATGGGAGCTAAGGAGTTGGGAGCTGTTTTAGGAGTCCATATGCCGGTTCTCAAGACAGCTTTTAGGCTCCTTGACTCTCTAGGCACTTGGCTTTTTACTATGCTAATTCGTTGGATAGAATGGACAAGTTACTTTGATTGGAGCTACGACAGAAAACCCATCTTTTAAAATACAGAACGCGCTACTATCACGGTGTCGGACTTTCACCCTCCAGAAATTGACGGATGAAGATATTCTGCAAATACTGGAAAGGGCTTTTGGGGCTGAGGGGCAAGATGTCCCTGGGGATTTGATAGATTCGGAGTTTATGAAGTATTTATCTTCATTCTCAGACGGAGATGCTCGCACGGCTCTCAACCTCTTGGAATTAGCCATGTCCTTATCGAACCGGCCTTCAATCACAAAAGAAGAAATCAAGGCCGCTTTAACGAAGACTTTGGTATATGATAGAGCCGGAGACCAGCACTATGATACCATATCGGCATTTCATAAGTCGGTACGAGGCAGTGATCCAGACGCTGCTCTCTACTATTTGGCCCGGATGCTGCAATCTGGCGAAGATCCATTATACGTTGCCCGCAGGATGGTGGTCATCGCCTCCGAAGACATCGGGATCGCAGACAATAGCATGCTTTCCCTGGCAACCAGCGCCTACACAGCCGCGGAGAAGATAGGTATGCCAGAATGCCGCATCGCTTTGGCACATGCAACAGTAGCATTGTGTCTAGCGCCCAAAAGCACTCGCGCATATCGTGGCCTAAATAACGCCTATGCTGCCCTAAGAGAACCAGGTGTAGCGAGCCTGCCAATACCGATACATTTGCGGAATGCTCCAACGAAGTTGATGAAGGAACTGGGTTACGGGGATCAGTACAAGTATAATCCTAATTACAAGGAAGGGAAGGTCGTACAGGAGTACTTGCCGGACCAATTGCAGGGACGAAGTTTTTTGGAGGATAGGGATTTGGGAACAGAGATTGATCCTGATGCTTGGCGTTGATGTATGTTTTGGAGAATGGTGACTTGGTTTGGGTAGCAAGCATTGCGATGGCGTTTGGGGTTTCTGTGGATATGGCCTTGTTTTGTTTATACAAGCCTTGAGTGTCACTACCTACTATACCTAGGGTGCATGCATGCATGTAGTTGGCAGTCCCAAAGTACGGCTGAAATACCACCAGGTTTCTCGTCGATAAAAATCTATGATGTGTGACGGGAGATACAACAGCGTGCCGTAAGCAGCTTGAGGGGTAGAAGAAATGTGAAAAGAAAGGGGTAGCGAAGTTGCTACCAACCATTCATTCTCTTTAAGTGACGCTAACGATTGTAAGTCAATATTACACTGATACGAAGACGTGACCTGCTCGGGCTTGCAAAGATATTGACTAACGTTAAACCCTATTATTTCCACCATCATATCAAAGTCATTACAGTATGTCTGCCATCGCTATATATGGTATCCGCAGCCAATCCCGTCCGTTCCTTTTCCCCAACATCGATCCCGCTCAATCCAAAATCTCTTTCTTTACGACGAGAAGAATAACGAACGAGCAGTCTGCCTGCCTGGCATCTTTCCAAACAAGGTATTCAAGTAATAAATAAAAATGCGTAATGGGTTTTTGATCAAGACATCGCCAA
The DNA here is from genome assembly GCA_032629725.1 of Gremmenia infestans. Lineage (NCBI taxonomy): Eukaryota > Fungi > Ascomycota > Leotiomycetes > Helotiales > Hamatocanthoscyphaceae > Gremmenia > Gremmenia infestans. Next base: position 1,418,069 of record JAFEVB010000036.1, on the reverse strand, counting down.
CTGACTGACTCTGCTTGATCAATTAAGACCTACAGAAAACTGTAGAAATGAGTTTTCATTAGACCTTCCATAACTCCATGAGGCTGAAAAGTATAAAGTAGGGAGGACATGTGGAAACGACCTACACCACAGTAATTTGCAGCAAGGATTACAAGTACGGTGGCTCGTTGCGGACGCGCTCAGCCCGCTGGTCGATCCTCTCGCTTCGTTAAAGGGGGGCAGTCTGCGGCTCTTACTGACCTTTTGGGGGCCAAATTTCCCCTTCACCGTCGTGCACCCGTACAAGGGAGCTGCTCTGGAGTTACTGTAGTGCTAATCTCTCCGGGCGGCTTAAAAGCGTGTCAGGCTATTTTCATCCCTACCCCTGCCCGCCCTACAAGCTGCACCTCTCGTGGACTGTAATCTTACCTCTTGGCATTTTGTGTGCTTTTCATGTTTCTTACCAGCGACTGCGACGGGATGATAAAAATATTCAGTAATGTATGAACATCAAGAGTCCCTTATTTTCAAATTTGTTTGCTATCAAACACGGGAACATATTTGTATTTGTAGTACTCTTCAGACAGGGTATATGGGAAATGTCCTACAAACCCTCGATATGATGCTCAGGAACAGCCTTTGAGTCGTGCTCTGGGAAGGTCTTCCTACGCCCTTCTTGGCAACTCTAGTAAGTAATCTGCCAAACACTGCGCTATTAGATCAGCCACTGACCACAAATATGATGCCGCAAGAACAAAAATATATTATACACCGTCAGATATGGCAGCTAATCACTCAAATTAAAATCAGTACCTTCCCATTCTACTAGAATATGGAGGATGAACCCCTATACACAACGTAGAAGTTCCCACCCACTATTCCATTGTTCCACTTGGATATTGCAAAGAATCAGGAATTAAATACTTTCTCCCCTAACGAGACATTACAAGTCATGAATTTTCTATTCATCTATGCATACTGCCAGTTTATCCCAACATTGATTTTTATCCTCAAGGAAAATACATCGTCAATTTCGTGAATCGTTCTAATTTTCCCACCACGACAAAACCTAGGCCCAGATAGCTCTGAACTTCTCATCGAATTCCGTCTTCAGCTTGCGGAATGCTTTGTACACATTCATCAATTTGTCGTATTCTTCATCATCCGTCGCACCGGTGCCATTCAGCCCTTCACTGTTAAGGTAATCCTCCTCGGCAACCATTGCGTCTTCACTCGCACCCCAGTCATCAGCAACCTTCTTACTCTTTCTAATGGGGGTTCCTTGGGTTGGAGCATTGAATTTCGCAGCTACAGCAGGCTCAGGCTCCGTCTTGGCAGCGACCTCTGCATCGGCATCATTCTCGGCCGCATCTCCACTGCCCATAATATCAAGCATCTCAGGATCTGCGTCAGAATCAAGTCCAAGATAGATGGCCAGAGATGTTGCGATTGTTGCTAGCACCATGGAGAAATCATTCAGCACGAACCAAACCTACACCAATCATCAGTACACGATTCATAAACCGACTTCCCCGCGTTTCAACTTACGTCAGACTTTCTAATACCATTAGCTAGCTCAAGCGGCTCCACAGCGCCATGCATGTAGAAATCGAGGAGGTAAGCATTCAACGGGGTCCTCGTCTCATCAGGATGAATCTCCAGATGTGGTATGACGGCAGCCTCGAGGAAGACGCCGTCGCGAGTGGAGGAGCACAGATCTTCGATAGTCGTGAATTCGTCTCCGAGACCCGAGAGGGCCACGAAAGCGGATCTTGCGTGGGGAGCTGGAAGGCTTGGAAGGAATTCAACGGTTGATGGGTGCTCTTTTCCATCACCATTGGTGTGTACGGAGCCATTAGCGTGACCATTGGCAAGCTTTTCAGATAATACTCCGACAGGTGTATGGGTCAGAGGAAGTTGGCCCTCTTCTTCCTTGACATGCTGAGCCGCAAACGTCTTCACATAAGTAGTGAAGATGTCAAGGGTATCCTTGTTGTGCCTCCGTAGAATTTTCGTCGCATCCTCAGGCATGGAAGGGAGGTATACAATTGACGGGGACCTCTTGATTTTCTCCACCTCCTCCGGATCATCGACTTCCCGACAAACCTGACGCCCGAATAGATGGCTAAGAACGAGGATCATTTCGTGCAATACCATATCCGTCTTGGTATCGAGGTCGACACAGAGCTTGTGGAAATAACCGCCTTTCAAGAGAGCTGCGAGACATTAGCCGATGGTCTTCTGGAAATGAAAAGCAATGCTTGATAGCTTACCATGAAATGCGAATGAAGAATTCTCTGTGAAGTATAGATGAGAAACGCAGCTTGTAAAGTTGACCGGCTCACCACCCGGGCCTAGTAATTCATTGCGGCGTAGATATTCAATGGAGAAGCGTAGATGGTGCAAGACTTGCTCTTTGAAGCTTTGCCCACCAAGGTAAAGACGTGGCTGCGAAAGGAGCGAGTTGATGGCCTTTTCCGCATAAGGTGAAGTGTTTGAGCCATTCAAGAGAGTAAATAGTCGCAGGACCAGTGTTGTCGTGATTGGGAAATGCCCTGTAAGTTCAGGGAGTCTCGAGCTCAACAATCTGCTTGCTCGTTCTCTGTCAATGCCTTGGAATACAACATTACCAAGTAAGTCGAAGCCTCGACGACCAGAACGACCAGCTGCTTGTCGGAAATTTAGAGCTGTCAGGAAGACCGAGTCTCCGGAGAAGACTACAGTTGCGCAAGGCATGTTAATACCAAGACTTAGAGTGCCTGTTGCGACCACTACCCGAAGAAAGCCTCGTCGGAACAGCATTTCCACACATTGCCGATACTTTCGATTCATACCAGCATGATGAACACCTACTCCTCTCTTAAGCAATTCGATCAGCTCTTCCCTAATATCCTTCCATCTCAGAGCACGGATGTACTCGTCCAATTCAGCCTTCTGGAGCTTCTTAGGATCTGCAAAACTAAAGTCGGCCTGGGGTGCCTCTGGGTCGAAAAGATCATATATTGATGATCCATCCGATGCCTCGTCCCGCATTCGATCCATCTTAGATCCGCCTTCATCGTCTGCATCCTTGCTCTTTTTCGCCGGCTTAGCTGGTTTACGAGCCTTCTTTTCTTTCTGCTCTTGATATTTCTCATATCCTTCCATAAGCTTTTTCCATTGAGGTCCTTGCTTCCATCGAGCCTCGGCTTCGGAAAGCTGTTCCAACACTGAAAATGCAATTTCTTCGCACTGGCTTCGGTCATAATTGAACAGGATAGCAGGGAGCGCTCGACGCTTGTGCAGCTGATATAGCAATGGTAAAGTTGTCGCTTTGAGACTCAGAGAATCTAACTTCTCGCCGTTGGTGATGGACGAGTCGGCTGATGGTGTCTTATCTACTTTACCTCGAGGAGACAATTCAATGATGAGTTGGTCGAAAGGAGAGTGACTATCTGCCATCCATTGTAGAAGAACTTTCTTCAAATTCTTCTCCCAAGCAAAAATATCGGCCTTTCGAACGCACGCAGGCAAAGCTTTAGCAGGGTCGAGTGACTCGGGGACCTTGTATGCATCTGTTTGACAATTGCACATAGCCTTCCACAGAGAAAGACAGTCACGAGGCTCCAGAGCAAGATCATCCGGCATGCCACGGGATTTGTCGACCAAACTAGCTACTGGGTGGAACTGTTCAAAGCCCTCGAGACCTTCAAGACCAAGACCTAGGCCGTAGGATTTCCCCAAACCAGCAAATTGGAAGGCCTTTGGTGGTTCGTACATGTATTTGCGCAGGTCAGAATAACGAGTGCCGTGTTGGATCATCTTCAATTCCGATCCAGAAGCCCTTTGGGTCTCGGTCAACCAATCGTTGAAAACTCCAGGGTTGCCGACAGTAGCAGACAATGCTATAATTGGGCATGGTGCCAGCAGGAGAAGTTGTTCCCATACAACACCATCTTCTGCTTGGCCTATGGAATGGATTTCATCGAAGATGATACGTCGAACTCGTGGAGCCCAGGACTTGGCATTTGTCGGTGCGAGTAGCATAATCTGCAGAATATGGGGAACCGTAACCAATATCTGGCATCCTGTCGGGTTATTGACGCGATAGTCTCTCGTATGAATTGCCCAAACACCTTTGCCGGCGAGAGGGTATTTCTTAGAGAATCGGCCTATGCTTGTTAGTTATTGTGATACCATCACGGCAGAAAGATGAAGCACTCACCTTGCACTTCAGCTGCAATTTGATTGACTAGAGCTTTAGTAGGTGCCACATACACAAGGACGCCGTCATTGTCAGCACGTAGGACCTGCTCCATAGCATAAAAACTGATGAATGTTTTACCTGCCGAGGTTGGCGCTACCACAAAGACACTTTTGTTTGCGTCAAGCTGGTCAAGGACGTCTCGTTGCCAGCCATCTGGAACAAAACTAGACACTCTCGCATCTGGCTTTGCATCCAACATACGGTCCATATAAGGCCCACAGTGGTTCAGCTGAAACTCGTGCTGGGTCATATCAATGCGCAGAGACTGGGTATTTGCTGGGTATTTAAAGGCAAACGAAAGCTTGCGGTCAAGAGTAGATGCGTCGAAAGATGTGATCGCATTCGTAATGCCCAAAAGAGTACACACCTTCGTGGCGTGTTGGGAGATCTCCTTACTAAATGGCGAAGTGATGTTGCACAGTGTTCGAACTGTCGTCCAGATCAATGCTACAATGTGATAACTGGACTCCTTGTCTGATTTGGCAGAATCTGCCCACCAATTCAAGAGAGATTGAATTGCATAGGTGTTCACTTCCGCTTCAAGGTGCGTCTTCTTCGTTGAATCTAAGCCTTTGAGGTATTCGATGGTTCTCAGGTACCGGTCTTGATCATTAGACAATACATCAAGATCTTTCCTGACAGTACCCCAAGCATTGAAAGCCTTGTCTGCCTCATTTCCGCCCTTGCGCTCTGTGTTATCGGCTTTCATCTGCTCCTTCTTCGAGAGCCCAGCTGCAGCCTTCTTGGTCCCCTTTTTAACTGCTGCAGCTTTGCTCGGAGCTCGAGTCTCAGAGGCATTCTCCTTGGAAGATGAAGGCGCTGAGGCTTTGGGGGTTTTGGCTTCAGGTATCTTGACTAGTTGCTTAGGTCCCACGGTGATCGTCTCTGCATCTAGAGCTTTTCCAGTAGCTCCAGTAAGAGATGCGGCATATGTAGTCATTTCCTTCATATAGAATTGATTCGTTCGAAGAGGGTTTCTATGATCAATTAGCAATACCCCATTTTAGATATCCCCATTTTAGACATGAGAGGGAGCTCTGTAATGGACAGAGACGCGCCACTAGAGTTCAACGAATCACACCAAGGGGGACACCTGTAGAAGACTATGATTATGCCGCTTCTTCTGTCCGGGATGAGGAAAAGTCTTAAAAATGCAAACATACCGCCACTTGGAAACTTTCTGCGCAACAGGGGGCTTGGTAGTCAAGGGCTTCTTGTGGTTGTGCCAATGGGTGGTCTCTCGGTAGAGCTTCAATGACCCAAGTCGAGCGGGTAGGGATGTGTCTGTTTCTACATGAATGCATTCCAAGTGCTTGTCAAAAACACGGTGAGAAAATGGCAAAACCGCAAGGTCCTCTTTGGATTGCTCGAAGTCGCTCTTCGAAGCGCTCGACTCCGATGATTCGGGTTTTGTGCTACCTCGTAATGAGAGCTCTTGATCTGCAAGTTGCTTTACGAGGCTGGAAAGCACAGACCAGTCTTTACGAGCGGCTAGGAGAAGAACGGCGAGTTAGCTTTGCTCTTTTGGTACAATTCTGGAAAGGGGATAATTATCCAAGAACCGTGAGCCATTTATAAGTACTGCAGGCTATGGACTTGGGAGTCCAGAACATGGCTTACGACTCAATAAACATGCCACATTAAAAAATTGATGAGATCTCTGAGTACCAACCTAGCGGAAGTGCGGTTTTCAAGGTGTTATCACACATAGCTTGAATGACAACTCTGAATAGACGGCCATCGATAAGGTCAACAGTATCTCGCTCTACTTCTTTGCTCGCCATGAGATCGGTCCATGCAGCATCCTCCATAGTATAGCGCGAGACGTTGGCTAATTTGGCAACGAATTCACTGATTCGGTTTTCGAAATCCTCGTCGAAGGTTACTAGGGGAAGCCGTCGCTCAGAAACCGGTACATGTTTCAACAAGATGCTGGCAAAGAAGGGAAAGTTAGCTTAACTGCTTTTAGGGGTATTTTGGGACCATAACCTGATGATCCAGACGTGTCAGACAATAATCCTTGATAACCTACCTGTGAATTACGAATGCAGATGCGAAGAATACGTCGCAATCTTTATTCCTGAGAAGGGCGGAGACGGCGTATGCCGACAGATAATAACTTTCGGACTCGTTCTCAATCGACGAATCCTCTTCAAGCTCATCCAGATCTTCTGTCCTGACCTGTAAACCTTCTTCGGTTGCCCGTAGCTTTCTTAGCAGCTTGCTGGTCTCCTTGATTTCGTCGATAAACTTTGCCGTCTTAAGAAGCTTCGTCTTGCTAGAAGCCGTAAAGCTCTCGACGATCATGGTAAAAACCTACCACCAAGGTCTCGAAATTAGTAATTGCTAATGATAGACAATTCGGGGGCCAACAATGTCTTATAATTGGTCAACCATTTACAAAGTATGAGGCATTTAAAAGAGAACGTGACCAACCTTGGAATCTCTGAATTCTATACGGTTGATGAGGGCAACATTAAGCCGATGCGTGTTCCACCACCAGATCATACCTGGATGTCAAGAATTTGGAGTCAGTATTGTCTGGTAAGGTAATTTGTAGAAAATGAGAAAATGCATCATAAGAGTTGAGACAATATCTCAGAAGCAAATCAACTATCAGATATACCTAGAGTAAATCACTCCTGAGATGTTCAAACTAAGGCATATTCTTGCCTCCAAGCAGACTACTTACCTCGTAGAAGAGCCTTTGCCAGCTTTTCATCTTCCGAGTTCTCAGATGAGGTGTTCATTGATCGAGAGGATCCATCATGCACCATAACGAAGTGTATAGGAGTTACATGGAGATATTCTTTGAATTCCTCACTTTCCAAAGTTGGGAATGTGTTGATCAACACATTCGGTTGCGATGAGGGAAGGCGAAGGGTCAAGTGAGTCTTGATGACGCTTCTGGCCAACAAGTAACGCGATCGAAGCGCTTTGGACAGCCCTGGCGGGATGCATAGCTCGGAGTTTTCTGAAGCACCTATCAGCGAAGGCCAAGCAAATGGATGCAAAGTCAAATATCTGTCTACCTTCGAAAAATGCAATGTGAAAGGAGCAGTGTCGCTTTACTAGATTTTCCAGAAACCTCTCAACTACGTAAACTGCGTGAAGTAATTGAAATCCAGCTAAAGTTGTTAGCAAACGGTGACGCAAATGTGGGGGCGCCAGCAAAATGTCAACAACAGGTTCGATTTTGCAGTTGCTCATAACGTCTCACTGGAATGACATTGACCACATGAAATCCGGTGTCATAGTAGAATCCGATTCCACAGTAGAAAGAATAAGAACGTTGCGCAGGAGGAGATGAGATCGAAGAAGCGTTGAGAAGGCCTAAAAGCGTGCCGTTGGAGACTTACATTGAAAATCTATTCGTTCGTCTTCAAAACACTCTCTCAATAGAGAGTCGCCTTCGAGTAAGAACAGCTCTTTGCCTGCATAGTCACCGACGAGGTCGATGAACATAGGGCGGGAGCTGTCATACCAGCGTAGTACTCCAGGGTCCTGGTGTTCAGCCATGATGGCGGGGGTGTATATTTTATTCGCCACTATTCATATCGGATGGAATATCCCTTTTGAGTCTGCTCCTTTTAACAACGTCTTCAACAGGTTAGACAAATATGTATCCAGAAGCTGCAGGTGTCGTCAAAAATTTGGAAAAATTGTTTGTGTTGTTTCGTGAAGATTAAGCAACGATTCTGCCAGTTGGTAGAATGTCTCAATAAAGTTTAGCGGTATTTACCCCGCTATCACGTGCTATCGTCATCTAGACACCTTATCTTTGTCGCCGCCTTACAGCGAATTTAAAATCCTTGTGTTGGCAAAAGTAGAATATGTTTTGCTCTCAGTCTTTCGACTTAGAAAGCTCTCTTGGGGAGAAAGGGTAGAGTAGGTAGGCAGCAAGGGCTATATAGTGAGTCACGTGTCCACGACGCAGTAATATGCAGTTGCTAAACTACGCATTATAGTATTATACACACGGCCCGTGGTGTTGAGATCACATGGAAAGGCTTTATTCCGTGAGAATATCTAGACGCGCTGGAGCATTCTGAATCAGTCGGTATTCGACTTCACACCCTCAGTGAGATTCAATGGAAACAAGCGGTACATGATACATTTTATGCGGTTTACACTAAGGAGTAAAGAAACCTTTGAGCCGTTGTTGGCTGAAGAGCTTTCCCCTTATTCTGATTTGATTCTCCTAAAACAGATCATATACAAAATAACGAGACATTCCTAATGTTTTTGCTTCCCCTTCAGTCCATGATTACTCTTCCTCCAGAACACCGTCAATATACGTGTCCACCTTCTCATTATAAAAGCATACGAGGCCTTGGATTGCACTGGACTCCGTAGTTGGGTACTCATACCACCAAATCGTGTCCTTATACTCCTTTCCATTGGGGAGAGTCACATTGTAGTAGTTGGCAAGGCCTTTGTACGGACATTTGGACGTTGTATCGCTGGCAGAGAGATATTGCCATTGTACCTATTCGTGGTTATGATTAGTGCTGTCATTCACTGGATTATTGCTACTCACTGAAGTCTTGGGAAGGTAGAACCTTGTCCTTAGACCCGTTTCGAAGAGAAACATAGGATTGAGGCTTTCGGCAATCGTAATCCCTTCAATTTTCACGGTGATCTTCCTCGATGAGGGCAGAATGTCGATACGAGTGTACGGATTCTTCGGATGATCATATATCTGCTGATCTTCTTCAAACCAGGCGTCTATATTCCATTGAGTACAACGTTTGAGAAGTGAATAAGGTTTCCTACCCATTGCCTTGAACTCGAACCTGACAAATCCAGCCAAAGGACCTTTCTCAATAATAAGGACTCGCTGAGTAGTTTTATCTTTTCCTTTCGCCACTGCTCGGAAAACCGAGGCATCCGAATCGAGAGCATCCCCCTTCGTAAGTACACCTGGATTGACAGCGCCGATAGGAACCCAGAATTGCGGAAAATACTTGTGCTCCCAGACGTGACGGGAGCTTGTAGTGTCAAACAACCATACTCCGTCGAATAGCGCACGGACCCTACGCGGGGTAGATTCGACTTTGTGGGGTCCGGATACGACCAAGTTTGTCGCTAGAGCTTCAAGGCTACTGAGAAGTCAGTCACCATCTCTGAAATCAAGTTGAGGAAGGACTCACTCTGCCATTTTTGCTTTGAGTTTGAGTTTTGTTTGGAGATGGTTTTTTTTTAGAGATGTCTGCTCGAGTTTTGACAGATCTTCTGGTTGTTGTTATGTCATACGTGAGGTGATATTCAAGCAAGATGATTGGTAATCAATATTTGACCATCATCCTGTTTAGGAAATAATCCTAATAAACCGGCAACGCACGCGTAACATAACGGATAAGCATGTACTAGAGAACGGTATCCCACATTAACTAAGTAAGGGGGTAATCTAGCCTGCCCAGGTGTTGGGAACAATGAGCCGGAGCTTAAATAATCATTAAAGTATGGCGTTTTGCAGCATTTAGGTCGGCTAGAAGCTCTGATATCTCATGGGAGATTAGAAATGCCCACTTCGGTGGAGGAGCTGGTGGTTCATTTGGTGCAGGAGCTGGTGGTTCAAATGATACTATGGCAAATATTGTGGTTACTGATTTGGCAGTATCTCCAGCGAAGATATGAATAAGTGCTTCGCAGTGCTGTGGTAAATGGGTTGGGATGGCCTCATCGATTGGAGAAGATTGCTAAAAAGATTCGGAGGGTTCATTGCGAGCTCGCAAATAACAAACCAACGTCCTCAATTCGAAAATGTTTCGAAGAGATCAAATAGACAAGATATTAGAATGGATCTGCTGTCACAGAACTAGCTCGGTCTCGCCCAAAAGCATAACATCATTCCACAAACTTTCGCAGTGGCTCGTACAGAAGGCCTCTTGCCACACAACTTTCCCCATATGATGTTTCAACGACTCATGGCTAGATATTCCTAGCAGATCCGTGGTCGCTGCAAGCTGCTGAACAAACCAGAATCTTTGGCATCCTCCAACAGATGCAGTGTACCCCATGAACAGAGTCCACAAAAGCCATATCTGGCAATTGATTTTCGAGTTCCACCACTGGAAAAGCTGCGATTTCAAAGACTTTTGCAATCTCGAAACCATTCCGCTTATGATCTTCGAGCTCCGCGGAATTCCTCGTATAACTAGGTATAGGTATAGATGCACGGCAGTCTTTACAGGCAAAACTTCAAATGAACATTGACGGTTGGGCTCAGAAGCATCCGTAGGTGCATCGTTCAGTGCAAGTAGATCATATTCAAGGCTATAGATCATTGAAGATGCTTTGAGTCGGTCTACGTTTGCAACATGTTTCGGGTCCAGGTCTCTCGAAAGCCGACGTATTGACTCAATGGCGCCGACAATTGGCGACAACGTGCCAAATGCGTCTTCAGCATTTAGCAGGGAAGAAGCTAACGGGACTTCGTCTAATGACCCCGAAATCAGGCGAGGAAAGGTTGGTCGACCGTTGCAAATATTTGCGAAACACATATCGGACCTATAGACATGAGAGTGGCAATGGCTGCTATGACAGGCGTGGAATATTTGCTAGCGAAATTGCTACTTGCGGTATCCCCGCATGTAGCACTTTGCTTACAGAGGTTACTCGTCGTCTGATGCCCTAAAACACGTGGGATATTTAGGAGCTCTGAATGTAGAAGGATGATAGGCAGAAAGCATTTGATGTATTAGATTGGGCCTTGACAAGTGAATTGAAAACTATGAAAAATGGTGCAGCTCTTACCAAGTCACATTCCTGAGAAATACTCCAGGGAGGTTTTGCACGCCGCCTCTGGTTTCAATCATCTGTCCAAGCCCTCGCATGTGCATCCTAGAAATATCGTAATTCCCGTTCATGTTCTGTCAACCGTGAATATTCTGCGAGGGACTAAAATGAAGGTCGAATCTGCTTACTTCTTTATTGGCCAGCATTGCAACAGCAGCGATAGTCATGTCACTGAAGCTCTCATTGGCCTGAAGTCGTTCGTTGATTATTCTGAATGCCTCTGCTCCATGATGCAAGCTATCGCGCGAGGATAAGATCCCATGCTTCAAATCACGGTGAAGTGCCACAAGGTATAGAACGGAATGCAGCATGGCTGGGTCAGTACTTGCATGACGGAAAAAGTCGCCCTCCGGGTTGATAGCATGGGAGTTCATAGAAAAAGAGGTATGATCTACATGTAAGCAGATTAGTGTCTAGGGCTTCTGAAAATCAATCAAAGGGCATTAAAAATAGCGATCATCAGAGAACTCACAGTATTGAAGAATGCGATCGCTCGAGGGTACTAGAGGAACGACAAAAGAGTCGAAGGGGTCCAGCTTGCCCGTCCCAAACAAGATACCTAGTCGTGGTGGTGACAAATGGCCTTGGTTCGTTCGTTCCACTTCCACGCCCTCCTCGCTCTTTTCAGCACGCAGCTGCCGGGGTTGCTTATTAGACTTGGTATTGGCCTTGTGCGACCAAGTGTTCAATTTAAACCTGCCCTTATATCTGGAAGGCTCTTCTAGGTGGTCAATACTTTCTACTGCCTTGACCACGACGCCTTGCTTGTGTTTCCAGAGATAATTACGCATAACTTGAGTCCAAATTTGCTTGGAAAACTCTGCACGATTCCCAGCAGGCCTGCCGGTTATCGTTACAAATTCAAGCGCCGGCGCAGTCTGGGTATTCTCCAGGTCGATATCCTGACTTCGCATGATCCCAACTTTGAGCGGACTGCAATCAGTCACAACATCTGAGAGAGTTACGACAAGTATTCAAGCACTCACCATCTCGGATAGCTTCGAACTCATTCCATTCCAGTCCGTTGGTTGTGGTAACGTTCTCGGTCGCTGTACTTGATCTTGGCTCGGCTGCACGAACTGGTAGGGCGGTCTGCATCTTTGGCATGCCTTTAATATCTTCGATCTCCTTGGACCTGCAGAGCCTTTCAAACGACACTAAAATGATTACTCAACTGAATTATGGAAGATGGAATCGCGCTAGCGAGTCCAGAGAGATCAGTAATGAAATTTGCTGAAAGGGTCCAAACTAGACGGCTTCCACAGACGACTTTGTGTAAGTATTCCAAACGACTCTCAGTCTTTGTTAACCTTCCAAACCTTTGTAAGCCTTCCAAACCACGATCTCGCTATCTGGTGTATACCGATATTCATAAATGTTTGAAGGAAGAAGAAGACAAGCTTGATAGGGTAGAGCAGAACAGACTCCATAAATGCAAGCGGCTGACAAATCCGAGAATGACAGGGGTTGTGCGGGTGTGCTCATGCCTGCGCATGTCAACAACATGCAGTGACCGTACTTTCAAGAGCTGTGAAGGACTCAATCCACAAAGGTCTACGCTGATGGATAATTCACTCTTACACAAATCTCCTTAGAGACCATATTTTCTGAGCTTCATTACCATACGAATTTGCCAGAATACCGGACCGGGAAAGCAAACACTAAGGACCAATTGCCACGGGCGCTGAGAGTCGGTGTTGTAGTTGAAGAGATTGGAAAGAACATCCTTTATCTGACTCTTCGAAGAAGCATGAAAGTCAGAAGCTACCGCCAGAAATACATGTTAATCTATCTTCCGATGCAGACGATATCCTAGAAATCATGCGAAAAGCCGCAAAATACTTCCAGTTCAAACCGCTATCATATATGCTTGTCCGCGTTATTTCCTGGAACTTCCTCTTGAAACCCCTCCACGCTCCGACCCCTAACACAAATATTAGGACTGCTCCGAAAGAGTCTTCCCATTCCCAGGTTATACCGACGTGCGTGAATACCGAGGTATCGAGCGCAGGAATACAGACGACTGGAAAAACGGAAAGAGCACTGATCATTACAGCCCAGAACGAGAATTTGTTTTCCCAAACATCCGCGAAGAATGGGAATCGGCTTTCGGAAGCAAAAGCCAATCTTAACATGCTTCTACGAATAGACTTAAACTCTAACACCGAAATAAGGATCAGTTAAGCCAGCTCTGTAAAGACAGCAGCACGGGCCCGGAATATAGGTACGCGAAAGGGAAAGGCGGGAACTTTCGTCTAGCCTTGAAATCCGAGACCTGCGATCAACCAGGATGACCTTGCCGACGTGGAAGTAATGTAGGTGAAGGACGAATATCTGGATGTAGCCGAACTCTTTTCGCCCTCACTGATGGCGCAGACAATGCTGTTGAATACCTCGGCATTTGGTATGCAATACAAGCTTGTCTCTTGATCCGGGGATTTTGATGTTGTTTTTCATCATTTTCTCGACTGGCTCTACGTCGCAATTGTGATTCATTGCTTTAAAGACACGGAGATCGGCTACTACAGCGGCGCCCGTCTTGAACTGACAACATCTCCTAGAAACCTTGTAATATTTTATATGAGCCTTGACGCAGCCCAAACCTTCTAGGGCCAGGCTTGGCGTCATCTCTTGCCCTTGGCAATCTTCAAACTCGACGATTTTGTAAGGACGCAATTTTGCATGTTGGCTTGAAGAACGGCCACTAACTACTTCGGTTGAAGACGCCTGCCTATGTATCAGGGAATGGTGCATAATGGTTCATATGTTGCTGGGATTGATGAGCACAATTATTGATTCGCCCGGCAAATGCTCGTATCCATATTGAGACTAACCAAGCGGATAGATGGCAGCTGCTCTCTTTTGATGGATATACTGTATTTGCGAATGAGTCAAATACTCTAGCTATAAGTCTCGTTTTGTTAAATGATCTACAACTTCCTACCACTTTTTCAATAAAAAGGGCTGAATCTCGTCGGAGGTAGTTTTTCCGTCTTAATATATCCCCCGCAACTGTGGGGTAATTCTAGTATCTCGGGGAAGAATTTCTGATAGGAAGAACTTTTGACTATAAATACCCTTTGAACCCCCAATAAATATGAGGGAGTTTGCTATTCTGATTTGTTGGCTTTCTCCGGGTCTTTCAAGATGGTTCAAGTTTTCCTTGCCCAGTTGTGCTTTGCAGCAGCTCTTGTCAACGCGTCTCCCTCTCACCAGTCAAAGCCATCTTTCAACTGGGACGATACTAACTTTATGTGAGTGGTTTGATATTATATTATCTTGCTAAATATTTTAAAATATAAAATGTTTCTATGTCTTTGTTCTTCGACATGTCTTGTGCTACGGGGGCAAGGGCCTTCTTGATTTGCCGGCCTCCCATAAGCCAGTAGTCAATTATCTCTTACATGTGCTAATCTACAATAGTCTGGCATTCGGTGACAGCTATACCTACGTCCAAGGTACATTTGGCCGACAAAATTACTCATTCATCGGAGATCTTCAAAATTACTCTTTCACGCCCGAGAAATTGCTCAGTGACGAGATAGTTCAGAACCAAGTAAGTGTTCTAGCAGCTCCAAGACACTCTTCTGATTGGATGCCGATTCCAGATTGGCACTTCAGCAGGTGGGCCGAATTGGGTTGAGTATCTGACAGGCTGCTTCTCCGGACTACCCTCACGATGCAAGAAGCAACTTTGGGATTTCGCCTTTGCTGGGTCAGATGTATCGACTGATTAGTGAGTGTGATTTCAACTCGCGCCGAATTCCTAGATTCTAAGTTCCTGGATGCTCCATATGCCTCACATGTATACAAATCTAACAAATGCCAGTACCCCACTCCACCACAACTACAGCGTCTCCTTCACCAACCAGATCTCCCAATGGAACGCATATGCGCGTCCCATACTCCCTGTAACGCTCTCCAAATCCCTCGTCGCAGTCTTCATCGGCATAAACGACATAAGCGATTCAAGCAAATACACATTCCCCCGCCCGACCACCACCAACAACACTGCCGTCGATTTCCCCTCCCTTTACAGCCAAATCATCAGCACCGAATTCAAAGCCCTAGAAACAGTCTACGAAGCCGGACATCGCAATTTCCTGTTTATGAATTTACCGCCGCTGGAAAGAACTGTATGTACCTACTCATTCATCCCCCTCTATCCATCCCCTTTTTCTTTCTTTCTGCCTGACGTACTTCTCTCTCCTCCATCTAATCTCGCACCGAAATATACAGCCAGGAAACGTCAAACCCGGTATAACACCCCTCCCAAACAGCACCATGCTCCATACCTACAACACCCTCCTCTCCACCGCCACCTCCGCATTCGCCACCACACACCCCGGCACAAAAACTATGCTCTTCGACACCTACTCCTTCCTCACCTCCATCCTAGACAACCCGGCCCCCTACGGCATAACGAACACCACATCCTTCTGCCCGCACTACGACGCGCCGGACATCGAGACCAATTATGCCGCGTATGGATGCGTGCCGCTTGAGCAGTATTTTTGGTATAATAGTGGACATATCACGTGGAGAGTGCATGGTTTTCTTGCTGGGGCCGTGAGGGGGTTCTTGGAGAGTGAAGGGTGTTGAGTTGAGGTGATGGAGTTTATTGCACTGACAAGGCTCTCACTTGCATTCATGATGTATATATAAAAGCACGTCTCACGCTGTCTAAAACCTGATCTAACTGACATCGCTAGTCAGCTCCTTCCTCTCGAGAATTCCTAATCCCCACAAGGCTTAACAGCAGAGCCTAGAAATTGCTCCACATCCCTAACGCCCTGTCTCCCACCGTTCTCGATGGCAATAACAGCACCAATCAGATCATGATTGACCTTCTCCCCAACAACACTGTCACCCTTATACTCCTCATGGCCCTGCACGAAATGGCGGATCCACTTCGCGGCCGTCCAGAGAGTTCCATCTGCTCGCTTCCGGATCAAGGTGAGGTAGGCAGCAAGTTCACAACGCGTCTCAACATCCACGTTCATACTATCCAGGTAGCTTTCCACGAGTGGTATGAGTCCAGGGAAATCATTAGTAGAATCACCCTTGCTGCCATTCATAATCTCATCGATGCCCATCAACGCGTACTCATCCTCGACAGGTCCACTCGGCGTCGGTGGCCTACTCAGTGTTGCGGGGCTAGCGGTGCCAGAGCGAGCCCCATTTGACGAATACGGTCTTGGGGATCTCGTTGGGAAAGGGTTCTTCCTGAAATAGAACTTTCCTTCTAGCACCGCATCACGTTTATGTGCTGTACTCATGTTTTCGTCGGTTTTGGAGATAGGAATGTAGAAGTTCAAGTCAAAACTTAGAATTGCTCTGGTAATCAAAACCATAAATACTGAAAATGCGGCGTTCTCGAAATCAGTTATTTGGATTTCCATAGGTCGGAACTCGACACGCCAGCCGATGTCATTGCTGGCTGGGGGGGGCTTGAAGCGGATGTGTTGCCAGTTTGTTGATTGCAGGTTCTCAAAGTGATCTGTCTTGCTGAGATCTAGTTCTTGTAAATCTTCGGCGAAGATGACAATTGGGTCCCGGATGAACAGATGGGCGAAGTGAGTTGCGAGAAGAGAGTCCATGCCAGCATCCATAAGCTGCTGCTTAACGTCGGGATCGATGACGAGGTTCTGGTCCATGTACTCTTTACGCAACCGAGGATCTTCAGATATGTAAGTGGAATTTGTGGCATACCGAGATTTTGGTATTCGCCATCGGCTATGTTCCAATGGCTATTAAAATTAGCTAAGTCGGTCTTTGAATAGAGGTTTGTTTACCTTCTCCCCGAGTTCCTCAGGCGTCCGATCATCAACAGCAGCACTGATCTGATTCCACCGTACATCAGTGTCTGCAAGGAAGCCCTTGTAAATAGGAGTTGCTGCAGTCAAAGCAACCAAAATTGGGCCTAACGGACTCAGTTGGTCATACATTCGCCTGCCCTCGGTGATATTTTTGGCTTGAAATGTGATCTGTAAACAACAGCTTCCCATTCCAAATGCCATGGCATCTAAGTAGATAAAATTATCTGGTGATGCACCATTTCGAACGTCATCATCTTCTTTGTATTTGTGTAGATCATAATTGACTGTAGGGTCTTTCCACGGCCACGGAGTGTTCTTGTCCTTGAAAATTGGAACATTGATCTGAACTTTCCTACCTCTGCGAGATCGAATGTTGGCTGCCAGGGTAGGAAAACGAATATGGGGGTTTGCAATCTCATCAGGAACAAATTGAGAACGGAGCTTCTCACCACCAGGTGGGTAATATGGCGTTGTAAATTGTCCTGGACTTCCCAATCGGGGATAGGTAGTTAAAGTTATAGGAAACTCTTCGGGGTTCATATGTTCCTTTGCGATTTTCCGCCTAGAACTTGTAAGATAGGGCGACCTTTTGTAGGAGAAGAGTCAAACCTTAGTCTCATATTTGGTTCGACATCGAGTAGATCCTTGAAACCAATACCCCAAGGCTTACCTGGTGTAGCTTCCAACATGTAACGGCCGAATTCTGGATGGAAGATGGGAAGGGTACTCCCGCTAAGCGTAGTTAGCCACAGTCTCACTAGGAAGTCAGAAAAGGGGGGCGAACCCAATATCCTGCAAGGCGGGAACACAACCACCACTGGAGCATAAGTTCTCATCTTGGGCAAGTGCGTGCAGAATATCTGCTTGGCGGAGTGATAATGTAACTTCAGGCTTGTCTTTCTCGTAATTCACCACTAGATATTCGATCTATAGTCTCTTGAGTCAGTGCTGAAATTTGAAGCAGAGACAAGACGAACCTCGTCACCCCAAAGCAATGCATCCTTCTCCTTTCCTTTTGCTTTGTTCCAGATGTTCAATAATTGCTATGACGCCCTACTCATTAGTGAGGGTTCCAGGTTTCGTTCTAAATTCATGTTGTTCCGGACGCCTACCTTGATCCCCCATTCCCGGACATGGTTCGCATTTTTCTGTGCCTCTGGCCAATCCAATGGAGTTCCTAATGCTCTGTATGATCGGCACCATCAGCCTCTGTCCAAGTATATGCCATTTGCCTAAACAGGTAACCCACAAAAGACCCATCGCTGCGTCTTGAACCAGCTACGGCGCTTGTACTTCCAGTGCCCCTTCCCTGCTGGACCGGGTGTGGTTATGGTATTTGATTCGTCAGGGCGTGTATGTATGCTCGAAAATTGGTTGGCTTATCATAAAGTGACACAACTCGAATGTGTAGTATGGAGTTGTTTCAAATGAACATGCGCTCTGTCTTTATTTCCTTGCTTGTAGATGCTGTGCTGTGCTGTACTGTAGTTGCACAGGTAAAATGAATCCAGCTCTTCTTCCCGGTACGGGAACTACCTACCTACGTCCGTTTGTTTTCCAGGTACCTTCCTTTCCCTTTTACTTCCCAGACAGGGCAGCGCATGCAACACAGACCCCCACTCACGGCACCATCTCCACAGCCAGAGGAATATGGGTATGATAAAGCACGCAATATGCGCAATCGCTGACTGGCAGGGCGTAGGGCGTAGGGCGGAGGGCGGAGGGCGGAGGTAGGTTCCTGGCTATGTACCTATACCTAGGTAGGTATCGTATGTATCGTGAGTCTGACCCCGCAATGTAGATCGGTGTAGACTCGGAGCTCAAAGAAGCAATTGTGAAGACTTTGGCATGGGATGCAATAGAATGGTTTTGTTCCTATGCTCCTATGCCCCTATGCTATCGGTACACAATCTGTAGGTACGTATATATCTGGATGCGATGCGATGCGTCGATGTCGATGCGGTACAGCAGCAGTAGTGGGGTGGATTTTTTCCATGGCTTACAAATTCTCTGCGCTGCGAGTGCCGGCGACCACCAAGCAGACCAGCCGAAACGAAAATGGAGGGGCTGCTGTGGCTGGGGAGTGGCTGTCTTGCAGGGGTCGCCGGGACCGCATTACTGTACGGAGTAGGGTAAAAATAATCAATCCCTGTTGGGAATATCAACACCACATATACAAACCACCATCTTTTTCCTTCTGCCATCCTTTTCATTATTTCTCTCTCTCATCCTTCCCTCTCTTTCAAAACACAAACATATGTATATGCATACACATCCATCAAACATCGTACTCGGACTGTGCATCCACCCCAGCGGTCACTCCGACCCAAAACTGCGCCTGTCTCACTCGAATAGATTCCGCATCAAACATAGCCAACCAGCGGTCTCACCAAACCGGAAGCTTGCATGTCTCCAGGTACCAACGTACCATCGACTTAGATACGCACCACCCATCGATCCTCGATCCGATCATGCACACGGTGTTTGTCTCATTTCCACATACCTGTTGCTCCGCATATACATATACGTCGACATACACCTACACATATCTGCAATCTACTGCAATCTACAATCTGCAATATGCATCTACCGCATCATGTTGTCATCACCCCTCCTACATGTATTTCCTCGTTATTCGTCCATTCAAACCGTCTATATCTCTGCCCTTGCAGTGAAAACCGTTTCTTCAAATTCTGCCCAATGCGGCTGCAAAGTCCCGTCTACTGGGAACGACGTCCTGAATCCTGTTTTTTCCTGGCATTTTCCCTCTCGTTGGCTGTTTGCTGTCAAGTCAGGAGCATCAGTACCACCTTTGTTTCTCGCAACCTAATTGAGCTGTCAAAGTTGAAGCTCTTTTAAGAATATGTGACGACGTGACGATATCCATTCCACTGTCTTACTTACACCGTATTATATCCCTTTCGATATCCTCAACTACCCCTGCAAATGAGCATCATTCCCAAGGCAACGTCGCGATCCCCTCACCCCAAACTCCTCTCCATCATTGAACGAACCCCTCTTCTTCCCTCTCCTCTCATCTCCCAGGGCCCAGCCTCTTGTCACCGGCCACCAAAACACAACATCTCTGTCCTCCCCTTTCATCGCCCGTCCTTTTCTCTTCTTTCCGCTCCGATCCGATGCCATCACACAACGTACAACCCAAACATGATCTATCTATCCGCCATCTCACAAAACAAAAAGCCCACGCACGTCTTGTGCAAGTGCAATAATTTCATATCTCCCTCCCTCACACATATTTTATCGCCTTGTCCCTGTTTGTTATGAAACACATATCAGCAGGCAAGCAAGTAAGCGACCAACTTCATGTTCCACAATAGGGTTAGATATGTTGGCATGCGCTTTCGTGGTAACCACACTTGTAGGGAGGGGCCATCAAGAGCAGATGAATGGCCTTTCCGAAGCTGTCCACATGAAGGCGTCACTTGGTGTGCTCGTCTGTTTTCTTCATGCTGAAGCACTTAATGCGAACACTGCCTCTCTAATTTCTCTTGTGCGAGTAAGCCGACATTGCCTTGCTCTATATCTTTTAGCTTAGGCCGACTTCCATGCTATGATGTTCTAAAATCCCAGCTTGTGAGAGTCTGGATGAATGTTGTGCAGCTACATGGGACATGAAGAGGACGAGGACGAGGACGAGGACTAATGGACATGGCTAGTTATGCTAGGTATATGGTAAGTGCTTGTGTTTTCCTTTATTCCCTGCCTCACTCAGCTCACACTCCACTCCTCCCAAGCTATCCCGAACCTCTACCTGCTCAGGTTGCGCTGCCTCATCTCATCTGATCTCATCACACCCAGCATCCAGCATGGTGATCCCCAAAGGCGTATGCCTTATAAGACAAGAAGTGTATACCTCTTCAGGTAGTGTATAAAACGCCGTGATATGCCTAGTGAGAGTTCCGGATTCGTAAATCTTGGAATCTCTCCCAAACCGGACCTCCGTTCCCAAGACCAAGAAACGCCTGAATGTCAAAACCCACATTCCCATGCGTGCTACTATATGCCCACAACGCATTTGAAATGCTCATGTCGCTCCCATGTATGCTGCAACTTCCGGGAAAGAGACCTTCCCAAAAGCTTAACTCTACGTCCAGATGAGACGGACAAAAATATGCGACGAAGATCGACTTTTTCTCTCTCTCCTCTTCCTCTCCCATTCCCAGCGCTTAAGAAGCGGCTGGTTCTCGCTCCGTGACATGGCATTAAATTTTATACAGAGAATAAAAATTGAATAATAGGTTGGATATTGGCGCTTCATAGTGGCCGTGGTGAGATGCCGTCCATCGATTTCGGTCGAAGTGACGACCCATTAGAGCTCTGTGATTGCTTCATCGTATTCTTACGCGTCAATTTTGCGTAATGAAGCCCGCAAGCATTACAGAGGGTCCGCGCTCCGTCAGGCCCTCTTCTCCATTCAGGAGTTTCGGCTCGGTTGCAGCTATGACACCGACCCGGAGGAGCCGCTCTCTATGAAGCCGTTAGATATTATCACTTTTACGAGATAGGACGTATTGGACCTACCCCTCGTCGTTTTTTGCTTTCTGGGCCTCCATAACCTTGACTTTTCATGTCGTCGTCATAAATGCTTATTCCGTCGTCATAATAGCCCGCCCCTTTGCCATTATGGTCTCGCATCCGTTGGTCCATCATTGCAACGTGCTCATGCTGTTGTGAAATCATATCCCTCAATTTCTCTAGGTCTTGACGGATTTTCTCTTGGTGTTGAAGCATTTCATTGCATGTTTCTATAGTCGGCATTCTGTCTGGTACTCCATTTGGATCACGGGGTTGCTGCTCCTGTGCTATCGAATGGAAGTGTTTAGACCAAGCCTGAAGTGCGCCGCTCGAAACGTATATCTATTGGAATGTTAGTAGCTGTAAGTGGGAAGTAATTCGGGTTTTAACCTACCGATGAGAGATGATTCTCAAAATCCCACACCTCCAGGTTTCGCTTCAAACCCTGCTTGAAAGGAGTAATCCTCGACCTCTCGTCTTCTCTGCCCCCTTTATATATTTCATCTATCTCTCGCCCATCCCGTGAGTAACGAGGTTGGTTGTAAGCAGGACTGTGTGGAACTGGCGCATGATTCGGACCAGGGGCATATCCGTATGAGCCCTGCTGCGGGGGCGGGGGTTGGTGAGGATAGCCAGTCGCCAAGCGCTCTTGGGCTCGAGGATCCTGTTCAAATCGAGGGGCTTCGTAACGAGGACCAGCGTACGGATTATGGGGAGCAGGAGCAGCCTGAAGACTTAGGGAGGGGTGTCTGGGTGGTTCAGGAAAGCCATTCGATACGGGCTCTGGTCGTGAAAATGGATTGGCTTGCGGTTGGACTGGCTGTGGTGGGGTTCTTTGGCGGACTTGGGGCGGGGCAATTTGGGTTGGGTATGGCGCATGATTGATCGGCGGATGTGATTGAGGTATTGAAATGACCTGTGGTTGCGAATATGGAATCTGATGCTGAGGTGGTAAAGATGCGGACACTGGGGAGGCATATCGCCCACTTGGTTCGGGCCCAAGAGCTTCGTGTATAGATGGCAGAGATTGTCGTTGTGGTTGCGTGCTTTGTATAAGAGGTGGTTCAGGCCTGTTATCTGATGTTCGCCTTGACTCTGGTGGAGATACAAGGCCAGGCGCCGAATGTGAAGAGGGCGCTGTCCACCCAGAGTATGGGGGCGGAGGTCCATTTGAATACATCGAAGCGGGGTTGACAATTGCAGTGGCCGCCATTGTAGAAGCTGATGTATACGACCGGTCAGTGGTGACCCGGTCGAGACTTTCGCGATTGATTATAGAGAGGATTGCACTATGTGATGAATGTCAGTGTTTGTCTGGACGAGTTTCAAAATTGCCCACGAATGAACCTACCTTTTTCTGCCGGGTCCATCCAATGATTCCATGGCCAGATCTGAAGCACGATTCCTTCAGACTAGAGGCTCGGGAAGCATGCGTGGACGGCAGAGAATATCGTGCTGTTCCCGTCCAAATGTGGGTATCCGTCGCACCTGTTCACCACAACATCTGCAACCTTCCCCTCAGCTCGAGTACCTATGGTATGTCTTTGTGCGAGGTGTGGGCGTAGATTGGAATGCCAGAAGGCAACTGGGGCGCCGCTGGGTAGACTTGTCGAGGTTGTCGAGTCAAGAACCTGAAGCCACCGCTTATTGTTCCAGAAACTGGAGTTCGTGGCGCTTGAATTACCTGTATCTCCCTCTTGCTGGTCGAGATACTGAGGCAAAGTGGCGATAGTTCGCCAACTCTCGAGAGGGTTTCCGCCAGCTACAAATCAGCGGAATACAGGTAGGTAGGTAGCTGGTCCTCAGCTCTTCGAGCCCCGAGGGCCGTCGGCGTGGGGTTCTAGATATGTCTTGGAGGAAAACGTGCGGGTCGCCTACGCTACGTGGGCTGTAGAAACCGATTGGTGTTCTGCAGTATGTCGGTACACCGGTAGGAGATTGGAGGGGGAATAGCGAGTGTTGACGAGTGAGATTTGAGACACTTCTGGGGACGGCAGCAAGGAAAGTTGGAAAAAGGAAGAAGAAGGTTTTAGGGTTTGCGGATGGTATTGATATTATGAATGAGTGAGTGAGGGTCTTGATTATTAGTCTCCTCTCGACACGGGTGGGATCAACCGCGGAACAGCCTGGTGGGGCCTAGTAGTATAGTAGCAGCAGAGCAAGTGGTATACAGTAGCTACTGTATCCTACTACTACAACTACTAGGTATTTTGTAGGATCCTGCGGCAGGCTGGCGATGAGATCTCTTCGGTAAGGGAGTGAGTCGTTGCTAGTAATAGGTAGTAGACGCCTTAGTGAGGTGGGTAGCGAGTAGAGCACGTACTATACTGTATAGTAGGGCGGCACAGATGCTAGATTATAATAAATTGAAAGCCAAACTTCGCATTTACTACTGTAGATCTCGATTCTCGAAAAGTGGCTTTCTTCTTACTCCTTCGAAGGTCGAATCTAACCTAATCTCGACGCCAAGCTGAACGCGATTTGGACGGGATCGCGGTACCAGGGCATGGGCATGGGCATGGGCAGGGGCTACCCCCATGCTGGATATTGCTAGGTTGGTAGCATATTGACCGGGGGAGCTACTTCTACCCCCCCATCCATGGCCATGTCCCCAGGGAATCTCCTGGGAGGCTGGTATCCAACCAAGCCAACCCACCCGCGAAAGGAACGGCCGGCAAGCCTGCACAGTACAGTAGTCGTCGTAGAGGATAAGGTGCTTCCTGGGTAGTGCACGGCCGCCTACGATCTGTGGATGAAATGGAAGCAGAGTGGAAGGCTACGGAGTAGGATTGGGAATGGCACTGGCACTGGCACTGGCACTGGCACAGGCGCTGGCAGAGACAATGGCACCTGGGAGCACTTGTTGAAGCATTTGGTGGCGGTACGGTTCAGTACGCGGGGTGGCCGGCGGATGGCGTTGCTTGTTTTGCCTTGAAGGAGAAGAGTATTACCTCACTTCACGATTAGTTCAATACGCAGTACCTCCCTCCTGCCCCTACATCAACACCAACACCAACACCAACACCAATACCAACCTACACCTACTCCAAACCATGCATCGAATCGAGATGGCTTGCTAGGGCCTCGCTGGTTACCGCGCACAGGGCGCTGCAAACCCCTGCGCTGACTCGGTGAGAAAGCACTTGAAAAGAAAGAGGTGTGGATGACAGTTTCTGGGTTTCGGATTTGGGTAGGGGAGAAGCGGGGCCGTATAGTACGAAGTAACTACTGTACTGTATCGTCGATGACATGAATGACCTGAAGAAGTAGTGGGCTCATTTACTCAGCCTTCAAGGGGGGGGGGAAGGGGGGTTAGTGATGTGGCTTGGTGTAACTTGTACCGTACAGTACGGACAGCAATGAATGGTAAGCCGGGCCAGACAGACGCAACTCTAAGAATGGGTAGACCCGGACACCAGTACTAGGGCTATCGATCCGCCCGAGATCTGGATCTTGCCTTGCCTTGCCTTGCCTTGCCTTGTCTTGTCAACTAAAATAAAGTACACCGTATTCGTGTCGTATCAATGACCGTAGTACAAACTATTTCTAGATACTATACCTACCTAGGTATAATCAACAGCAGCTGACGCCCTACTATACGGGAGAAGTATATATGAATGCTTCACAGAACTTGATAGAAATGAGAATATCCACATTAGGACCTACAGAAAGCTAATATTACAATAGGCATTATTTGGGGCATGAAGTGTTGGGATACTTTTACTATGGTACGATCTCCTTATTCAAGTATTCAAATGTTTTATGTCAAGTAATTAGAATGTACTTATTTGTCCCTATTATCCTAACCGAAGCCTTCTATTATGACCTAGTATATGATTATCATGCGGTTAAGAGACTTATAACCCAAGTCCTTAATGTCTCGTGGATTCCAAGACAATCCAAGGTTAGAACCTTTGCATAGCAGTATGTAGAAAACTACAAAGAAGGTACGGATACACCAGTTAGGCCAACTCGTGTTGTCTTCATCTGGAGATATGTACGCATACTTGGTAATTGTTCCGGATCATTCAGTCTCATCATGTTCCTCTGTCTGCATCCCAAACTCTGCTCTGGCTACAACTAACTCCTTGTGCCGCATTCTTTTTCAATCACCGATCACAGATCGGAAAAGTCGCCATATCTTTCCCCTGATGCTCTTTCCCGTTTCTGTACCCGACATTGGAGTAACACAGCCAACGACGTCCCACTGACAGTCTGTCACACAATGTCGGCATGTGTTGCGCCCGCTCGCTTTTCCCTGCCCTATATCCAACTTCATCTCCCTGTAAGAATAAAAAGCAACAAGCAGAACTATCCAGCACCGAAATGCCTGATCGGGCTATAAGCTACCGAAAGAGTCCAAGATGACAACATGCGGTACTCTCCTGGGCCTGTCTTGCGAGCCTCTCGAGCCTCTTTCGCACCTCAAAAACCTCGGCGTGACACTCGACAGGGTCTTGGTGGACGAGTCGCATGTTCAACAGGGCTACACGGCAGATCTGTCCCCCCGCTTATCCCCTCCGAATCGCAGCAGCTCAAGGCTTTCAACGCCTTGCCAACAATCTGTAGTAAAGAAGCTTCGGCTAACCTGTTTATTTATTCACGTAGTAGAAGACCTGGTCGTTGACCCAGGCGGCTAGATCTTGCAGCAAACATCGAATTTACTTCTATACCTCTCGCATCTGTGGTCAAATAAATGGCCAAGGATCCCTTCAGCTGGCACAATTGCTAAGTCACCTAATCCACCGATAGTAGAGAACGTTTCAATTCCACCTTACGTCCCTTTAAAGCGCGGGTAGTGGGCTAGAATTAGTGTCACCTCGTCGACTACGAGTATTTTACTACTCGGAGGTTTACTACAAAGTCAACGCGCATATAACAGGGGTCAAGGCGTCTGCCAACATTGAGATCGCAACAGCTTTCCTCCACCGAGCTCAAATTTACTGCGAGTTCAAATGAATTATAAATTGTCCACAGCAACGGCGCTCCTGTCTGCGTTTAAGCGTTGAGTTTGCGTTCCATCGGGCCAAGAACGGAGTGTGGACGGCTTGCTACATGAAAATGCCTGGTCATTTGGCATGAAAACTTCCCAAAGGCATCCAACAAGATACAAAGAAAATCCCAAAAATGCAGCTTGAATCTGACATCTGCATGTCTCGGGATCGTACATCCAAGCGAACCTTCGTTCATCCTGCCAAACCGCCAAAGATGACCATTCGGCCCCAGGGCCTCCCGTAGAGACTTGTGCAGCCACAGCACCTGTCTCCAAGATTTAGAAACTGTATTCACGTGCAATCGAGGGCTAAGCGCACCGTTTACCAGCCTATTCAGATACTCGGGATTACGAAGAGAAAGTCACTTCGCACGCGACCAAAGACATGCATGCAACGGGTTGAACATCTCGTGAAGGCTTGCCGCGCAGCTGAGAAGCTCTGGAACTGAGGAGCTGACAAGCTAAACTGCTGCTTATAAGCGTGTTTATTAAAGATTTATATGATCGTCACATATGACCATCCTGGACTACCACTTTGCAGAAGATCTCGAATGCATTACTGTAAGATGGGCCAATAATGGGAACGGATTAGCTGATTATCTGTTATTCCGTACGTAAGGCGGAAGATCGATTTAATGCTCTGCCGCCGGGGGCCGGGCAGGGCACGCCCGGGCTTATCTGATGCCATGCTAATGAGCTTTTCAAGCTTTGCTTCTCGCAGGACAATATCACACAACACCGGAAGAAACTTTTTATTTACAAGTACGGAGTACTCGGCCGAGGCTGTCGACCGAGCTGCTTAATACAGTATTTAAGGAGGAGACGACGTTGAGATTGTGCCGCTATGCCCGTTCTCCACAGCACCCAAAAAATCATGAGGCGTCATGCCACGCGAGAACCATGGATAAGCCTTGCTTGTTCGTTCGTGCTGCACAAGGGCTGAAACGGGACTCTGTACTGTAAGTTTACGAGTAGATGGACAAGGAAGAGCACTCAAAAGGCCTCATGATGGTCAAACTCAGACTGTAACTCAAATATAGCGGAGGAGACTTCCCTCATTGAGCGGAATTGACATGACCATTACGTATCTCGCATAAGAACACGCATTTACAAGTACAAGTGCCCGTTCAAGAGTAGCGGGTAGGATTCAGCAAATCCTATAGGCAGTGAGTGGGTGGGTGCAGTTACTGCTTTGCCATCAGTTATCAGACATCAGAATCAACCATCAAGCATGTTCTTATGTTCGTATAGTATAGGAAGGATGATTCAAGGCAAGATAAAAACTCTGTTGCGACGTCACGTTCAAAAACCGACCGGTATTGTTAGGGAACTCAAAGTACGGAAGGCAGCTTAGGAGCTTAGGTTCGCGACGGCGCGTCTCAAGTCTCGGGCCACATCGTCTTGCGACCTGGCAACATCGCCTGGGCTACGGAGTAGAGTTCTGGACTGCCGGCGGGTGCAGTTGATCAAGTAGTAAACCTACCTATACTTCGTAGACTGGACTACATACCTACCTATCTTCATTCGTACTCGTACGTATCACACTTACTCCTCGTACATTACTACATATAGTATGACTCCGAGCTCGGACGTATTTCTGATAAGATCTCCAGAAGATTACTCTCTCCAGAACGCCAGCATCTGGGAATCGCCAGAACGTCAGCGCTAGGTACCACGCTGGTGGTGAAGCTGAAGCTGAAGATGAAAAGGCCAAAATCCTGCCGTCATCGTACGATGTTGTTCCTGGAGGCTGGAGCAGTGTAGAGCTTCTTTAGGTGCCTGCCATGATGATCCGGCTCATCCGCCTGCGAAGTAATTTATCGACGATCCATCAATTACAAGGACGCTGCAGCATCTTGATACTGTCTGTACCCCGTACTGCACTTGCTGGCCATCGTCTGATTCGCTCGTTATCCAAGAGGTCAAGCCATCACATCTGACAGAAGTGCAGTTGTCAAGTTATTTCCCCATCCCCGCTGGAACCGTTTCCATATTGGTCCACGCGACGAACCCCAGCCTAACAGGACCGCTGCATCGGATACTATGGAAGAAGCTCATCGCTCGATCGTATGCATATTAGAACCATGTTCCTTGCTGCCAGAATACTGCACTAATGGCTAACACCCTGGCACGGCCATCTAAGCTGCCCGATGGGTTTAAGAGGCCCAAGAGGCTAGCCAAGACTTTATAGCCAAGGGGCTTACAAACTCGATGGCGCTGGTCCTAGTATCACTGATCCCTGACCTTTTTAGATTTCCACTCAAACCTTTCCGCCGGTACCGTTTTTTACTTGACCGGAGTAATTAAGTGCATCAGAGCATCCTGCACTGTTCATAAGCCGAACTGTCTACGAGATGGCAGCGGTAGAACACGGGAGGCGTAAAAGAGCAATCTATGCCTGGACCGACTAGGCTCACTGTGGTCCGTGCCCGCGCGGAGGTTTAATCTTGAGTCAAAATTTCTGGCACTGGATTACGAAGTAATACTATATCGACAGCGGGCATTGAATGCAAAACTGCCGCTGCCGCTCTATACTTAAATCTACATCTCTTACGGGGGTGTGATATCGTGGGATTGGTGCTGCGATGCAAGTACATGCAGGACCGTTTTCTGTCAGTTGCAAGAGTGAGCCGAGCGAATTGCAGTGTTCTCCACCCTTGCCTTTTCCATCAATGAAATCTGTAACTTTTGGGCACAGGCCAGAAACCCGTTGTTGAGTCTGTGCATACACGAGTCTAGGGAGCTTGAAAGGGCTGGGTTGAATCTCCCTTCCAGAGTTACCTTTTCA
Organism: Gremmenia infestans; assembly: GCA_032629725.1. Taxonomy (NCBI): domain Eukaryota; kingdom Fungi; phylum Ascomycota; class Leotiomycetes; order Helotiales; family Hamatocanthoscyphaceae; genus Gremmenia; species Gremmenia infestans. Next base: position 1,388,907 of record JAFEVB010000036.1, on the reverse strand, counting down.
TGATCTCCGTTCCTTGTCAGTAATGTACCGAAGAGTCTTCGAATCCTTCCGCAGATCAGAAGCCCATTAGCTTCTTCTCCACCTACGTAGGTGCTCAACGTGTTCCTTTGTTCTTCGTCCAAACCTGCCGTCAAGCAAACTGATAAATCAACTCCTCATCCCCATTCTCCCCTATTCTTCAACTGCCCCACAATACTCGCTTTTGTGGAGGTTCCACTGTGGGTACGCGTTATTGGCTGATATAATATGACGATCTTGATATCTTTTCGGGGCAGATCTCACTGGCTCTCTCCGAGATATCCATGTCCAGCTTCGGAACTGCTTCTTAAAACAGAATAGATGGATCTCTTATGCTTTATACCTGGTTTACCAAGACTTAGTTCTCCCGGGAATGCCTCATGCATGCCGTCTATCGATATTTCCTGGTTTACTAGTACAGTACTCGAGAATCGACGATGGGTAGGGATAGCATGCCTTGTCATGTCTGTCCACTGAAAGTTCATCTCCCCTTCCGCACACTCCGTACAGGAGGAGTTCCTAGTAAATAATACTCTGTCCTAAGTAAGGTCTCGTGGCAACGCTGTCACCGGTAGCCATTCCGTTACATGATGTGCTCGTTGTGTTTTGCACGCATACAGAAATAGCAAAAGTGGCCTGGACATGAACTCGAAACATGAACCTCCGAGCGATTTCGCAACCTCGAAACGAAACAAAATTCTGTGTCCCTTTCCCCTCAGATACATCCTTGCCGTGCAGTGGCTTCATCTGGGACTATCACGGTCTGACGAGGAACGGTGGAGACGCTGGGCCCATTATTCCGACTATTGGATCTTGAACTCCCCCTTTTCAAGATGTCTCGCCCCCACTCATGTCAAGTTTCAACGTAAATTCATGATCGCAGATGAGGCACGGTCCACACATTTACCACATGGCTGTCTGACACTCACGCCGCTCGCCGCAGATGTCCTGCGGCCCTATCACACCTCACGTGGTTCGAAAAGGGGTGGGGGTGGTTTTCCTCCCTTTCCCCCCTCAGATGCGGCTTTCTTTTTGATCCTTCAGATTCATCGTTGGCTTATTCCCGGCTGGAAGCCAGCTTATGTTGCTTCTAGCCCTTACATTCTTACATCCTTCTCTCTCTTTCTTGTCCCACAACCGAAGGTGGACTTCACCGTGGTCCAGACAGTACCCAGCGTATTGCTCATTGTTTCATATTGGGTCTAGTCTAGCCGTTTATGTCTCGTTGTGTATCATGTACCATCTGCAAGCCTACAGCTTAGACCTACCCCAAAGTTGCTCCCTACCTCCGAATGACAGTACATATGCTCGGTTGCATCGTTTGAGCTTGTTTTTATATATTAATAGCTACCTGAATCCTGAGTCCCGAGACCAGGGCCTAGGCGCTTATGTCTCTGATCCCAGCACCAGGAGGCGCGCTTAGCGACAATGTATGCGGGTGAAAACTTGGTTTTGAATAGTTGCTTAATGCTTCGCAATACTAGCGCGGGACGAAACGAAAAGCAGACCGTGAGAGAAGGAATCTGGTACTATCTTTAGTTCTTTCCCGATGTCTTTATCTTCAATTATGGCAATGGAGCTTCCACTGGAAGGAGGTGCTCAGGTTGCTAAGACTATGTCAAGCATGGGCGTAGCTGCTTCCTCCTTGCTCCTCCGTTCAAAGCAAGACATTACTATCTTTGGCTTAAAGCCCATTGTGCTAGAAATAGAGACAGCCTATCAAGTCTAAGAATTACCTAGGAAGTGGCCGGGACCCATGAGGGTTCCACGCGCCCTTTGCATGGAGAGTTAAAAAGAGGCTTGTGCCACGTTTTGCCAATTTTATGATGCACATCTACATGGACATTGGCAATCCCGATGCAGATCTGATCCTGTTACTCAATTCTCGGGTTCATCAATCGCCCACTTTAGGTTTCAGCCTCTTTTGTCTAGGTGGAAGTCTCTTGTCAATCCTTACAACCCCTCAGCTCAGCCAAACCTATTTTTTTACTTTTAAGCGAACAGATCGGATTCGTACTCGTTTACTTTGAGCTTACTTGCTTATAAAGAGGCGGAAACGAGAATGTGGCCTTGTCTCAACTGGAAGCTATTGCCTCGCGTAGTAAGGGAGGCTACCGGTATATGAATGGCAGCCCTTACCATCGTTGATGAGCTTCCAGTCTCTCATGCGGAGCCGAGGTGGGGGAAAGCTAGATTTCGTATACAAACCCTGATCTTGATACTTTCGAATGCTCAGAAGTAAAAGCAGCGATTGTATTGCACTTTGAGCATCTACTTCGAATCAGATCTCGAAAATTCTGCAGAGGCATAGTCTCATTACTATAGTCGGTGAACTTGCAGTCATCTAATCCTTCTACACATTAAAAAAAAACATGTTGAATCCTATCTCTACATCAGACTTGAAGCTAAAAGTCCAATTGAAATTGCACTAGTTAATAAAAAGACATGTATAAATGTCCTGAGGATCCCCGCAATTTTGTAGCACGTACAAACAATAACGAATTCCAAACAACTTAGTTGGCCTGGCAGGGAATAATCAAGATGCAAGCGACGTAGGAATATAATCGTTCCTTCCTGCACGGCGTCAAAAAGCGGGGAGGCAGGCATAAAGTGACTGATTATTATTATTAGAACTAATAAACAAACATGGAACTTTTACTTTTTCCCTTCCATTTACCACTCGAAACTCAAATTGTTATACGGAGACGAAGTACGGTAAGGCAAAATGAATTGCAAGAGACCAACAAAACGCGCATGTAATTCCCCAATCCAGCATCCAGCCCTCCCCCCAATCCATCCCATCCATCCCTTGAAACAACCTCGTACCGCGTATTCCCCATAGGCCCACCTGCCGGCATATCCAAAAGAAAACATATCGACATTTCTGCATCACGTCACAACGTTCGATTTCCTAGACCCGAGGTCGCCGCCGCATCTCGTTTATTTTAACATGTGCATAGGTATGGAGGGGAGGCCGAGAGTATGGGATTCACACGCGCGCGTGGCACGCGCATGGCATGAATGGAATGGCACGGCATGCTACTTACAACCCATGATGATCTGCACTGGCTGAAATGCGTCTGCATGATTGATTGATTGATTGATTTATTGATTATTCGTGAGGAGACATGGTCCATACGATAGATAGATACGGTAGATGAACCCCTGGCGACATGAGATGAGATGAGATAGATGAGATGAGATGGGGGGTACGTACGGTACGAGTACGGAGTGGAGGAGAGGAGGGAGAGGTGGACGCAACATGATCTGTCTGGCCGTTGGGACCGGATCGGGAGGGTTCCATTGTTCCGTTTAGAAATGCAGTGCTACCCTATATATCAGATGATAAGATGGATTCGGTGTGTGATAAAAAGCAAGGTTTCAGTTTACGCAAGCAAGTCTGCGGCACACCGGGGACTACAATAACAAAAGTATCCGTCTTCAACATCGCCGGGTACGGATGGTCTTTTCACTACTCTTATCCGTCCGGAAGAGAAGCAAGTGACTAGGGCAGGGTAGGGCAGTGAAGGAAAGGACGAACTTCATTGCTTGATTGATCATAAGTTGATGCATAGTAGAAAATGATAAATCTTACAAGAGGAATCCAGCCAAAGAAATACATTTGAACTCCTAAACCGTATGCCATGAGCCGAAAATATCATCCCATCCAAAAGACACCCAACCTATTCACCCTTGAACCCCATACAAATTTCATTAGGTGGGTGTTTACCCGCTCAACCGTCGAGAAGCATACTGTCGCCCTCGCCTTTTTCGTCCAGGGCTTTCTTTATATTCCCATTCCCATCTGAATAGTAGCCTCCCACAGTTCCTTCCCTCTCGGTCCCAATGAGCCTGTACTCGCCATCTTCCTTGCGTTCAATTATCCCTTCTTCAAGCGCCCACCGTGCAAGTAACCTGTCCACACCAAGTCGGCTGGCTTCTCCTTTTTCCATATGTCGGCCAACATGTTCCGTCCAGTCATCCCAGCTGCCTGCACCCTCAAAGACGTTTGCGCAGTCTGGCTTTGGACAAGCGGAACGCTGTGGAGGTTGACGTCGAATCACTAGACATGAAGCTTGCATGTCCTTCACATGTGTCTCCCATTCTAATTGTAGTTTGCTGTCGCCTTTAGCAATGGCCTTTTTGATCGCGAAAGGGGCGTGCATTCGGCGAAGATGTTGAGTAAAGAGATCCTTTCGGTTGAACTCATTGCCTTTGCCTTCCACTGTACTTTGAGGGCACGAAGAACATCGATAGTAAGTCAGACACAAATGCTGTGATGCAATATGCCGCTTCCACTCGTTTTTTGACCCAAATGTGCTGGTACAGCCGGAAAAAGAGAAGGCGCATGGGAAGGGTCGAGTGTGGGCGGCTGCGATATGTTTGCGGAGAGAGGATGAGTCCTTGAAAGGTGCATGACTGCATAAAGAACATCGTGTATCTTGCTTCGGTCCTTGCTTCTGTATTGATCTCCGAGGTTTCGGTCGCGAGGCTGGAGAATTGTATTCTGAGTTGTACATGTTGTCTTCAGCACCAGACTCCCCTGGATCTTGGGACGAGGCTGATTCCTCTCGATTACTTCTCAGCCCAGGTGAGTCCTCTAAGGCTATGTGGGAATTGTTTCGGTCGGCATTAAGATTATCTTGACTGACATGCCGAACATGGCTCAGCGCTTTCAACTGCTCAGCAGCTTCATGCATCTCGACCGAATCTTCGACATCATCTTTATGTTCAGGCATAGTTGAAGGCCCTTGCTCTTGATATAGCACTTGTGATAGTGCATTTGGGGTATTCATTATCATTGAGGGTTCTTGATGTCTCATTGAGTCTTGACGCATTTGGTCATGCCTGACCATGACTGGAGTGGAAGAGGCTGCTTCACGGGCTTCAAGAAGAATCTTCCCATCTTCTAGCTCTTTGAAGGTTGCCGCTTTGCCAATGGGTGAAATGCCACCAATAAGGTGCTGGTATTCCGTAGTCATATTATGTGAGTTGACATAGCCGAGGAAAGCGCAGGTCCGGTCAGCGGCGACTACGTTGTACACAGCAATTGGCATTGATACGAGAAGGACAGTTGGTGGCCCATGAAACATGCCTTCGACAGCGATCTTCGAAGCGGCCACAGGGGTATTGTGAAGCCACTGTTTGAATGAAGCCATATCTTGACTTGGTTCACCGAGAAACGTAGTACATACGAGGGCTCTCATCTCCTCAAACGTGAGATCAGAATTAGAGTTGACTTTGATGTTTTGTTGGGCTTCGTGGCTATTGCGCAAAGCTTGTACTTCATTCTCGGGCGAGCCCAGTGGTGACGCTATTTGTGATCCGCCAGGCTGTTGCTGCCCAATCGGAGAAAGGGCAATACTTTGCAAAGAGCCCGGGGTCAGTGAAAAGCACACAGGCATTCTTTCATGAGCGACCGCCATTTTACTGGTGCCATTAGGGAGACCAGTAGGTAGTACTCTTTGCTGGTAATGCTTCTGGGACACAATCTCCTCGTGGAGACGCTGTATGCTGAAAGGGCGCCCGCTCCCAAGCTTGTTGAGTGCCTCTACTAGATTGTAGGTGAAAGAACGTGGCCCTGGATCGCGGGCCCCTTGGTCTGGTGTGTATGCCGCAATAACTTGCTTGACTCCGTGATTCCCCGCAGTTGGAGCATCTGCAACAGCACAAGTGTCCAGGAGAAGTAGAATGTCGGACTGAGCGTCCTCTAATAGACATCTTACATGCTCCCACTTGAATTTTGGGGAGTCTTCGCGAGAATTGCTATTATATCATCAGTATTTGTCACGAGGCTGGGATATTGTGTCGTACCACGCCCAGTACAAGTTATGATCCGAGCTAATGTAACCATAACCAGCATAGTAGACAACTAGTAAATGATCAGGTCTAGCATATTCGATATGTGAGGCCATTTGCATGGTAAGTTTGACGCTGGGGTTGGGGCAACTGGGTATGCACCAGGTTTCGGTTCGAAAATTGAAGCGATCACGAAAGACCTGCTGGAGCATCAACAGGTCTGACTCAACGCTCAAATCATCCTCCCATCGTAACATCAAGACCGTCACGCTTGTATATGGTGATCGATTGGCTTGCGCATATATGAGCATCGCTGCGTCTTGCAGATGCCGAGCGAAGGACTCGAAGTCGGTGCGCTCGGGAGGGGGTGCAGCATCTTGAAAGGGCGGCATAGCCTTGTAATCGTAACGAACTTGAGGAGACTGGAAAAGATGTTGAGTGAGCTACGAAGAACGGTATGATATGGATCGTGATTTCCAGCATTACCTGCTCATTCTGTGGTTTTTCCGCAAGTTTTGGGGCAAGAAGACGTCGTTTCTTGGAAGAAGGCTCCATGATCGCAAGGCCCACGCAAACTGGTGGCACGCAATTAATTGGTGGTAGCAGACAGGTAATCGATGCAGCTAGATGCAGTAATAATGCTCTCGCGATGATTGACAGGGCGCTCGTGGTGTTGAAGGATGAAGAGGAGTTGATCTTTACGAGGCTATCGTGCGTGTCGAGGCTGGCTTCTACACAGCCTGGTGGTTTGGGGGTACGGCGGATGGGAGGAATAAAAGCGAAGCACTAAGCCTCATTCATCGCTGGTGAGACGACAACAACAACGAAATCTCACTTCACCTGCACAATAATTATATATTCGCCTGCTTGCCCTACAGATACAGCCACGGTCTTTGCCTGGTTGTATTAGAACTAGATCTGATTTATGTAGGTCTGCCTCGGTCAAGTTGCACCAGAACTACGAGCTTGAGGTTGACCTGGTAAGTCTTTGAACTTGTATGTAGCAGCTATTCGTGCCTTGTCTATTGGCATATAAGAATATACGAGCTTACACGGATATACTGTCTCACGTGGTGTGAGTAAATACAGTATTTCGAGAGGACCTTCTAGCATATCCATCTGAACGAGAATGTCAGGCTCTCGAAAGATGCATGCATCAGTTCCAGGGAGCACGCGATGGCGGTGGCTCATTTCGATGGAAAATTACATAGGCATATCATCATTTTTGCTAGACAACATGTGCCATACATCACATCTTTTCGTATTTCAGCTTTGTCTGCTTCAAGATTCCGATTTTCCTGTTCTTTTTATCAACTAGCCAAGGCAGTCCTTCGCGCAGCACTTTCCTACTCCTCCTTGAGAGGGTAAACTTTTGAGGTTACCATGCTTATTTTATCTGCAATCAATTTTGTCTGTTCTGGGGGGGGCACATTGGGCTGAGAGATTGGGCCACAGCACGGGATGCCCCTGAGATACGCGATAGAATATTGTAGAGCCCGCTTCTAGCTTGAGCGACACACGAAATAAGGTATGTAACCTGAATAGATCAGCTTGTCACTAAGGATATTTGGGAAATGATTGAATGTTGAAATGGTTTCATGGATTGATATCAAAGTGCTCAAACGACTATTAACGTAAAAACAGGCTAAGTGGTATCTCATCGCAAATAGACGAAAAACGAAATCATGGCTGCATCGTATATCATTCTGCCCGTTTCCCCGTCATGTTTTCATTCCTAATACTATGCTCAGCAATCATTGCTGCATCTAGTACCGGCTACGTCGCTGCCAGAACCGCCTTTTTGTGGTAGTCGTGCCGTTCGCATATCCAGCATCTGCGTGCTTCGAGACGTGAGATTGTCTGTGAACTCTGCTTGAGCAGCATGTGAGTAGGACGATGAAGAAGGCGAGGAAGAGGCAGATCATAGCAGCCACCAGTGTCCACATGGCGGTAGAAAAGTCTAGATCTTGGTTTTAGCTCCGTACTCGTTAGAAGATTCCGCACAAGGGTTACTTACGCGCACGACTTCCACTGCCATCGCGGTCGATGTGTCGCTTTATGATTCCGAAGGCGACGAAGTCTGTGCACATGGCGACGACTGTGACGATCCACGTAACAGCCGTTACAAGCGCTGCTGCGACGGCGCCAATGACTCCCGATCCAGCGGCTAGGAGGAAGGCGATGAAGGCAAGACCGCATGCGACAGGGTGCAGGACCATGACACGGGTGAGGGCCTTGGTAGTATCGGTTGACGCGGTGTTGAAGTCAGTCTTGTCGGCTCCCTCGATGATTTGAGCTGGATTGTAGCCAATGTGGTCGTGGGTACAGTATTCTTTGTTGCCGCTATTGAGGGGTTGTTAGTACGCCACACTAGGTGATATAATAGATACACCAGGGAACTTACCTAGCATGGAGGATACAATATCCAAAGGTCCCAAAGCTGACGACGGAATTATGGCCATTGGTGCTATTGGTGAGTTTCACTTCCATGACTCCAATGCTGTTGATCACAGGCGAAGAAATGGTCGTTATGAGAAGGAGAATGCTGGCTGCGAACAAGAGGAAAGTGCCAATATGGTGGAAGAAGCCAGTTTTCGCCATATTGATAGTAGATATGTGTGGATTGCGAGTGAGACTATGCAGAGGTTTTGTTGGAGGAAGAGACTTGAAGTTGACACGTCGAGAGGTGAGTTGAGAAACAGTGAATGGGAGACACAGACGTAAGAGACCAGAAGGGAGAAGTGGGAAAGGCCAGACTTTATCCAAACTGTTTCATGGGTTCAGGACATCACATCCACATCTTCGAGGAATGCAGGGCAGGGCAGGGAAGGGCAGGGGGTTGCCACATCAGCGCCGACCAGCACACACGAACCAAGGCTTTACTTTACGGAGTACAGGACAGGGCCCCTGCCTTGGTTTGCTCTTTCCCTGCTGGCAATCTTGAATCTTGAATCTGGGGCAACTGGGCTGGGGCAAGAACCATTTGACATTTAACATTTCAGGGTTTTCTCTCCTCTGAATGCACCTAGTGACGTACTAAAGGCCGATTGAGATTCAGGGGTATATCTGGCTATTATGCGCTCGGTATGCTATTGGACAGGTGCCCTGAAATGGGGAGAGTCGAAACCGGTGACAATAACATGGGTTGCCCTGCAGTGCTAGCCTGGCCTGCCTTGATTTTTTTTTGGCTCTTTTGCGCGCGCAAGAGAATACAGTAGAACAGGGACAGGATTCGGGAACGCATATTATATAACATCGTGAGGGTGAATGGGATTTGCATCACGCGTCTCGGGTGATGGATGGATGGAACGCGTGTAGATCCGACCTGGTGTTTTGAGTCTTGTGTGGCTGCCCCGCCCCTCTTCTCACCCGATGCTAAAACCAACGACATGGATGACAAAGCATTGTTTGGGAAGCGCATTGACACGCACGCACCTACAAGCTACCGAGACAAGTATTTTTTGCAACTCTGTCTAGGATGATAACCAAATTGCTCTCTCATTTCTAAGCATGTTCAAGTATCTAAGGAACCTCTCCTTATTTTGAGCCATCATGACAGACTCGCACACGGAGTATTTGACGCTCCAGATAGCGATTCGCTACTGTACCCCTATATTTAGCGGTAATCAAGCGAGACAGTACTGTAATAACCCCCTACTGATAACCGGGTAATGAGATAAGCGTCCGGTACAACTTCTGTGATATTTCCTTTTCACATTTACTAATCGCGTGTCTTGTAACGTAACAGGCAGCATCGGATTATCGCTAATTATGAGAAGGTATTTAGCTCCCATATTTCCCCGCCTCGCAGATTGTTCGCTAATTGGGAATAGCTTTGTCGAGAGACGTCTTCAATCTTCCCCCCTCGCGATATATCATTAGAAGATGGAACCGAACCGTCTTTGGCACGAGCCTGAAGTTATCATTTATGGCAATCTCATCACACCAGGAATACGCTGCTCTGCCGAAGCGTATGACCTGGCCAATCGCAGATGGTACCAGCTTAATGTTAACTCGGAGATCGACGACGAGGAGTGGATGTCCAGCATGATTGAAAAGCATATCTCAACATATTACCACGCTCACGGGACGATGCCACTATTCAATGTCATAAATACAACCAGTGACGGCAACCGCACAACGTTCGAATCGAAGCCTGATACCGTTATTGCTCGACCAATTATGGACAAACTGTATTACGATCCTAATCCGGCGCACGCAATCACTACAACCTCCTCCGTTCAGGTAGTGGATAAAGCGTATTTAGGCCGCGGGGTAGATCGCTGCATATGGAGAGGAAGGGACTGTGTATTCAAGCGGATCGAGTTCGATGTCGACATCAAGCATATTGATCGAGAAATAAAGGCCAGGGAGAACTTGAGAGCAGCTATGGGTAATCTTCACATCGCAGACTGCGACGACGTTATAGAGCAGCGATTTAATGTTATTCCGATTATGGCTGTTGTCTTAGAGCAGGGTAGTGTTGATGAGGTCGTGGGAATTCTGATGCCTTTTGGCGGCCCTAGTCTTGAGTCAATATTCGAGCCCAAACCGACATTTGCTTCACCAACGACTAGCTCAACTCGTATCGCTATCACAGGAGGACAATTACAGGATCTCACTCATGGCGTTCGAGAATTGGCTCGGGCAGGAGTTGTATAAAGCCTCCTATACCAGCGACTAGTGGAGAGAATTATGGAGAAAAGCATCGCCTAGTAATGATAGACTTTGGTTCAGTAGCACCTGATTACAAAACCGATGCAATTGCTCTTGGACAGCTCTTTATCTGGTGCAAGGAGCGTGCTTCGTGGGACAGTGCAGACCAAAGGAGGATTGAGATTGCAGCAAGGATTCTGCAAGAAAGCGGGGATTTGATAAGGCGCTGCAGCTTATGGACAACTAGTTGGTAAATGGTCTTGAGAATAGTTATATTAAGGAGAAGAAGTTATTTCAAGGGATTCTCGAGTGTACCTAATCTGACACGTGGAACTCAGCTAGAAATAAAAGTTTACATCATATAACACAAACCACATCAAGCAGTTCCCCTTCTGGTCGATTAAACAAACTAAGCTTGTGAACATTGAAGCACTCTTGAAAGTCGCTACTCCAATTTGTACAACCATAATATAGGGACTACTTAAGTGAGATGCAAAAATACATGTCTGCTGAGATGAAATACGTTCGACCAGCTCCATACTTCGTAGTACATTGGCCCAATTTTCAGATAGAATTCTACAATTAGTTTCACAGACCTTCTCATGACAACTTGATCCAGTCCTAAGCCCTACACTTCCGCCCTCTCTCAATTACCTACCAAGGGCTTCTGCTCCATGCTAATTCCCCCCTTTCAATAAGAAGGTCTCGTTATCCCATCCGTACCACTTCCTCAATCTCTTGCCCATCAAAAACAACAGAACAGGATCAATAAACGGAACAGGATGCGGCTTGTGGAAAACGATCTTGCCCTCCCCAACCCATTTCGATCGCTCATTCGGTTCGAACTGAACAGCAGATCCGCCGGCGCTGTGGCAAGCAACGAACCCCAGTTTCGGCTCGGCTATGGCAAGCACAAACGAGTCCCACTTGACCGATTTCTGCGATGTTTCTCCAGAGTTGCGGCTTTGAAAAGACTGAATGGGATAAACCGAGAGCGCTTTTGCTTACTGAGATTTGGATCTGCGTTGGAGCTCTTGAGCTGCCTCGGATAAGAATAGAGATGGGGAAATTCCTCCCGGAATTATTGGCGGGTTTGCCACTGAACGAGTCTTGATCTTTGACTTTACTTCTCTTAACTCAAAGTTGGGCGTGGTATCTGGAATATGAGATTCAAGGTTCAACGCTCCTATTTGCTCGTTGACCATCTGAAGTTTCCGCGTTCGCTGCACAATCTTAGCTATGATCTCGTCTCGCTCATTCCGTACGCTTGTGATGTAGTCTGGGTGGCTATCTGCAGATCGAACTTTGAAGTCCGACACAATATCGTTTTCGTCGAATTCGAGGCGTTGCAGTGTATGTCGGTGACGATCAAGCGCTCCGACCCATAATTTAGAAAGCGCAGCTCGTTGGGAGGCATCCTGGTCAAGCCACTCTTGCCGAATTCGGGAACTTGTGGGTTTTGGAGTAGCTAGAAAATCATTCATGAGTTTAGTTATTCGCTGTTCAGCCACGGTCTTCTAATTTCCGGCTCCCTTCATAGGAATGTGTTCACTATCGTGCCACAGACCATCTATTCAACCTCTATGTTCCTCAATGGGTCTTGAGCGAAGAAGTGCTTATTCACATAACGCCAGCCTTTGCTTGTCTCTGAAATCTTAATTCCTTGGAGGTCGCGCCGAGCGCAGTGGGGCCTATTCAATTCTACCATGTCAAGCATTTGATGGACCGCAGCGAGATCCGAATATTCAGAATAGAGAAACTTCATCTAGACGAGCAACCTGCTCTCTTCGACCCTCTTTCAGGCATTGGGTTAGATGCTCATCTAACACCGCAAACAGCATAGCATGATTGTGCCGAGGTGTAGCATTAGGGATCACGCCTTAACAGGATCAGTATTTTCACCGGCCAGCGTTCTAAGACACCAGTCTAACTTATCTTTGAAGAATACTTCAAAAATAGAAGTTGCGTTGTCTGGGCGTTTCGGTAATACAGACGCCGTCTGGAGGCGTGAATCGTTGATGAATTCGACGTTTTGATGAAATCCAGGCCGAAAGGGAAGGGTGCTTTGTATGTACTTTGACCGGTATTCAATCTGATAGTTGAGAAGTACCTCAAAAGATGCCAAAGCACGTTCATAGGGCTCAGGCAGCGATTCGTCCGCGTGTATAGCACTCTTAAACTTCAGGTGCACATCGAGAACCTTCTGAACCTCCTCCAATATGCCCTCCCAGGACCAATATATAGTTGCATCTCGCATTAGCTTTGATCCTGCCATTGCATCCTTAACGTTCTTGGTTAAATCTGCCCAAAATATCCTGCTAATACATGAGGAATGTGGCGTCACGTATATGCTGGATCTGTTTGTAAGAGCCAGAGGTGGTCCTCATGCATGCATATTCAGTTGAGACTGAGCGATAGATAATAAAGCTTGGAGATCAAAGACTGGATGAGTAGAAAAGGGCTAATTTAAGTATACCGACGCAAATTCCACAGCGCTGGATGTCCCGTTGGCCTTTTCGAAGTCATGTTAGCTTGCGCAATGGCGTTGAGTTGACCAAGAGCCCCATTTCCGTTCGTTCCTACAAGAACTTGGTCTACAACGGTTCGATGGAATCGAAGAAGTCGTTGCTGGGCTTGCAGAATCAGAATTTCCTTGGGAAACCCGATGTAGTTCCAGCCATGCGCTTTCTCTTCGCGCCACTCGATCAAATTTCCATACTCTTCTCCATGAATGTGATGCAAATGCGGCTGTAAAATGTTTCCAAGGCTCCCAACTCGAATTGCTTGCCGAGTAGGATATTGTCATAAGGAGCCCAATCTTGAGGAGTGTAATGAGTTCGATTATAGAGCAAGCTCAGAAACCTTGCAGGTTCGTTCATGAGTTCTTCCAGGTTGAGATGAGGTAGAAGGCAAACATTCTGGTGGCTGCGTCCCCTTGGGTAAAATCGAACCGTAAGACTTTTGCCGTAGGTTTGATTGCTTCGAGATGAAAGTCGCGCACAAAGTCAGCATCGCACCACTGGCGAGGAGACATATTAGGGTCAACTGTGCCTTGCATCAGCTCAGCTAATCTAATGCAGTGGTTAAGTCGACTGGAAAGGAATATCTGAAGGAGTTGGATAGATCTACCTTGGAGCATATAATTCTACCGTTTTAGTGTCGATTTCTTCCACCGTTCCATGATAAGTCCTCCATTGGCGGTACATTAATGCTCGAGATATTGAATATCGCTGGAAACATCGCCCACAAGAGAACGGGCAAGGTTCCTCGCCTCGATGTACGACAAGGCTTTCGGTATTTGAAGAAGTATTCTACCAACTGCGAGCACGTAAATCGGAATTGTTACTCACACTCTGCACAAGTGCAGGGTAGGTGTACGCCGTCTCTAAAGCAGCGGAAGACTCCTTCTCGAAGACCTCATGATGAAAATGCTCCGGTGGAAATTTTCCTCAGGGTCATTAGCAAATTCGAGGTAGAAACACTAAGATAATATTCAACTCACTCCGTCTCGTCCACTATCAGGCGATCTCTGAAATATACCACCATTGTTGCTGTGTTCTTTTGAGAGCAAGACTTGAAAGTGAGTGAGTAAAGGTAAAAATATCTAACTCTTTGCAATGTAAAGCAAGACAGCAAGTGTGTCAAGATGGCTGTAGGTTCGGTGTCTTGTCAATTAACTTGCTTAATTGCGTTGCGAGATTAAGAGGGAAGAAAAACAACAAGGACAGCTTGGTACGCGTGCAAGATAGAAATGTCCGGCGGCTGGAGAAATCCAAACGCTGCTTGTTGTGGCAATTCACTTGACTCTGCCAGAGACGCGTCTCAGTGTCAGCCACTTGCACCTTTCTTATCAATCGAACACCAAAAGTACTCATTATCAAAAGCAAATAGAACATGTGCCATCGTTCGAAGTCATCATCAAATGACCAATTATGCGGCCCTTGATTTGAGGAATCCACGGAACAAGAATAAAACAACCAGCACCCAGGTAGATGACAAGACGAAGCTCAATTTAACAGTCTATGAAAGTAGATGATAATACTACAATAGGAATATTTTCAATACGATGTTACTACATGCTTAAACCTGTTAATTTAGGATGAGGATGGGCAGGAGCGAAGAAGGATGTCGTCAAAGGATTACACCATCCTACACGTGATAGATCAGCTTCAACTTGCAAATTCCACAAGTCTTTACTGCTTTTCATAAATTCTGATATTCGAATCTCTATACGAATGTATAACAAGAGTCAAATGCAACTGCTTGAAGAGCAGTCATCTTTTAAATCACACCTACCAGAAGTATTAGTAGCTCAAATTGACATAGCAATAGCCGAGACCTTCTCCTACGTTCAAATGACTCTATAGAAATGTCTGATTATATATCGAACTCATATTGAAGTCTGTTAGAGCAATCTATACAACGAGTAACTTTTAGTGCTTTTATGATTACTGTCTGCAAACCGGATGTCCGGATCCTATGCCGGCATGACACTAAAAGCTTATGTGCTGAAATGCATAGTCTAAGGACTGCATGCCTAGTACGATTAAGAAAAAGCAAAGGTTATCACCTTCGAGTTTCCTGTCTTAGAACGTTATTATAGAGGACTAGGTGTCTTAGCATTTTATACGGAAAACTAGTATCCGCCTATAAGTACTTGTTTTCTCTAAAGTCCTATAGTCTTTTAGCATCAGCTCTATAGTTATGTATCTCCTTTAAAAGCTTAGAATCGACGATATATATACTTGTCATAGCTTAGCTTAGCTATTGCTATAAGATATACTAGAGTAAAAAGCTAATCATATATACAGGATTCTGTCTAACCATACTGATGTATACAAGTAGTAGGTAGAGACTGTTACCGTAGACTTATACCCCGTAAGCACTTAATAAAAAACACCGTTACCCGTACCGTGGAAACCTTTCTAAAAGACGGGAGTAACCTCCCTGCCTCCGTAAAGCTTCTCACGGCTCGGCGGCTCGCTTCCATGATCGTCAAGCCACCGAATTAGCAAACTATCCCTTATCCAGCTATCCGTGCCGTCCCATCGGGCCCGACCCGCCCTTACACAAAAACGTGGTGTTCCCCCGGATAGTCTCCATAAAACTTACGACTGAATGCAAGGTAGATGATGCGCTTACCTTATAGTAAAGTAAAACTTGCGAGTCGTGTAAATAAGGTCAGTTCGCTACTAGGACATGCCGAGGGGACTTGTTAGCGTGGGGGCCATGGATACGATATAGTACTCCGGAATATAATTTCTTAATTCCCCTTGTGTTAATGGTGGCGCAAAGGACTACAGAATTGACTACTGTAATAACCTAGGTAGCCATTAAAGGGGGGGGGGTTACTAAAGGGGGATTGAAAAATCTGTGATGATCGGCACTAATAGAAGCTTGCTGCAAGCCGCTCGCAGCCATTTCATCGCTAAGATACTTCCAGATAGGTACCTATTCCGTTTCCGTAAATTACACTCCGTAAAGTACCGATACGGCGATACCCGTAACCCCACGGCCCCTACTTTCAACGCGTGCCTTTCCTTTCTCCGTAATACGAAACATGATCAATTGAACACCCCACCCCCCCAAGAGGCCAGGGCCCTACACAACGTGGTGAACGCCAACCAGCCCCCCCCCCTTTTAATTTCCGCGCACGTGGTACTAAGGCCTGCACGTATCCTGAACGAGACAAAGTTTCATGCATCTGCAAGATTAAAGGAGGGATGTCCCTGGGAAAATCGGAGGACATGGACTATTTACAGTAGAAAGTCTTGGCTCCAGAACCCAGAACGAGCGAGGGCGAGCAAGTATCAAATTCAAATACATTTCAGGGGCTGCTCCGTACGGTAAAGATGATCATGTCAACTGTCCAGACCCCACAGGCTGGCGCTGGCAGTTGCAGGTAGGGTCGGTAAATGGAATTGGGCCTAGGAGTCTGGGATGGACCGGAAGGATTGCAGCATGCATTTGCTACGGAGTAGAATCATTGGCATGGATGACCTTCCTTCGCCCCCAAACTACATAGACTACTGTACTGGTACAGTACCGATGCAGCCTGCCGAGCCTCGTTCTGCTTCGGCCCTTTCTTTGGGCAGTCTATGGGAGCGACGATCCCCGATGATGGTGGGGTAAACTGTAAACATTACTTGCCTTGCCTCAGCTAGACAGATACTCGCCTTCTAAAAGAGGATTTGATGGGCAAAGAAACGTGGCATTGAGATACGAATAACGAAAAAGGAGGCTCTTTGCATGCTTTTGATTCATTTCTATTTACACGCTATCGTGGCTCCAATTCTAGCGCCGTCTAAAGAACCACTTTCCTTCAACCCTTCATAATATACTTCCGTGGGTAGAAAAACGGTAGAAAACACAGGCCGGCTCAAAATAGGAATGTGTGGCCTTCGCGTTGGTGAAATAATTGACTCGATTAACCGCCGACGCCTGCGAGGACTGCGTGTAGTAGGGAAGGGGGCAGGTGTGCCAAACAACCAAACAACCAAATAATATAAGAATTCCTATGCCTCAATTCCTATCTCCATATGCAAAAACAAAAGAAACCTATTGGCGCGCTCGGGCATGATATCGCCTCGTTGATATACAAGAAAATCATGTGTCCGAAGTGGAGGGAGGCATCGAGGGAAGGGACGGAACGTCTAGAGGGTATTGTTGTAAAGTAGATATCAAAAAGTTCGTCAAAGTCGTTATGGCGCATGACATTTGGTTCTGTTCGCGGGTAGATAAATCCAATCCCATTTGACTCAAATTCTTACAACTATCAGAATGTGTATTAAAAGTGTGTGGGATGTCGGGCGTTTACAAAATCAGTCTTTGAAGATTCTTTTGGATGATCATGTCTTGGACCGAGGTCATTGTAACTTTCAGAAGATCTGTGTCGGTGGCATTTGTGAAGTGTGGGTAGACCTCCCTGGACTGATTCCGGTTGAGAGCAACAAATTTGTCCATGAAGTACTTGCTTGTTTGCTGCCAGCTCGAAACGTCGCCCTGAAAGTCCGAGAAGCCAAATTTGGTGATGGGGCTAGTGGTAATTTTGGCCTTGAACAAATCAATTTTGTTCAAGAACAGGATAAGCGCCGAGTTTTTGAACCAATGTGAGTTGGCAATCGACTCCCAAAGCATGAGAGCTTCTTGTGTTTGGTTCTTGATGAGGACGTTAGCATTTCATTCCAGTATTTACACAAATACGCTTACCCCATCCTTATCTTCCGCCAGGCATTGGTCGTAGCCACTGATCGCTACCAGAAACAATAAGGCATTCACACCCTCAAAGCAATGAATCCACTTCTTTCGCTCTGATCGTTGTCCACCCACGTCAAACATACGGTATTGTAAGGCGCCCAAGTCGAACAGGGTCTCGGTAATTCCAGTTGTTCGCAGACGGGCTCGGAGGACATCTTGATCGGTGGGAACGAAGTCTTTCTGGAATAATCGATCGAGGTCTTCGAAAAAGCTAAAGGCTTGTCAGCTTCCGTCATTATAAAAGTTGGGGGCTATCCCTCACTAGTCTAAATTATCATGAAGGGCATACTCGTTGCCCCTCTCGACAGCCTGCTGAAGTCCTGGATCCGCCCATAAATCCTTGAATGCGCGAAGATACTCAACTGGGATGGGTTCAAAAGGTCTGAGATCTTTTTCTTGCATGATTATGGGGAGGTGGACCTGGAATCATCAGCATCGGGCCTGGCGCTATGTCGATCTGTACGTCGGAAGGATAGCATTTCAAGACTCACTGTTGTATTTTCGTACTTGAAGTCAATACTCAGGTCTTCCATAGCGTCAATTACCATCTTGAGGCCGTCTAGGAGGTTGTTGAAGATGATAATCCGCCATTCTTCCTTTTCGTTTCTCGATATGCCCTCCTTGGTGTAAATCAATTTCATCTGCTTTAATATCGTTGACTTGCCGCTTTCTCCAGCACCTGTAATAAGAAGGTTGGTGATTAGTAAATGTACAAAAGTGTCTGGTGATTCATGAACGTGGATGCGGAGATGTACCTAGAAGCAAAAGCTTCACCACCTTCTGCATGTCCTTCTCGTCCCGGTGGATCTGGGCATCGATATCTTTACTCTTCTTGTACTCATCTTCATCCCTCCGACTGCCGAAACACATGATGAATGGTGATTGAGACGTAGTGACGGTGTTTCCAGAAAGATGGGAACTGACGCGCGCTGCAGCGACAATGTTGAGGTGGAAGTGGAAGTGGAAGTGGAAGTGAAAGCAGCAGTTGAGAAATTAGGTAAGGTAGGGAGGTTTGAGGTGGAGCCGGTCCGGGTTCTAGTCAAGGGTAATTGAAGTTAAAGGAGTCGAGCGAGCGAGCGAGCGAGGCGAGATGGAGCAGCGTGGAGGCGTGGCGTAGAGGCGTAGAAGCTCGTTGCTTGCTAGGCGTACGGTATCTCAGAGTAATGGAAGAGAAAAGTCTGCAGTGGTATAGGTAAGCAAGTAAGGGAGATAGTAATAAATAGGCGTCCTCGTACAGCAGCGATGTTATCGAATCCGAGTTGTGGATGCGGTGGATGGAAAGGTGAGCTTAAAGCTAGAAGGACTGAAGTTGTGGATTGGGATTAGGGGGCGGGCCTAATTGGTGCGCGGACCTCGTGCTTACCTTACCTTACCTACTTTTGCCTTAGACTTTCAAGTGCGTGCTAAAGATGGTGGATCAGGCAGTGCGACGGGTCCCTATCTTACGGTAAGATCCTAAGATACGGAATATGCGGAGTATGTATGTAGGTGTTTAGGTAGGTTTGGAGAAAGTGAAGTAAATTTACCTTAGCATATGGAAATTACCTACTAATAGCTCCAGACCTACGTACTTGTATACGTAGGAAGCCTAGGTAAGGAAGGTACCTAGGTACCTCAGGCAGGTAGCTAGGTTGGTACCCAGGCCAGGCTGGTACCTAGGCCAGGTATGTGAATGATATACTTTGTAAGTGGCTGGAACTTGCCTTGCCTTGCCTTGCACTGCACTGCAACTGCTGTGTCAGAAGGTTGTTGGAAATTTATACTTATTAGTAATGCCGAATAGTACAGCACGATGCAGATGCGACGAGAGCAACGAGTAGGGGCAATTGTGCCTGATCTCTGAAGGGAGCAATCGGAGAGCGGTGATAGGATAGACGGGCAATACAAGCAGGGATTCTAGAGGGGAGGATGGATGGATGGTACTGTACGGTACCTAGTAGGTAAAGATGTAGTTTGTGCAACGGCCTTTATACACTCTTACCGCTGAGGTAGTCTGATGTGTGATGTGTTCTTCAGTCATATGCTGCGTACCTACCTAGATACCTAGGTACCATGAGATAAAGGAATTAATAAAGTGCAGCGCTGCAGAAAACGTGGAAATCGCTCCTCTTTCTCCGTTTTGATAGAATTCTGTCTCACTACAGTACCTCACCTACCCGGGCATATCTTAGCGCAAGATTGCCACGAGGTAGGAACGGAACTCACACCACCAGAAGGAAAAACTAGAGCAAGCATCTCTCATGCACAAGAACAAATTCTTTTTCCCCCACCATCACCACAACAATAACATCTACAACAACGTCGTTGCGTCAATAAGACTCCTCTCTCCTACAAAGCACTATCAATTCCTCCCCTCGCCCTCATCCTCACCTTTGTACTCGCACTTACGCCCTCTGTCGCATCATCGTTGCCCCGCGTATCACCCTAGAAGAACCTCTGTCCCACGCAGCTGCTCTGCCATCATGTCAGAGATCACCCACCCCACTATCAAGGGTAAGTCAAAGTCCAGAAAACACTTTTCGTCCTTTTTCCCTCTGCAGACACGAGAGTGAGAACATAGAAGCCACCAGCATCAGCCCCAGCCGGCAGCGCAACCTGTTGCCCACCTACCCCTCCTTGGCCTTTTGGTTTCATCGCCGTGCCATGTGCTTGCATACTTTCGATCAATATTCCCACACACCAGCAGCGTGTTTCTCAATAGGACTAAATGATCTGGTGTGCGCATGGCTTCAAGTGGCAGCTGCGAGCTTTATAACCCTGCGATTGAACCACCCCTCACTCCACATTACCCGATTTTGATTGGCAAGATCGTGCTACCTCTACACATGCTGCACGCAATCATCCTCGAATAATTGTTTCCCAAATATGGTTCCACCAGGCTAACAATTCTCTCCCTCTACAGATGGCTGGTTCCGCGAGATCTCCGAGATGTGGCCCGGCCAGGCTATGACTCTCAAGGTTGAGAAGGTCCTCCATCACGAAAAGAGCAAATACCAGGATGTGCTTATCTTCCAGTCTACCAACTATGGAGTTGTCCTCGTCCTCGACAATGTCATCCAATGTACCGAGCGAGACGAGTTCTCATACCAGGAAATGATTACCCACTTGGCCATGAACTCCCATCCCGACCCAAAGAAGGTTCTGGTAATTGGTGGTGGCGATGGAGGTGTGCTGCGTGAAGTCATCAAGCATGACTGCGTCGAGGAGGCAATCCTGTGCGACATCGACGAGGTAAGCAAGCTTTACCCGGAGAATACCCCACATCAGCTGAATCCTTTCTAGGCCGTCATTCGCCTTTCAAAGCAATACCTGCCAGGCATGTCAATTAGCTACCAGCACCCTAAGGTCAAGGTTCACGTGGGAGATGGCTTCAAGTTCTTGGATGACTACAAGAATGCTTTTGATGTTATCATCACCGACTCCTCGGATCCAGAGGGACCGGCTGAGAGCTTGTTCCAAAAGCCTTACTTTGAGCTGCTCTTTGGGGCTCTCCGGGAAGGAGGCGTTATTACGACCCAAGGTTGTACGTTCTCCTTTATTAGCGTGAATTTGGTGATTTTATCATGTGTTCCTTTTATTTTTCTCTTCTTTCTTGCCTCCTTGGTATTCTCTTAATGCTGCGCGTATCCTTTTCACATACCGATATTTTTCATTGTCAACATTCTATGTCTAATTCTCTTGCTCTCATACATAACATACACTAACGTTCCTCGCTAGCCGAAAACCAATGGCTCCACCTCCCACTCATCACCAAGCTAAAGGCAGACTGCAAAGAAGTATTTCCAACCGTCGAATACGCATACACCACCATCCCCACCTATCCCTCTGGCCAAATCGGCTTCATGGTCTGCTGCAAGGACGCCAATCGCGATATGAAGAAGCCGCTGCGTAGCTGGACCCCCGAAGAGGAGGACAAGCTTTGCAAATACTACAACAAGGCGATCCATGAGGCTAGCTTCATCTTGCCTACCTTTGCTCGGAACGCTTTGAACTAGGTGCTTATTTTCAGATGAGGGATGAAGATTGACGGTGCATAGACGGGGAAATGCAGTTTGTGCTATGATACCATGATGGGACGGGTGGGATGGAAATGGGTGACCACATGATACAAAAGTTCTTGCTTTGGTGGCAGATTTGCGCCTATTGATTTATTAGACTTAACATATCGCCTAGAGCTTCTTGGCACGGCGAATAAAAAGCTACATGCATTGGATCATTCATCAAAATCAGATCACTGACTTGCCTAAAATTCCCGAGCTACCTATGTGAAGTTGGTAGCGCAATATAAGGGTCGTGCTGGTTAGTATGTTAGAAGGGAGTTCCTGATATGGCTCCCATACTACATAACAAGTACATATTCGAATTAACGATGTTAACTTTTATCTTTATACTTTTTTAAGCACACTTAGACCTCATCCCCCACCTTCGCCCCCTCACTAACATCCGGATAAACATCCCACCTCCTCTGCGTATAAATTGGAATACCCTTCCTCGTGGCCTCAATCTCGCTCCCGCTCAACTCCGCGTACACAATTTCTTCCACCTCTCCCGCCTCAACCAGTACCTTTGCCATTGGATCACACACCAAACTATGGCCCCAGGCATGATAACTCGCACTCATATCCCTCGCCGGACTGCACAATGCTACATACACTTGGTTATCCATAGCCCTAGCCTGTCCTTGAAGTCTCCAGTGTAAGGGGCCGGTAGTTGTGTTAAAGGCGCCGGGGTAGATGAGCGCGAAGGCCCCCTTGCGCGAGGCTATCGTTGCGAGTTCCGGGAAGCGGATGTCGTAGCAGATTGCTATTGCTATTTTTCCGTATTCCGGTAGATCGACCAGCGTGATCTTGTTTCCGGGAGATAGGATGTCGGATTCTCGAAAGGTGATTTTTCCTGGAATGTCGATGTCGAAGAGGTGCACTTTACGGTGTGTTGCTATGAGGTCGCCAGACGGCGAGAAGGTTAGGGATGTGTTGTAGTATTTCTTTGTCGAGGGTTCGAATTCGGGGATGGAGCCACCGATCAGATAGGATTTTGATTCGGCGGCCATGGCGGAGAGGGCGTGGAAGGAGGGCGATTGTGAGGCGGTTGGAGGGGAGGGCAGGAGGGTCTCGGCATATTTGGGGAAGTAGTCGCAGCCGTAAGGACTGTTGAAGCATTCGGGGAGGACGATTATGTTTGCGCCGGCAGAGGCTGCGGAGAGGACTTTTTCGCGGGCATGAGAGAGATTTGCGGATTTGTCTGCGCCTGCGGGGTTGTTAGATGAGGGGATTCGGAGGCGGGAGAGTGGAGGGGGACAAACCACTGGCTAATTGGATCAATGCGAGCTTCACGGGCTTCTTGAGCAGATTGGCCATGTTCGCTATTGATCTCGTGGCAATGAATGGATGGTGGTTTGGTCTGAACAATGCTTTGAAAGTTCGGATGGTTCTGAACATGTCATTAACATTATCCTCGTCTTGTTATCGAGAGGTGGGGTGGGAGGGGAGGTTTCGATAGCGATACGGAGCGGAGGTAGAAAGTCTGACGGGCTGATCCGCAGAATATATTCCGAGGGATCCCGATTGGTCAGTGAAACATTCAAGGGTGGTTGCATGGAAATGGAATGGCGTGCATCATGTCTTAGCTACAGAACCAACCTCGTCCTCCTCATCTCTGTGTACTTCATAATTCTGCAAAACCTCAAGATCATTCTCTTGATACACAATGACAACAGTACTAGGATAGTTGCACCAGATTCGTATTGGTAGCACTGTGGGATGTAAAGGTGCAGGCTACACAGTAATCAAGGCGAATTCGGTGGGTGCAAGACGTCGATGCTACCATTCGTATAGCAATTCTACTAAACCTGTGGATGTGCATTTCAACGAGCTCCAGCTTAACGTCAAGCTCGAGTCTCCATGAGCAAGTGCTCTCAATGAGCAAATTTTTTGCTTTTCCTATTATCGCTGTTTTTGATGGGCTGTGATGCACTGATGCCCGCCCTCCGTCGCTCCTTCCGAAAAGCCTCGTTTCCAGACCATCGAGGTTGAGCGATGCGATGGGCTACTAACTAGGTAGTTCCTTCCTTTTGAACTTGGATTTACATCGAATGCCTTTCTTCCTCGCAAGCTTCTGTTTCAATCCTCTTCACATTCATCTCCATCTCCATCTTCATCCCCATCTTTACCTACACCTCCACCTTCTTTCTAGCACGTTCCCTTCATCATTACACGGCTCACTCAGTAGATGCTATCTACTGCTGTTAGCACCTCTTTGCTTTCCATCTTTATTAATTGATGATTTCCTCCCCCAAAAGGCCGGCTGAGGTCACTCCGTCGCGACGTACCTCGTCAATTACCTGCACCGGTCTCGATAATTTCAGGAGTTCTCCAGTCAACGAAGACATTTCGAACCGCATTCGATCCCTCTTGCTCTCTCGAAACACTCATCGCCCACCACGAACCCCATTTTCATCCGACGACTACCACAACTCCTTTGACGATCCTGATGCTGTTGATGCCTTTGATTTCGGCTCTGTAAAGAGTGTAGCTAAATCAGCTCTCCACGAGGCGAGAAAGTCCACCCGATCTTTACCTGAAGCAAGCATGACTTTCATCCAAACCACCATCCCCATTATGGACGGCGGCACATCCCGCAGGCCTACCGACCCTACCCTACGTCCTTCAAGCTCCGAGGCTGACATGTCAACTGCTATCGACGACGCAGAGCAATGTGATTGCTGCCCTCTGCATTCCCACGAGGTGTCTATAGGGTCAGAGGAGCCCACGGAAACACTGAAGAAATTCAAATTTCCTCGACTGATTCTGCAAAACAAAAGGAAGCAGGATTATTCGATCAAAACTTGCTTCGAGACCAGTCCCGAGGTGCCCAATCAATTTAGACGCACACATTCTACGTCTCTCCTCGGACAAGGCATACATCTACAGCAGGATTTCAAAACAATAACTGATGGACTCGCTGGTGATGTTTCCAAGCTTGATAGTTCCAGAACCAGGTCGCAAGGCGTCTCTGGACATGCCACCCTCCAGCAAGTCACGAGTTCTTCAATAATTGAAGCTGTAGCTGTCGAAACAAAACCGACCCAGGCTGAGACCAGTCGTCAGGTATCAGATAGTGAGCGAGCCAGTCCTCAGCCTCGTGACAAGCCCGCTCCCCAGAGTCTACGCACTTCGTCTTCAACTTCGATCTCGGCATTCAAGAAGGATGGGACTGATACAACTGAAGACCTAGAACAAGCTCCATCCTCGCAGAAAAGAAAAATGAGCGAAGCCAGTACAGATCATAGCCCAGATTCAACAGATCTATTGATAATCCAAGCTTTGCCTTCCACCATTGCTGGTGACCCAGCGAATCTCAAGGCCGCCATCGAGTTCGTTGACACCGTGCCAAGAATTGGGCAAGATACGGCCTCTGATGCAAATCGAGATCCCATCGCTGAGTCTTTGTCCGAGGCCGCTCGGACTGCGAATGATTATCTCCAGCAATCCCTAATGTTGAACGAACCTTCAATCTCACCCCGACCCACCGAATCAATAATTGAATCTCCTGGATTATCAGCGAGTAACATCTCAGCAGGTCCTCAAAGAATTTCTAAGAATGAGCTCTCAAGTAAGCCGCAAAGGAGCGCTCATCCCAAGCGAGACAGGGCTTCTAATACCAATAACGGACGATATGGCAACATCGGCAGTAATGCATCCAATTTCGAAACCCATGCGGATTTGAGCACGATATCACAATCACTATCACCCAACAAATTGAAAACATTCCCTCTTGGTGAAGAAGAACTGGAGAAAGAAAAAACCAGGTTCAAGTATTCAGCTTCCTGGAAGTCACCTCTGTATCATGCAATACCCACTCGCAAATCTTCGAGGAATCGTGTCTTGGTCACAAAGAACACTGTTTCCCGTAAACGCTCATATGATCAGCTCGGTCCCCTACGTTCTATATCGTCTGCTAGCTTACTAGAAGCCCCTGGAGCGGGTTCAAAAGCACAAGACGAGAACAACCCAAGTCTCAAGAGCACAGTCCATTGGCTCAAGGATTGTTTATTGAATGATGAACCTTATCAGTGTCGGTTGACAGCTCTTCCACCAAGATCTCGAAGAGATGAAAACAAAGAAACAGGACGTATCAGGTCTCAAAGAGCGCCAGAGAAGCCGGTACCTGAGTTGTTCCTTGGGGCATTCCCGAAAGCAGATGAAGAACACGATGTGTCAAAAGCGGAGATGACCACAAATGCTTCAGACGCTTTCACAAAAACAATCGACGATCTTGAGAATCTCCTTAACGAGGCACTTATCATCGCCCGCCAGGCCGCTGACAGGGAAGACACTGCAAAAGTGCCAGGTATCTTAGAGGACGCGGCAAAGATGCTAAGAGCTCAAAGAAAAGGATTCTCCGAAGGATCCAGTGTCCCTAGTTTTCATGAGAGCCTGAGGCGCTATTCTGAATCAAGTACTTCTGATCTTAGCGACAACTTTGAGGCAATACATCCAGAGCAGCAAGCAATTCAGGATCGACCAGGTGTAGATCGTGCTAGGAGTGTCTCCGTTTCCTCAAACCCTACCGGGACAGATCGCCCCTCCGGATGGCCACCCACAGGCCGGGTATCTACTCCATATCCGCCGAATTCTCTGCCTGATTCCAAAGAGTCTATATCATTAGATGTTCCTTTCGCTAAGAACAACAGAAATGACAGGAGCGATCATATCCAAGTGGGCGATCTTGGATCTGAGCCTACGGAAACTGATCCTCCTCCTCCACAGCGAACTTTCGTGGAACGATCCTCTGGTGGTCCTGATATGCAGCGAGTATCGGCAAACTATGCTACGGTTGAGCCCGGAACCACTGTGAGCAATGCAAATAAGCGCGAATTTTTTGCAAACCCTCTAGAACACGTCACTTCAGCCAGGAAACCCCTAAGTCCTCTATCACTTACCGGCTGTTCTATCATAGACGTCTGCCAAAGGGGCCACTCAAAGGATGAGCATGAGACTATCAAAGCGAGGCTGTTGGAAAGGTTTGTACCTAACAGGCGAGAGGTACGTTCATATATCGAGACTTTCCGTCGTTTACCAATTCAACCGCGAGCAAGCTCTCTGGCTTTGAGAAAACGAGCTAAAAGGGCGCAGGGAAATCCGCAAGGGTGGCAAGAGATCGATCAGGAGCACCCAGAACCGCGCCCCAAATTATACGCCGAAGCTACAGCACCTGGTCTAGCTGTTGATGCGCAAAAGGTCGGCTCAGGCTCAATTGCCTCTTATGCCCACAGCCTTGATGGAACTCTGTCAAACGGTGAGGAGATTGATTTCTCGACTGGCTATGGCGCTCGCGAGCACAGCGCAGGCAAGCATAGCGAAGGCCAAGTCACAGAGGCCATTGAACTGAGAGATAGGCTAGATCCCGACTTGCCCCAAACAGATATGCCCAGACACCACTACAAAGATCTCCACGATCTTCGTGGGAAATCCCACGTCAGTCTCCGGGAGCAGAAAGGATTCAGTTTAGCTAGGTCCCACAGGAGGCCGACAATTGCTCGTGATTGGTCAACCGCCCGAAAACGATTCTCTGCTGCTGTGGCATGTATTAGTACAGCACTTGTGGGAATTATTATCGGGATCTACGCTGGAGAGGTTCCTGCAATTCAGTACTACATTGTGGACTTCCACCACTATACCGTTCTGGGAAATGTGTTCTTCCTCATCGCTTTAGCTATTCCCACTTTCTTCTTCTGGCCACTTCCTCTTCTTCATGGCCGAAAGCCATATATACTTGGCGCCATGTCGCTTGCAATGCCCTTGCTGTTCCCGCAAGCAATTGCGGTTGGCCAGTTCCGATCGCCATATGTTTACAGGTGGCGTGTCGGGTTGATACTCTCCCGAGCACTGATGGGGTTTTGTCTCGGGTTCGCTGATATGAACTTCAAGTCAACACTCACGGATCTTTTTGGAGCGTCGCTACAAAGTGCGAAACCGCACCAGGAAGTTGTCGATAAGTTTGATGTAAGACGTCATGGTGGTGGAATGGGAATTTGGCTAGGGCTGTGGACATGGTCTGCAATGGGGTCCATTGGTGTCGGCTTCATGGTCGGGGCCGTGATAATCAATACATTGGACCCGACGTGGGGCTTTTATATCAGCATTATCATCATTGCTCTTGTTTTGCTTCTCAACATCCTCACGCCAGAAGTCCGACGCTCGGCATACCGAAGGTCAGTCACTGAAGTAAAGAATGGAACCGATGTTTCGCGCAGACTGGCAAGAGGTGAAGTCAAGATGCATATGGCACAGACGGGACCCAAGTGGTGGGGCGAGGAGTTTCATGCAGGTGTAATGCTGTCCCTAAAAATGCTTCGTCAACCTGGTTTCCTTGTCATGTCTTTGTATGTTGCTTGGATGTACGCACAAATCGTATTGATCATTTTGGTAAGTGACAGATCTCAAATTTGGGCAATCCAGGCTGACATCTCGCAGCTACTTGGCTCGTTGATGTCCAAATACTACAGGCTCAAATCCCCCTTAGTTGGCTTGGCTGTTACCTCTGTTCCGGTTGGGGCGATGCTCGCCATCCCCTTTCAAAGTGGATCACTATTCAGTCGCTCACGAAAACGTGGAACTACAGACGATGATACGTTCGACAAAAAGGTCTACTGGTCTTCCCACCTAGTTCGTCGTGCGATTTTCATCTTGGTACTTCCGTTTGCCGGATTAGCGTACACGCTCTCGTCCAACGGGCCACCAATTCCAATCGCTCTACCAATCATCTTTGCGGCTCTCATAGGCTTCCTATCTAATCTTGCTATGGCTGAATGCCATGGCATCATCATGGAAACTTTCGATACCTCAGATCTTCAGCCGGGCATGACAGGACGTCCACGGGGCAAATCCGCTGACATGACTGCGAGTAAACGGACCAACTATTCGTCCTTCCCTCGAGTAGCCGCTGCATTTGCCATCACGCAAGGCCTTGGATACTTGTTAGCAGCGGTGGCTACAGGTGTGGGCGGTGTCGCAGAGCGACAACTTGGTGCCCAAGCTGCAACAGGTGTCATGGCCGGAATCCTGCTGGTACTCTCAGTTTTACTTTTAGGTGTCCTTACTCGTTTCAAAGAAGTGCAAATTATTCCCGACTCTAAGTCTGAGGAAATGAGCCAATGGCGAGTTGCACGTCGAGTATCTGCTGCCAGAGCAGCAGAGGGGCTTGGCGACCAAGAAGAGCCCTGGCGACCAGTCATCATTGGCAATCCAACCCATTCTACAAGACGAATGTGCTTGCTCGAGATGGGAGGACTCAGTCGGTGGAGCGAGATCCGTCAGAAGAACCGTTTAATTGATGAGCAGAGTCTGGAAGCAAGACATCCGAATTTACTAGCTCTGGAGAATGCACGGGATAGGCTCAAAGAGACCGAAGTTCAAGTCAGGCACAATGTACGGAGGAATCTGAGCCGTGGAAATAGCAGAGAAAGCCGGAGAAGCGATAAGGGGGGCAGCCAATCAGAAAGTGGTGATCTTGGTGGTCATCGTGAGATGTTGTCGCCGACGGGAAAGGGAGACAGACGGCGCAAGTCCACAATACAAGAGTAAACTGGGCCGAGTCTTGTCCAGGAGGGAGTAGTTTGGTAGTAACAGACAGCGTCTGGAAACGGTGGGTGCGAGCAAAGGGTTGCAGGAAACGGATAAAATTGGAGCAGGCTTTGAAAGATGGTACTGGGCAAATAGTGTGAGCCGTGTTGGAACGATGAATGTATGCTGGGAAATCGAAGTGCAGATGGATATAACCTAGAAACCCTCCCAATGAAGTATTTTTTGCCACGACTTATGGTCACAGAGGTTGGTGAATGGTCTCCAGGGCTTAATATCTTAACACTCTTCACTCTTCATTCTCCAACGCCCTTCCGCAAATCACACTAGAAGTACGCACATTAATTTGTCGGTTTCTCCATCCTTGCCATTGCCAATGGATTCCTCCATATGTACTTCGGCACTTTACCTAGGCATTTGGCTAATTCAAATAAGTAAACATGGCATTACATTTGTTGCTACTCGCAAATGCATCTACGTGAGCTTAAAACACGGTGCCTTATAGGACATATGCATTGTATGATAGGCCTCAAACTACCGAGTCATTTTGCAGTCTATCTAAAGAATCACATAAGCTTTCGGTACACGATTCTTCTCCAGAAACAACTCTAATGTGGGTCGGTGTACCACGAGTCTGCTCTGCTGGGACATCTTGACCCAAGATATACTGCGTATGTCTCTCATACAACGCCTTCTATTGCCCACTGTACTTCGTCCAATCGAAGCAAGGCGTGACGAGCCGTGTACTCATACTTTTGATAAATTGGGTCTCCTTCAAGATTTCAAAGCCCTTTCTACCGATTCTGCGAAACTTGCGTATTTGATTGCTGTCTCTTCTCATATGCTTCCTTCATAGGTCTCAGTCCTTTCATGATCTCAGGTATGGCCATCTCCATTCGCTTCCGTTCCCGCTGGGCAACCTTCCATTCGATACTTGTCCTTCTATTTGAAGCCGCTTTTCCGGACCCTTCTAAGGACAGATCTCCTTCCTGTGGCCATGCTTCAGAGTCCGGGGTTTCTCTATTGGTCAGGCGGAAGCTGTCTGTCTCCCAGTCTTTCAATCCAGGGGCCCAGAGCGAAGGGGGTATAACTTCATCTAGAGACGAAGCAATGTATGACACTGCAGGGCTGACGGGTTGGTAGGGCCCGTGCAGTGGGTTGGTAGCTGGGCTCTTGAGGTATTTATCATGGTCGAAAGTGGTAGTTGAGACGTGTAGCTCGAAGATCTTCTCGTCCTCGGGGGTTTGCTTGGAGGCGTCAGGCTCCTCGACAGTAGAGTCAAGGGGCGAGGCGTCTGTTTCGGAAGATACGGGCATCAATCTGTAGCGAATTGGGCTCTGGTTGAGTGCTTTGGTGGCTGCGGATTCCGTGTTGAATAATGTGAGGAAGGCATTGGGAACAGGCATCGAAGGGTGATACTACACTTGATTAGCTATTTGAGAGATATTGTACAGTTGATTCACGTACCTTCAATGAACGGAACATGGCCACCTCACCGAACTGCTCAAGCACTCGTAGGACTTCTCGACGCTCCGCGAAACTTCTCACGGTTGGATATATCTTGACGTGAACGGTACGACTGGCTAGGTTCAGCGCACTGGGTGATCGAAAAGCCATGGTCTCAATGACCTAGAAGGCGATTGTGGCATTGATCAGATGCCCGCTGAGTTCAATATCTATTTTCCTATCGTATCGAGTGCTGGATGGACGATTCGCATGTTTGGAGTCTCGTCTCATATCATTTTTACAGCTTGCGAATTGAAGCTTAGGATTGGTCCGATTAAGTCGGGTGGCCGGTTAGTGCCAAAAGTGAATTCACTATCTAAGAGCTAGGTAGGTAGGTCATGGTCATGTTTTGGTATGAAACTATAAACATCACTTCTTCTTTCCTCCAGAGACTTTGGCCAACCTTCATGCTTCATAGCCGAGCAAGTGCTCAGTCGGATCATTTTAGTTTTTAATCCATTAAGTTGTGGCTGGTAGCATCCGTCTCAATAGCTGCAGAATCTAGTGTTTCCCATGACTGGATTGGATGGAGACTGTATTTTCACCTGCGCGTATGTTTGTTTGCCTTCTCGAATCACTATATTACTTTTAAGTGTATACACATAGTCATTGTTGAATTTACTGTGAGCGTCAGTCAGCGGTTTACCTGTTTGCACGGTATCTTGTTCTACACGCCTCGTTGGCGGCATCATTCCAAAGGCTTTTGCGCCACGACGAAGTGACTATGTTCTGTCAGCATTCCAAACCACTTAGCTTTCGTATACTGTCAAGCTTACAACCAGTGATGAGCCAACAGTCTGTTATTCTTGATTGCAGTCCTCATCCGCGCACAAAAGACTGTAACCTCTTCCGCTCGCCAACTGGTGTCAATTAGCGTCTGAACATGTCTTCGGGCGCGTTCCATCACATGGCCTTACCCCAGTTCGTTCATAAATCTTCTTTCGCAAAAATCTTGGCATCCAGCGTCAAGCCTTAATTGCTCCCACACACCAACTTCCCTTTCCCAGGGATCTTTTGACCATTTGCCAATCGTACAGCAAAATTTCCTTTCGCGGACATTGATGAACCCCGCGTCCTCCAGCCACCCCTTCATATATGGAGCAACGTCAAAACTC
The DNA here is from genome assembly GCA_032629725.1 of Gremmenia infestans. Lineage (NCBI taxonomy): Eukaryota > Fungi > Ascomycota > Leotiomycetes > Helotiales > Hamatocanthoscyphaceae > Gremmenia > Gremmenia infestans. Next base: position 1,356,974 of record JAFEVB010000036.1, on the reverse strand, counting down.
ATTCCAGCCTTGTTTCCAGCTTCGAGCATTGCGGTCCCCCATGTTTTGTAGGCATGGTCTTCGCCGAGAGTGTCATAGAATGACTCGAAGTAGAGACCAGGCTCGGAGCAGTCTATCCATCCGCCTGGTTTGAGCGCTCTAGGTGGTATCAATACACAAACCCGAAACAAGTACATTGAACCTACTTGAAACATTCCTTGTAAAATTTGGGCCAGTTTGGGATTGAGCCGAGAAGTTCTCGCTGATGGATCAAGTCGTATTTGTTTACGTCTTGCCACTCCAGATTATAGTCATCTAGTTCAAACCTGGCATTAGGTGGCACCCATATGGGTTGAATCGGAGAAACGTCTATGCCTTTCACATCTGCTTCTGGGTGTTTCTCTGCGACGTCGCTTTGAATGTCAGAATCTTTTTTCTTAGGGGTCAGAAATGTCCATACATTACCCATGCCCCTGTTCCAGTACCAACATCTAATATGCGCTGCAGTGTGGTTTTAGTCCGAGCATGAACTCATATATCAAGGCAGGTACTTACGTGTGGGTTTTTCACTGGAGCCTCATAAAGCTCTCCCCGAAGCATCATTGACCAAAAGTGATGACTACAAAGGCAAAGTAAGAAATTGCACGAAATTGTAGTCGTGTTGACACAAACCTGATGTCTTGCTGATATTTTGCTTGCTCGTCATTTGGGCCCCACTACAACAACATAGCATATGTTAGTATCATCTTTGGATTATTATTTCAAGTTGCGGACTGCTTCTAATAGGTGTATCCAAGATTTACAATTGAAAATCAGAATTCCGACCACTTACATGGTCAGTTGAGCCTACAGCAAGTTAGCATTTTCAAATCCAACTGGTAGGGAGCGGGTCACTATACCGAAGGAATGGTAAGTTCTCCCATTTTCTTCACGAAATTTCATAATACTTGATGTGAGAGAGGCTGTAGGTCAAGGCCTTGGAGTCAGTTTTGCCTGGCATGGTCAAGTTTAAAGTCGAAATAACGTTCCACGGTGGTTCAGGCATGTCTTCAAGGAGCAATCGACCCTCAAAATATGTCTAGAAAAAATTGAACCACTTCTGATATGTGGTTTATTACTGCTCCAAGAATGTGGCTTACCTGTGTCAGTTGCATCTGAGTATGCGCCATAGGTGGAATCTCCGTCAAAAGCCAATTCTTCCTCCTCGTCCGCAACCTCTGGGCCCATTTCTTCTTCTTCATCCTTTGGGTAGTCAGAAACCTGGACCTTTGCCTATCTCTGGTAGATTATCATTACCTTTGGGCTCACTACTGGAACGGCGTTGCCTGCATTTGATGCCGACCCGCTAGCTGATGTGGAAGCCTCGGGAGGTGAAGCCATTATCTCTACCAGCAAAGGACCGATCGAAGCGTGCAAATTCAACGCTCGTTCGAAGAGTTATGCGACGGATAATAGAAGCCCAGACCAAACGACACGACACGACAGGACAGGACAGTCAAACGGTGCTATTATTTTGGGTATATGAATGTCAAGTGTCAGAGTTTATGGTAGCCTCTTCAGGTAAAGAGCAAGCTGTTAGCGCGCGGGGAGCGCGGAAGACATCCCACGTACTGATTGCCGGCCGGTCGTGTCATAAATTTGGGTGCACCTTCGGCTTTTATTGCAGACTGGCCGAGAAAGCCCCAAACCGGTAATTATTTGATTGGCTGGATGGCGGCCTCTATCTTTCAATTATCTTTCCCAGCAGTACTGTAATGCCCTTTTGAGACTCGTGGGGGCAGGATTTCTTTTGGTTTCCCTGTGCCAAGTCTGAACTCTGCAGAGTGTGGTGTTTAGAAAGTGTCGGCTCTGATGCAGTGCAGTCCAGTAAGTGGCAGTTACTTCTACAAGCCAGCCACAAGTACCACAGTGCCGTAGTGGGTCTGTAGAAGTTAGCGGCGGCTTTTCCGCCTAAGACGCCTTGGCGCACCCCTAAACCCCGTACAGTTCAATGCAATGCCACGCGACGGCTGGGACACGAGCACGAATGCAAAGATTTCAAAGCTCGCAGATTGTCCGTCTCCTTGACCATCGGATAGTCAGGGATTTAACCTAGTACTTGTAGGTGTGGTGCCCGTCAGATCTCCTTACTGTACGGTACTCGTACAAGTACAAGTACCTCGCCATAAGTACTGTGACGGCCTGCAACGGCACCACAAGGGCATCTAACCACTCAAGTGTCATTTACAACTACCGGTATAGGATCTTACGTGCTAGGGCGTAAAAGATCGTTGCCATACATGGACTTGAAAGAAGCGAAAGATTTATTCCATAAGTGATCCGGTCCGGTCACCTGCATGGAGATTCTGCAGCGGCTTGCAGCCTTCCACCAAAACGATCCTTCGAGCGAGTACTGTGCATATATGCCTTTGCTTCTTTCACTTCTTCGTACATGTAGCGGGGTACCCGCCAAGACCCAATCCCCATCTATTAACCCCTCCTTGCGGCTGTCGAAAAACGATTGGCCTGAGTTTTGTCCCGCAATTCCCAAGTCTGCACTTAACTGTGCACAGGCAGGACAGTTCCTGCTTTGCCGCCGGATAAGCAGAACAATCCACTGAAAGCGATGACCAGTGAAGTTAGAGTAGGTTATCGCCGTCTGAGTAGACTTCAGGTTAAATCTCCAGTAGGTGTGACGGTTCCTTCTTACCAATACTGCTTCAAAACAAGGAGTACAAAGCACACTTATTGATCACCCCGCAACGTCATCCCTATTGCAACGTCAAGTGAACCCCGTAGAAGCTTGTTGCTCTTCCCAATAAACTCTAATCCCATTTCCGAGCCCATACCATTTGCCGCTCGTTTCAAGATCTTGAGATGACTTCTGAAGCAAAGCCCCTCCGAGTACTCATCATTGGCTCCGGTAAGTTGCATGAAATCGGACAGTCGCTTGACATTGTCTAAATGCTACTGTATAGGATCTGCGGGTCTACTGTTTGGTCAAGTCCTCAAGCAGGTGAGTACCGGTAGCACAAACCCGTAGTGATTTCACAACTGAAGGTCTCAGGTCGGAATCCCCTGCACCGTCTTCGAACAGGATGCAAACCTGCAGCAACGCCCAAGGGACTGGAACTTTGGCATTTATTGGGCACAATCTCGACTTGATGAGTGCCTCACCGAAGAGCTCCGGAGTCTCGTTCCGACTGTGCAGACAGACCCTAGCTACAAACCGTCTGAAGCGAGTGTTATGCCAGTCCACCATGGAGAGACGGGTAAGCTCTTGAAGAATTTGCCGGCACCATGGAGTCTTCGTCTCAAAAGGAAAAAGTGGCTTCAGATGATATCTAAAGATATCGATATAAAGGCAAGAGCCTAAAACTCTCATCCGATTCAGAAACCGCTATTAATCATTGTTGACTAGTGGGGAAAACGTATCAAGCACGTCGAGACAGGCGAAAACAGTGTTACGGTATCTTTCGAGGATGGAACAACAGAAACGGGCAACCTTCTCATCGGCGCAGAAGGAGCTCATTCGATTACTCGAGAATTCTTGCTTGGCCAAGAAGAGGCAGCACTCCTTCAATCTCCATGCGTGGCCAGTGTCACTATTTCGAAGCTCGGCCGTGATGCAGCCATTGCTTTGCGTGCACTACACCCTCGATATACCATATCCTTCCACCCAGACGGCACTTTCACTTGGATGAGTAGTAAGTTTACTCAGCCTTATGTAAAATTATCCCAGAACGTGTTGACAAATGATATTGTAGTCCACGACTGTGCTGCAGAAGACCCAGGGGAATGGACTTGGATGCTGATGCAGACCTGGCGGTCCGATGAGCCGACTGGCTTAGCAGGCGATAACGTACTGCCGGCCATGTACGAGCGCGGCAAAAACTTCGGTTTTCCGTTCAATGAGGTCTTCAGGACGATTCCAGAAGGAACAAAGGTGTGGCACAACAGGCTGGCCTACTGGCCAACAAAGCCTTGGGATTCCAGGGGTGGGTTGGTAACACTAGCCGGTGATGCCGCACATCCAATGACCTTTCGTAAGCCCATAATATATTTCCGCGTGCTATTCAGAAGACTAATAGCTGTTATAGATCGTGGCCAAGGCCTCAACAATGCCATTACCGACGCAGCAGATTTCCTAGTCCATCTCCGCGAGATGAAAGAACATACACCCGAGGAGTTAGCTGCTGCCGTCAAGCGCTATGAAGTCGAGCTCTGGCCTCGAGGACATGAGGCTGTACTACAATCCCATGAGAATACCAATGCAGTGCACGATTGGAAAACCATGATGCAATCGGATTTGTTTACTGGCGGATTAGCCAAATTGTCCAAGGAAGAACAGGCTGCTAAGGATGAAGAGGAAGCCGAGGTTGCGAAGCAGGCCACGAACAGCGGCAAAGAGACTTAAGAGTCTGTTGCGAATAATTCTGAGGGATCTGAGGCTCCTAATTCTGCTTGCTTGATTCGGTAGGTCAAGACTTGATGAGGGTTGCAGCCATAGCATTCTGCGTTGATTTATATTTTCGGCGGGCATAGAGAAGTATTTTCCATAGACTCATAATGAAATTAATTTTGATTTACAGATACTTCGAAGCGAGTTTGGTCGAGCATACTAAGAAAGTATATTCGAGTCCAATATTGGGTTTGTTATGATACTCACCGTATACTACCGCCTGGACGCTCGACGTAGTTTGTGAACACAAGGCAATGAAGTATCAAGTACAATAACGGAGATTTCCGAGAGTGGGTGGTGGTGTATGTTTGTAAAAGATATGGCAAGTGTGCTGGATTCAGAAGATAAAATACTTCCTCGCAGCCGCCGAGAACCCTTACGTGTGCATGCTCAAAAACATGCCTTGGTAGATATAGATTTCGCATTGATAAGCTCAAGCCTCTAGCTAAGAGTCACAATTGGATCTTGTTTATTAACGTATCGAGGTTTTTGTCCCATTTAGTCAGTTTCTGTCCCGTGACATACCCCCTTCGCGCTCCCTGCCTACTTTTCTTCCTTCACGCCATCAACAAACACATCGACCTTCTCATTATAAAAGCACAAACGTCCAGCTACCAAGGCGCTTTCCGCAGTTGGATATTTATAATACCAGACTGCATCTTTAATCTCCTTTCCATCAACAACAAGATGGTAATAACTACTTCCACGTTAGCATAATAATCCAATCATTAAAATAGGATAAAAACTTCTAAATTCATACTTCGCCATTCCTTTATACGGACAATAGCTCTCCGTCTCACTAGGTCTCAAATATCCATACTCCACCCCCACCGCACTAACATAATACCTTGTCCTCAACATCGTCTCGTACAAAAACACGTTCTGGCTACTCCGCGCCACAACCGTTCCCGCAACCTCGATCCTCACTTCTCGGGAAGAAGGGATACACTCGACCCTTTTATAGGGGTCCTTTGGGTGCGTTCCTAGCTGCTTCTCATCCTCCACAAACCATGCATCGAGAGCCGATACTTCGATACGCACGAGGTTTTCCAGCGGGCCGGACGGATCGAATGCCAGGACGCGGGAGGTGGACGAGGTGCCTGAAGTGAGGGTACCTAGCCAGTAGCCATTTTTGGTGTCGAGCGCGGTTTTGGTAAGGACGCCGGGCGTGAAGGCGGAGAGGGGAATGTAGAAGTAGGGATCTAGGAATTGAGGTTAGTTGTATGTGGAAGCAAGGTGCTTTGGGACTTCTGAAGCTAAGTCAAAGGTAATGGCACGCAGGCAGGCAGATCAGATCCGGAATTGGGAATGAAATGGAGACGCTGACAGTATGGATGCTCCCAGACATATTTGGCTTCAAGCGTATCGAAGACGTATAGCCCGCCCAACAAACCGCGTACTCTACGGGGTGTGGCTTCGATCTTGTGGGGACCTTTGGTGGTGAGAGTCTCTCCTAATTCTAGAAGACTGATGGTATATTGAGTCAGTTGGGTATATACTTTGATGCGGGGGAACAGTATAGGTATTGATGCGGGGTATCGAGGACAAAGAAGTCTCTTACTCTGCCATCTTTGACTAGTTTAGTGAGCCTTAATAATGTAGGTTTGTAAACGAATACTTGTAGATGTTTCATTTTTTCAACCGCTTTGGGCTGTTGGAGGTTAATAAGCCGCTTGGTAATGACGTTTTGAGCACTCTCTTATCCCAGCCCAAAGCGGTAACATTTTTCTCTCTTCCAAATCCATCAGCCCCTCACCTCCCTTACTTCCATCATGAATTTTTTTGTGGAGCTTGATAGGCAATATACCTATCTAGTAGATTAGATGCTAAGCGACTTAGACGCATCATTTCAAGACGACCGAAGGTTAAGTTTAATTAAGTTTAATTGAGTCACAGAGAGCAAATCAATATGGGTATCTCTTTGTCATGCAACTGTACTCTTATAATGTTCCATCCTGCTCTGATTGTTGCATTTTTAGTACAAAGAAACGCAAACTTCATAGGCTCATAAATCATCATAATCCTACAATCCCTCAATGGCTCCATTGCTCCTTCCTCAAGTAAAGCTCCCCAGCATCATAGAAGTCATGCCGTGACAGTGTATCAGAGGGAAGCGAAAGGATCATCAAAAGCAGCATCATTTGCCACTCCCTGAACCCTTCTTCGCCTTCTTGTCCTTCTTCTTCCTAGGCTTCGACTTGCTCTTTACAATAGAGGCTGTCGCCGGCTTTGATGTTGATCGTAGCTTGTAACTATGCTCAGCATTGCCTGCGTTCACTTGACCTGGATGTTGGCCAACTGAATTGTAGGAGCTGTAACCTCCCGGCTGATGATACGAACTAGATCCGCTTTTTGGCATCGGGAAAGGAGCGTAGTCATCATCATAGCCACCACCATATCCCGTGTGGGGTCTCCACCTAGAATCGCTCGTACGATTCGTGATGTCGCTGGATGTGGAATAATTGCCTTGCGAAGTCTTTCCAAAACGAACGTGTCCCCGATCAGTCACAGAATTATTGACTTTTGGACGAATGAATTCGCCGTCTTCCTCGCTATCGTCAATTGTATAAGGGTCAGCCGAACCACCCATGCCCTTGATGTTGAATTGCTTCTTAGACATTTTGATAGAATAATCAATGCCTGCAGACAATGCCCTAGATTTGCTGGAATGATCAACATATCTCTGGACGTTTGACCGTGACCATGTTACACTGCCTGATAGCAATGGACGTGCGAGGATTCCACACTCTGCTCCATAATGACCACTGCCGCCACACGTATAGCAATGAATAGGAATATCTTGGACCTGCTTAACATCATGCCCGGAAGTAAAGCTACGCCAAATAAAATGACAAGCTACTTCTAAGTGATCCTTTACCCCACAGATATCGCACGGAGTGGCTTCAGATTTGCTTGGTAAGAGTTTTTCTGGACATGAAGCAGTCTGATGTCCGCGTTGGCGACACTTGTTGCACCTGATATTCTGTGGACACGTGAAATTCGAGTGATTACCACTCATGCCGCAAATAGTACACTCAAGCGCAGGGCAGCTATCTGAGCCATGGCCAACGCCGGCGCAAGCAAGGCATCGAGCCAAATCATTGTCGACAGACGGGAAATACTTCCGTTGAAGCCTAATGTTGTCGACCGTATTGATCCTGACAGCTTCTTTTCCATTTTCCCCATCTGCGAATGGCAACGGTACACCGTTACTCATCTCGATATCATTATCGGAAGACACGGGTACCGGTGAGCGTTGTAATTCGTGGCTCGATTGGCTGGGTACAGTTGTCTTTGTCAAGCTGCTCGACAAGGGCTGTTGCTGCACCTTTCTAGCCTCGTGAATCGACAGCTTCAAAGTCACCATTTGAGAGTTATCTCCACTTGGTTCAGAGCTCGCCTGGATGCCACTATGTTGATTCATCGAGGCAGCACCTAGATTTCGATGAACCTGGGACTCCATCTCCTTTAAAGAGTTATTTTCATGATCAGGGGAGTCTGTCTGCCTTGGCTCTCCTGCTGCCGATGGAGGTCGCTCACTAGGTTTAGTAAGTAGTGGTGGTGCGTCAGCTCTCTGCGGCTTTGAAGTTTGAGAAGGTTGCCGGGCACATTTCACTGCCTCGCTCAAGGTCATGGCATCAGGGGCCTCGGCTGTTTGTAGAAGACCATGCGCTATGTGATCCTGGTAGAAGATGCCGCAGTAAAAACCAAAAGCTCCCTTGAGATGGCGCAGGGTCACGCTGTCGAATTTATCCTGCTGCTGATTCTGCTTTAAGAAAGCGACTGAAAATGTGTTGAAAGAAAAGTCCTGGGCTTTGATAGGCAAACCTTTGTCATCAAAGATCTGGGCTACCTTGAAACTCTTTCCACTTTTCTTATATGGTAACAATCTTTTGGGTTCTCGAGGGTAGTATGTATTGCCTCGGGCTATGTTGTCTGAGACTGATTGGTATTTATCCGGTAAAGGCCATTTACCCGCGAGCTTGATGATTTGATCTGCCTCTAGAGTGGCTCTGGTGGCTGAAAGGATAGCGGCTTCCCTTCCTGGCCGCTGGTGCTCTTCCAACTCCTTTTTATACCTTGAAAGTTCGGAAGGAGGAAGCTTCTTCTTGTCTATGCTGGAGAGAATAACGAACGAATTGGAAGAAGGCACCGTGGCTTTAGAAGCTTCGCTCTCACTTCTGCGGTTTCGCGATGTCTGGTCTCCACCAGATGAAGGAACGTGACCTTGTGGATTCACCACATTATCCAATGGTGCCTCGGAACTGTGATCACGGAGACAGCCGAGCTTCATAGCTTGTTCCAAGGTCAAAGCATCGTCAGCATTGATTGTGTCCATAAGCGGCTGGCATTTTGCTCCGAGGTGTCTGTAGAAGCCCTTCTTACAATAGGTACGAAACGCCAAATCGAGGTCGTGCCTATTCAAACCGGAGGCTTTGTCTATATTCTGCTTGATAAAGGCGGGCGCAAATCGATTGAATGAGAAATCTTGAAGCTTGATTGGCTTACCTTCGTCATCCCATATCGGAGACAATGTAAAGGTGCCGGAGCCGTTCGTATATTCCAGGGGCTTTTCGACATCCCGAGCATAAAATGTTTTGCCTTTGTTAATCATCTCCAAAGACTTCGCACTATGGGATATGGGCCATCCCTTTTCCCGGGAGAGAGCTATTTCAGCTTGCGCGGTATGATCGTGGAAGGTCTGCAGTCTCAAAGCTTTCATACGAAGCTTGTGAGCAGTCTTGTAAGCCTGCCGCTCGGCCAGAGGGAGATTTGCTCGTTGTTCTTTAGAGAGTGGTACGAATGACGTTGAGTTGGACCTCTTCTCAGGAGCCTGTAGCATTGAATCGTTTCCAGGATCGGAACTGTTCATAAAATCTTCAGGATCCTCCTCAGAGCCATCTTCTTTATGATGTCGAACTTGAGCACTGCCCCGAGGCGCATTTGGAAGAAGATTGGACTGCGACTTGTATCCAATGTTAAGTTCCTGGTTTTGGAGAGGCGGCCTACTCTTAGCAGCGAAGGATGTACGAAGCCCGCTTTGAACGCCCCCATTCCAGCCAGTCATGTGGTTGTTCTTTGGGTCGACTTGGGAGAGGGAAGGCGTGGTCGAATTGCCAGGAGACGGTACCAGTCCTTCTATTGCTTCCGCTGTGTACGAGAGCTGCGACGGAGGGTTGGGGGCAGGCTCTATAGACTCTTCAGGTACTCGAAAACCCTCGCATTCCTCGCTGATAGGTGAAGGTAATACTACTTCAACGACTCTAGGATGCTCAGTCTGACCAACTGGAGATGCACGAGACATCTCTGCTGCAGTGCTGGCAACCTTTGAGTCATTTGCAGGTTTATCACCCCTAATAATATTGGTCTCAGATGCCTGAAGGCTGTCGTCTTGACCATTTGAATGCAAGGGATTCGAAGCAATAGACTCAACAGGCAGTGTTGAAGTGAACTTTGCTCGCTTTCGAGATCTCTGCAACTCCTCATCGTCTGAAGAGTCGTAGTCCTGTGAAGTTTCTCGATACTGCGGAGTGGCATCTGAAAAGTCGCGCTTTCTGCCGACACCCAATGTTCTGGAATCTGCTTGCTCGTCCACGTCCATCTTTGCTTATGCTCGAAGTGGTGAGCGAGCTAACGACCGCGAGGGTTCTCGTGCTCAGCCAGGATATCGGATGGCGTGGCCTAGACAAGTTAGCTAGCTGGTGACGGGAATGTTCCCGAGTCCTCTTGCAAACGTGAAGGGAGTTGGGAGTGCGTGCGTGGCAGTAAGTACTGTATGCGATCAAAGAAGGATGGGTTGGGATGGGAAGGGAAGCGTTGATAGTTGCAGCATAAAATCGAAAAGATCACAGTAGGATAGGTAATAATTGTGATGGTGCTCCGTATCCGTACAGTAATTTCTTAATTTTCTCGGGGCGAATGCTGTTTGTTCTCCCGCTTACTGTATTTTGTGCCGGGATGTGGCTGTTGGTACCGTACAGTAATTACCATTACTGTACAGTGCTGCAGAGCCGCAGGGCAGGGCCACGACTGAATATCGGAAGTGGAGATACATACCTAGGCAGTGCAGTGCAGGGTGTCTAGATGAACCTCAACCACCACAGCATCACACACCACATCTCATACCGTATTCCAACCCACCCGCTCAGCAGCAGCAGGTTTACCCATAGCAATAGCCAGCTGCCGGGACAAGACTGAGCTTCTAGAAGCTTCAACATCAACATCAACATCAACATCAACATCAGCTTTAGAGGTAAGCAGCAGCAGCTCCTCCTCCACTTCCGTCCCGGAGCTTCGCCAGTCTGGGACGAGACAGATCAGTTCAGACCAGACCAGACCAGACCAGACCAGACCAGACCAGACCAGACGAGATGACAAGCATCCCATCTCCCTCTCCATCTTCCGCAAGGGTAGCAGGCAGGGAGGGCAGGGCAGGCAACCAAGCTGTACAAAGCACTTATGCAGAACTCGATCTCTCAACACCACCTCACCATCCGGGTTCTCTTGATGGAACTTAACAGTTGACCAGTGCTAACATTGGCGTTTTCTAGCACCACCATCACCAGGCCCCAAGGTTGTCCGTCTATTGCTCAACCCTTCCCCAAGGTGCTACAACCATATCCGGTTGGTTACATACGATATCCGGCCCTTCTCGACGTCAGCCCACACAAATACGCTCTACCGAGCATCTCCAACCGTCGCTATCGCTCCTTCAAATAGAACTACCGCCAAACTGTCGTCTCCAATCCTCCTCCCTCGCACCGTCTCCTACGACGCGAGCTCCAACCCTCCCCGCCCCAGCGGTCCATATCTAGCAATGAGCGAGCAAAAGACAGGGAGGCGGCGGCGGTCGAGTAGTTTGTTATATCAAGAGCCGCCGGAAACAATAGAGCATATGAGTGACCAGGCCGCACTGCCAAATCTGAATGCAGACTGGGTTAACGCAAAAGGTCAGCCACTCCCGAACAATTATGGTTTCCAGATAGAGACCCCGAGTTTGGAGGCACGGCAGTATCTTGACCTTCTAATAACCTTTATGGCTCAAACGTTTATTTTCACTGTCTTTGCTGACATACTATCTATACGCTTGTAGGTGCCTGGACGATACATTTGGTGTTGATCGCCTGCCTCAAAATACTTTTTGACATCATTCCTGGCGTTTCACAGGAAACGTCATGGACGCTGACGAACATCTCTTATATGTTCGGCTCATTTCTAATGTTTCATTGGGTACGCGGTGTGCCTTTCGAGTTTAACGCAGGCGCATACGATAATTTGAATATGTGGGAACAAATCGATAATGGAGCTCAATACACGCCGGCGAAGAAATTTCTTCTCAGCGTACCAATTGTTCTGTTTCTGTTGAGCACCCACTACACGCACTACGACCTAACGTACTTCACCATAAATTTCCTGGCTGTCCTGGGAGTTGTGATACCCAAGCTACCCTACGTTTGTCCCTCGTTGATTCTTGTCTAAGCGGATGGAGACTAATTTGAAATCCAGAGCCACCGCACTCGAGTCGGTTTTCTTTCCGGCGGTCCAGAAGATAGATAGCGTATGCATGAATTGTTGCATGACGTTTGTACGATATCTTGAGGGTTGTCTGTTCTGACTGAGTACCGAAATACACGCTTGCAGCAGTTGCATAAAAGATGTATTTAAGAACGGAAAACGGAGTTACTGAGTCTTGGCTACAAACCATACCGATCCCAAATTTGTGTGTCGTTTCGTCTTTCGAGGAGTTTTTGGAACAAGCATTGGGGTAGGAACCGACAATCCAGTTTTGATGGTGCTGATCGAAAACGGTATGGCAGCGAGCTAGTGATTGTGATAGCTACCTAGGTATGGTAGCGAATCCCTCAACTCAACAACCTCTTGGGAATGACGAATATTTGAGAGAATTTGTATCGTTTTCCCACTCCCACTAAGTCGTGATGTAATGATGGGACTATTAAAGAACACATTTCCCTCTGGAAAATCCCCGTCTCTTTTGTTCCCCTTCACAATATACGTTTTCAGTCACTCGTTGAGCACTCGCCCACCACAAATCACTTTCACAAAGTCTCTACCCAGATTCATCATGCTGTTCACTCGAAGTTTCGCCGTCGCAATTCTTGCGGTCACCGGCATAGCGAATCCTATTGCTGAGCCTCAAGTCGGTACTCCACCTCAGACCACCACGTCGTCGACTTCAATCTCGAGCTTGAGCCCCTCCAGTTCATCCTCGTCTTTGACGAGCTCGGGCCTCTCTAGTTCGTCCAATTCATCCAGCACTGTGAGCCAGACGACATCATCAGTCAGCTCCAATTCATCCAGCACTTTGAGCCAGACGACATCTAGCTCTCCGCTTACGAACCAGACGACATCTAGCACTCCGCCTACGAACCAGACGACATCCAGCACTGCGCCGCCTAAGAACCAGACGACATCTAGCACTTTATCTTCAAACCAGACGACATCCAGCACCGCGCCGCCTAAAAACCAGACAACATCCAGCACTTTGTCTTTGAACCAGACGACATCTAGCACTGTGTCTTTGAATCAGACGGCAACCAGCACTTTGTCTTTGAACCAGACGGCAACCAACACTGTCTCTTTGAACCAGACGGCAACATCAACGAAAACCAAAACGAAAACAGCAACCGCAACTGTCTTTGCAAACTCAACCACGGCGAATACCGTCACTGCTCTCGTGAATGGGACTAACACTATCGTTGTACCGAATACCGTCACTGCTCTTGTGAATGTGACTAACTCTGTCGTCGTACCGACAACCGTAGTAAGTACATGATCTCAGAGCGAAACCAGGGAACTCGAATGCTGACATAGTACACAAGATAACCACTGTGTCGTCTGTTTCCACTAGCATCCTGACCACCGTCTTGTCATCAGCTACCACCGTGGTTATTGGATCGTCAACCTTCACCTTAACATCTGGTACCAACACTATCCCAGTCCAGACCACTATCCCAGTCCAGACCACTATTGCAACTAGCGCTCTATTCTCTAACACCAGTGTCACTGCTGTTAACGTTGGGTCTGTCTCTACTAGCTTCCTGACTACCGTCTGCCCATCACCTACTACTCTAGTTATTGGATCGTCAACTTTCAGCTTAACAGCTGGTACTAATACTTGCCCAATCCTGACGACTGTCCCAGTCGAGACGACTATTGCAACCAGCGCTCCATTCTCTAACGTCACTGCTGTTACCGTTGAGTCTGTCTCTACTAGCTTCCTGACTACCGTCTGCCCATCACCTACTACTTTAGTTATTGGATCGTCAACTTTCAGCTTAACAGCTGGTACTAATACTTGCCCAATCCTGACGACTGTCCCAGTCGAGACGACTATCCCAGTCCAGACCACCATTGAAGCCAGCATTGAAGCCAACATTGAAGCCAGCACTTCGTTCTCAACAACCGTCTGCCCATCACCTACTACTGTAGTCATCGGATCATCAACTTTCAGCTTGACATCTGGTACCAACACTATCCCAGTCCAGACCACTATTGCAGCCAGCGCTCCGTTCTCTAATGCCACTGCTGCTGTCGCCGAGTCGGCTTCCACTAGCTTCTTGACTACCGTCTGCCCCTCACCTACTACTGTAGTCATCGGATCGTCAACTTTCAGCTTGACATCTGGTACCAACACTATCCCAGTCCAGACCACTATTGCAGCCAGCGAGTCGGCTTCCACTAGCTTCTCGACAACCGTCTGCCCCTCAGCTACCACTGTAGTCATCGGATCGTCAACTTTCAGCTTGACATCTGGTACCAACACTATCCCTGTCCAGACAACCATTGCAAGCTCTACTGCCACTGAGTCCGAGTCTGAGTCTGAGTCTGAGTCTGAGTCTGCCAGTGCTACGGCTACTGAGTCCGAATCTGAGTCAGAGTCCGAGTCTGCCAGTGCTACGGCTACTGAGTCCGAATCTGAGTCTGAGTCTGAGTCTGTCTCCACTAGCTTCTCAACAACCTTCGCCTCATCAGCTACCAACGTAGTTATCGGATCGTCCACTTTCAGCTTGACATCTGGCACCAACACTATCGCAGTCGAGACAACTGTTGCAGGCTCTAGTGCTACTGTCGCTGCCGCTGGCTCTGAAGCTTCTGGATCTGAAGCTCAAGGTTCTGCCGCTGGTGCTGCCGCTGGCTCTGAGGCTCCTGGATCTGAAGCTCAGGGCTCTGCCGCTCCAGGCTCCAATGCTCCTGCCGCTGGTGCTGCCGCTGGCTCTGAAGCTCCTGGATCTGAAGCTCAGGGCTCTGCCGCTCCAGGCTCCAGTGCTCCTGCCGCTGGTGCTGCCGCTGGCTCTGAAGCCCCTGGCTCTGAAGCTCAGGGTTCTGTTGCTCCAGGCTCCAGTGCTACTGCTGCTGGTTCCAGTGCATCTGGAACAGTTCCTTCTGGATCCATTGCTTCTGCAAGCAGTGTTTCAGGGTCTCAAACTACCCCACTCGGTGTCACCGCCAACTCTGGAGCCATCGCCAGTGCCAGTGTGGTCGCTACTGCCCTCAGTGTTCTTACATTCGCCGTTGCTTTCTTCATGTAAAGCAGTAATAACGATGCGACTGTCCATGTTTACCGAAGTATATCACATGCCTCTGAATTGAGGGTGTCTCGCGAGAGATGGGCACATGGAGTCGTGGGATATGAAAGATTTCTACTCATGCGTAGAGAGTGAGTAGAAAGAAGCATAAAAGTGAACTTTATTTTGACGTGTTGGAATTTGTAATTGGAAGGATGGGGGTTTTGCAATTAAGATGGGAAATGTTATTTAAATCTGGCGACTAATGTTGTAATTGGGAGGATCGGGATAGCGCACATAATTTTTAATATCAGATCCCATTAATGACCAGCTCCCGCCTCACCGTTGATATCAAGATTCCCCTACATTATGGGAGGGTAGATTTTACAACACTATGCTACGTGCATTTGATCACTCACGTAGTTCTCCGTCACCATTAGGCAAATGAAATACCGGTATGAAATCATCAGGTATTTCTCCCCACACTACAACAGTACAATCATGGGTCACTTTCCTTTCCAGATTAGCACACGTGACATCACCCCTTTTTGGGTCGCTAAAGTCAACACCACAGAAAACAAGTCGAATTCAAGCTCTGCAATCTATCCTGTCGATGACAATGGCGGGCGCAAATTGTTTTATAAAGTCGCAATCAATCCGGCAGCCAGCAATATGTCCGCGTGGCGTCAGTCGCAAACAACGATACTTCAGCAGTGAAACCTCCCGTACTCTAACACTAGGACCGCCTTTCATTCAGTTCGCTTTTCATCATCTGTTGCATATAATATGAACGAAAAATATTTATTCACATTTATTTTCTTTCAAGGAATGTTCAAACTTTCATTGAGAGGGAGTTTGAGAGAGTGAAGAACTAAGCAAGGCAAGATTATTTCTACAGAACGCATATC
This sequence comes from Gremmenia infestans, assembly GCA_032629725.1. Classification (NCBI taxonomy): domain Eukaryota; kingdom Fungi; phylum Ascomycota; class Leotiomycetes; order Helotiales; family Hamatocanthoscyphaceae; genus Gremmenia; species Gremmenia infestans. The sequence continues at coordinate 1,341,120 of JAFEVB010000036.1, read as the reverse complement.
GGCATGCACGCACGCTGTACGGATTCCACAACAAGCTTGCTGTCTATCCATTCATCCCTTTATCAACTCCCGCTCAAAGAGACGAGGTAGAATACTTAATTTGATGCCCGGTTCTCATACTATGTTTATCCATTCCTGTACGGAGTATCCATGCTCTCTCTCTCTTCCAACTACTTACGACCAGGCAAAAATAGAATCTCTTCTCATCTCATCACATCACATCATCCAGAAAACTGCCAGCACAATAGACGAGCAAACGACTAAACCATTATCGTACCGTATCGTACCGTACCGTACCTATCGATACTCGCTTCCCGAAGATTTGAGAGACGAAATAGATACCGAAATGTGCTGGCTTACGGAATCCTATCATACGCTCTGTGCGCACTGGTCTGTTCCCCTAGTTGAGACGGTCTGCCCGCGCGCTGAGTGTCATACGCCGCCTCTGCTTTCTGGGTGTTGGGAGAATCAGACTGTGGGGGTGACGTGTTATAAGACATTTTGTAGGAGGTGTAGGGGTGGGAGGAGTGTGTAGGAATTGAGGTGTGGTGATGGGTTGAGACGATGGGATGGGGTGGGATAGGATGGGGTTGGAAAAGAGTTCTAATGGTACTTGGTGAGAGGGGATTGAGTGGCGGATGAGTAAGGGTTTTGCGTTGAGGGTTGAGGGTTGAGGGTTGGTGGGAGTGTGGGGTTTTGGGGGACATGATATTATTGATAGGTAGGCTTGCGTCATACTTTACTACTGCTACTACCTCTGCTCGGAGAATCGATGTGAGATGGAGGGAATGATGGCATTGAAAAGAATTTGATTTGAGGATTCTCCTCAACGCTTTATTGGATCTTCTTCCGTGATGCCACGGATGATTCTAAGCATAAACACTGAAACAGCCCCCTTTCGAGTAGGGCCACATTATATTGAGACAGGCTCCTTGAGGCAGCAAGTTTAGATGAATGTCTTATAGCTAGCGTGACTTTCAATGCCCGCAAATTTTATCTGTGAATGCCCAACTTCATGAAATTTGATGACCACAGCCGAGAGCAACAAATGGCATAAATGTGGTAGGTAGCATGCGAATTAACTTCGTACTCCCCATGTTCGTCTCTTATATATAGTATGACCAGAGAGAATTCTCGATGTTGGCAAACAATAGTTGAGAAGTCGAACTCGCTCGCATGAGTTCTTGAGTGACTGTGGGGGCTAGTGGGGTGCTGCTCCTCGATTGATGACAAGACGAACGCATGCTATCATTTAGGCTTCTAAAATAGAAAAGGGGCGACGAAAAGCTTGTACTATCATCGGTGATGAGGAGGACTGGGATATTCGGAGACATCGCACAGTATTGAGAAGGGGGAACGCCATCACTGTGAATATATTTGCCTGCAGCTAGCTGTGTGCCCCCAACTTATGAAACAGGCGCCCTCTTAATGCCGGAACTTATCTTTGAATTGGGTTCGAGAGTAGCGCCAACCAAGCCATATTTGAGCCAAGCCTCCACTTCACACTCAAGAGCCTTGAAGATTTTGACTTGAGACCAGAAGTTGGGAAGCTCTCGAGAAACTTTTGCCCTAATACAGTGATTCCAACAATAAGTGCCGTTACCGAACGTTGAAACGCAGGAACCCATCAATAAAGCACAGAATAATGCTCATTTGTTTGCTTCGAGACTTTTCAAAGCTGGGATATGACTTATGATAGAATGCTTTCTACTGCCGTCAAACCCGACGTTGGGTAAGGCGTGTAACCTGGAGAGGCCCCCGCTCCGGTAACCTGCCGGGTGTTGGACAAGATCTCGGTGTATTTTGGGATGTGAAGACATTTAAAGGACACAATATGAGGTTTCCGCACTGCTGTCACGCCAAGTGCCATGTGACGGTTCATCCTATGAATTGTTGTTGCCACAGGATTTAGATCCATGTATAACTTTGAGCTGGATGAGAGATTGTTGTCTTGCACGGTAGACAACGGGCCTTGCCCCTATTCTTGATCTAGGAGAATAAAGACACTGGCGGAATCAGGAGCGGTGAAGACATACTGTGCTGACCCCAACCTTTTATCCATCTCCCGAACAAATGCCATCCTTTTGACACTGAAAATCTATCTTGGGATTTTCACTGGCACATCAGAATGTGTTCCTGGGAGCCAATGGAAAACCGGCCACATCGGAAGCTTGCACGCGGTTTGAGAGGCTATGATTGGTGGTGTCGTGCCGGTGCATGTGCATGTAACCCTCCTCCACGATATGTATACGTAGTATTCCTCGAGACCGGATCCTGCTGGCCATGTGTTGCTTGCTCGAGCTGACGGTCGATATGATCTGCTTACTTGGTGTGAACGGATCGCCTCGAGTAGAGTAAGAATAGATGGGTGCGGCGCACCAGAACTGTACAGTGCAGCAGTGGCGGAGACCCCCGAGCTGCATACAATATTCCGAGTAGACTTACTTGCATACAGATTCCAGAATAGTAAGGCCATGATGACTTCAGCTTTGCCGTCATGTTTGGGTCCCTTTTGTCGGATCTGCTTAACGATGTCGGCAGATTTGAGAGTTCTCGACATGTACTGTACGAAGTAAGTAGATCAGAGCTCCAATCAAAGGCGGGGGAGGGGATGTACAGTGCACTAGTACATGATAGTTGTGAATAGACTGTTCTGCTAGAGACTACTAGGACACGGAATATTGGAGAGGTCAGCCTTCTAATTCCCGCATTGACTGGGTTCGTCCCTTGTACGGCATTTGTGAAATGAATTCATGGTGTTACCTTGAAGACTCTCTCAACTTAGGTATCGTATCTACCTAGGTTTCCTGACGGACAGGAGGAGTATTCATGAATTGAGGCACCAGTGCAGGCCATAGCCCCATGTTACAGTAACACTGAAAACTGCGGATAAAGAGGCTGATGAACATGCGACGTTGAACGGGCTGGGTACAGTAATCCATAAACTTCAGGAGTTATTGTAGTGAAGTGGCAGGGGTCCATGTTCGTCTGCTTCTAGAAGGCTTCCTTAGATGCAGATGCCGCCATTTAACTCGCCGTGTCGGTGCACCACTAAATAAACCTTCCGCTCATTACTCATGTTTCTTGCGATGCAGAAAGAAAGATCACCAGCTTTGATCTTGACTAGGCAGATGATTGGCCTCAATATGCTAGCCAGCTATTCCTAATACAAGCAAGACTACTACTGTACTGTACATAGGTACTGGCTATCACTCTCAACCCCTGAGTGTAGTGTGTATGGATGAATGGGGACAATAATATGAACGTCCATGTGCACGACACCAACTGACTGCACGCCAGCCTTGGATTTTCTACCTTCCCTGTCCTACGAATGCATTCACCTTGGTACGAAGTATATGCTTGTATAATTCTTAATTGTACAGTCTCTCTACGCCTCTACATACAGTATCATCTTTCTTTCCTAACTTATCGTCTCTGCGTCGTCGGCTTCATCTCCTCAAATCTCGACACGGACCCCTTCACACCATCCTACCATACCCAGGCCAGGTAGACTACCGTAGACTATCCATATTTTGATATCATCTCATTCTCATTCTCATTCTCTCTCCTCTCCTGACTCTCCACTCCTCCCTCTCCTCTCCTCCGAGTCCTCTCTTCTCCTTCCACTCCACCCCGGGAAACAACATCAAACGCCTCACAATCTTTTCTCCACCCTCATGCACCCCTGAACCCTTTCGCTTCCTTTCCGCCCGGGGTGTCTGTCTACTCTCAGTTAGCCGGTCCACCAGGTCCAATATTATCCCCTTTTGCTCCGAACCGAATCGACTCGACTCGACTCGACTCAAATCCGCCATCCTCAACTCTTTGGATTGTTCGTCGTCGTTGTTTGACAGAATAATACCCTCCACGAGCTGTCGTCTCAGCCACGTCCCTCTCTTACCTACGCTACTCTGTACAATCCGAGTTTGACAGCGGCTGGTCCATTATCGCACTGCATCACGGCATCTATCTGATCAATCTGTCGTGCGCCGTTGCACTTCGCTCTCACTCCGCTCCAGCTTGGAGCACTCGTTTCCCGTTTCCTGTCATCTATTTCAGTGAATTGAAGCGTTCAGGTACGTACAGTGCGCATGGGGTGTATCTCATTCCCAATTCCGGCAGTCGGTCAAAACCCTTTGGCAGAAAGTTGGACATAGATGATTGATCTTATCGCCCAATCTCTTTCCACTTCCACCACGTTCATCCCACATGGCATCGACACCGCCCATTGCACATCCAGTGGCACAATCTTCTCCAGTGGGACCGCATCGGCAGCATCCATCTGACAAGAATCCGGTCTGCTCGTTTTACATGCTCAATGCATTGACAACAGCTGCCGATATTACCAGATCACATACACATCTCATTGCCTCTGCCCCGTTTGTTTCTCCGGGACACAGTATATACAGGGGCTAACCAAGTTGTTTAAGCACAGATTTTTAACTAGAAGGTCTAATTCAAAACCGCATTCCCGAACTCTATCTCTACGTCTTACACAAAGCTGTTTTAAGCGCAAAAGAGCAGGCTCTGAAGCAATACTGGGAGAAGAATCACGCATTGAGAGCAACCTCTCCACACAAAACCTTCGCCGATTAATAAATATACCATGGCTCCGGAGTTGCCTTTCCAGGCACGATCAAGGCGATCAAATAGCATTTCAAATAGCATTTCGAGCGACAGACCCTCCGCTGCTGGATATGGAGGCTTAATCTCACCTCCTACGACCGTTCTGCCAGACCCAGCTTTTATCGCAGCTTCTGCAGCATCACAAATCGTAACCAATGATCATGACAGCCAATCTGACAGTTGGTTAGATCAGCATGGAATCGAGCCGTCGGGAGAGACCGCAATGGTCACACCCGCTGCGTTGAAGGTGATAAATCGTTTTCTGGATCAACTGCTGTTCAATTTTCTGGCTGTCTCGAAATCAACATCACTCGCAACACTGCGGCCAGCTGTTACCGAGGTTCTCAAACCAAAGCTTGCCAAAGATGCGATCAATGGTGCCGAACAAGAACTGCATGAATACTTGGGCGGTGGCGACGATGATGAGTTGATGGCATTTCACAATGGGTTGGAATCAAGCGGAAATTGGGATTTAGAGTTGATTTGGAAGCGTACTAGGTTGCGGTGCATGGTTTACTCGTCTCTTGGTGACATGGAGGAGGAAGATGAAGATCACTGGACCGAGAAGGAACATTTGGAAGATTCTTCTAGCACTGGCCCCGGTGTTGTCTCTCCCGCAGTCGCGATCTTCCTTACGTCAGTCTTGGAGTTTATGGGTGAACAGGTATTGGTAGTGGCAGGTCAGACTGCATACCAGAGATTAAGAACGAAACTCGAAAAAGAGGCAAGGGATGGTACCAGCACGCTCTCCGATATTGCAGAGCGAGTTGTCGTGGATGAGAATGATACAGAGCGGGTTGCTCTTGATAGGACTCTCGGCCGACTCTGGAGAGGCTGGAAGAAACGCCTACGCTCACCTACAACATCTATTTCAATGGTCAGCCCCTTCCCACGCGATTCGTTGCCCGCTAGCCAGTCAGATAGCATCGCTATCGATGATACTATGGAAGACAGCCCGAAGTCTCTAGCGGCAGTTCTCGCCGAGTATGAGCACGCAGCTGGCGTACCGCTTCCGTTGTCGTCCGACGACGTAAGAGAGATTGAAATTCCCGGTCTCGCGCTGCAAATTGACGACGAAGAGGGCGAAGAGTCTGTCAGTGACGAAGAGATTCAGCGTCCACGTCCGAAAAGCTTTATATTGTTCAGCCATGGAGGTCTCAACCCTCTGACACCCACCTTGCCGCATGATGTTACAACTTTAAGCTCAAATACAAGGAAAAGATCGCATTCCTTGCCCACACCTGCCTCGTCCCCGTATTCGAAGCGCCAGAAGCCATCAGTTGAGATTGAAGGCGATGAAACTACGGCCCGTGGGTCAATTATAGATGACCCGACTCAAGAAGAGAGAGAAAAAAGTGATTCGGAATCAAAGGGTGTTATGGCCGGTGTCGTTGCGGGAGTAACTGCCGTTGGAGCAGCGGCTGTCGCAGGAATTACTGCTATTGCTAATGGAGGAGCCCCTCAGACTGAAGTTGACTCCAAGTCAGAGGTCGACCCAGAAGAGTTCGTGGAAGAGCCTAAGATCATGACTTCTTCTCGAATCTCAATCGATGGCTGCGTCTCTCCCATCGAGCCACCCAAAGCCGTTTCTAGTCGTCCAGCCACCAGAACCTCAAGTATTCACTCAATACGAGTTATCGATGTCCCTTCAAGAAGCCCGTCCATTTCACAAGCCGGCTTAGGAGAAGGGAGTGATTATGTGTCTGGAAGGCCTGTGATCATTTCTCGGTCCAGCAGTGTAAGGTCTTCACTGTCAGATTCACAGACACCTAAAGTTGCGAGTCCAGTCTCTCGGCTTTCGAATGGTAGTCCTCATGGCCGCGGAGGCTCTCTCGTTCCGATACACACCAGGAGTAGTGCTGGTGGATCTATTTCAGAGGCTGAAGAGCTAAACGAGCCGCAATCAGCCCCTATAACAGCGGTGCCATCTGATCTTGCCGCTGCCATGGCTGGCGTGGATTTCTATCCAAGTCCAACAACACCCCAATTCTCATCGAGTAAAGAGGATGTATCCCCACCCACACCACCTGGAACTTTTGTACTTTCACCAGCTCCTGCATCCCGCCAATCCCGAGAAGCAACCAGCTCACTCGAACCCCAAGTTAGTCAAGTTAGTCAGCCTAATCAACGCTTGGGAGCCATGTCCAGAAGTCCTGGTGTCGATAACGGTGTGCCTCAGCTTACTCCTCTACGAGAATTAGTGGAAGTAGCACAAGATACTTCGGATGATTCCAGTTCTAATGCTCCAAGTATTTCGGGCCATTCACGTTCTATTTCTGGCTCTACATCTACGTTGCCTTACATGCAAAGAGCTGGAGATCAGCAGAGGTCAACACGTGGCTATCCTTCCAGCACACCCCTCAGTTCCCAGCCGCGCTCAACCAGAGAAGATACCGCACAAAAGGCCCCCGAACGTCCGAGAGGCCATCGCTCGGCATCTACCTCATCATCTGCCTCCCACAAAGTGAAGGCGATGCGCTCGTCGGAAGACAGTACACCAAGTGTAGCGGATCGCAAGGGACCAAGCTTTGAGCAGCTCATCAGGAGCGATCAGACCATTCAGTACACTCTGACGCCAGAGAACATGCGTAACATCGAGGTAAGTGTATCTGCGAAGTGAGGTAAATTCATCGGCTCACATAAGTACAGACCCCAGATAGTTCCCGTCATGGAGTCCCAGTGGTATCAACTACAAACGACGGCGGCCGACCACCTAGTGGTCGATCGCATTCATCCTCCGTCACAAAATTATCAGCGCTTCGTTCTAACCCGCCAGGTGACGTTTCCACTCCGGCTCCGAAGTCACCTCACAAGCCTGTCTCAATTAGTTCTAGTAAGACAGCAGGGACACGAGTACGGTCCAATGCCCCACAGGCCCGGGATGCTCGAGTCGACAGAGATTCTATTGGCGACTTCGCTGATTTCATCAGAAGCACAGGTAAGTGAAAATTCTAGTGCAAATAGCTATGCTTTGTCCATTTTCCCGGTATGTTCCATGCTAATCGGTATGCTGTAGGTCCTGCTGAGTCTTACGAGTCTACTCCTCCGCGCTCTGTACAGACACATCGTGGGACAAATGGAAGCGCACGGAACGTCAGTGGCACGTCTTCACGTGTTGCCACCCCTTCAACACTATCTAGACGCTCAGAATCTACCATTGGTCGGGCCAAGTTGCAGGCTCGCAATGCCGCGGTTACAAAGGGTGACAGTATCAGCGATCTGATAGATTTCGTCCGGTCTGGACCACAGCTTGATAATGATAACCATCGGATCCCTCGTACTGTAGCACCTTTCAGAACCACCATGGATTCTGACCAGATGTCTACTGGTGTTGGTGGCAGGGCTATCGATGCTGCTTTGCCTGATTCCCGATACAGTCAAGCATCCGCATCTGTTGACAGCTCTGTTAATTCTCAAAGCGCATTACTTAATCATGCTTCTAAGAACAAGCCACTTCCTACTCAAAATCGCAACAACTTCGACGAGGCGGATATGATGCCTAAAAGGAAGACCCGGAGGGTACGAGATCCTTACGCCATCGACTTCTCCGATGATGAAGATGAATTCGAGGCGGCCGCGCCGAGGGCCAAGGCCAAACCTATTCAAGAAGAAGAGAGCTTAGCCGACTTCCTTAGGAATGTTCCACCTCCTCCAGAGCCTCCAACGACACGTGTCTTTGAGTCAGCCGCGAAGCAGAATGGCAAGAATGGCGTTTCAAAGAAATCTAGCACTACTAGTTTGATGTCCCGCTTTAGCCGCAGAGAATCTGGTCCCCAAATACCTCCGAAACCAAGGACCTCGGGGCATGACTCTATTGCTCCGCGGGTCAGGAGGCCTTCATACACGCCCATTGCCGCTAAATACAACACTACTTCAGTACCCGCATCGAACCAAAAGCCGAACAGTGACAATTATTCGTCTCAGGTAGATTCTGCCAGAAACAGAATGCAGAAGAAGAGTTACCAGCCCAGAGAAGCGGTTCTACCTTCAAGCAGAGGGACCGATGATCTCGCGGACTTTTTGATGAAGAGCGAGCCACCTATGCAATCCGAGCCTCGAACCTTCGCACCTACTCTACAAAAGGAGGAAGCGAACGCCTTCCAAAGAATGTTTGGCCGGAAAAAGGTCACTTGATCTATCACAATCCTACCCGAAGTTTCATATAATCCGTTTCTACTCAGCTGCAATACACCTTGGTTGTAGCTTTCGTAATGGGGATTCTTGCACATTATTTATGCCGGCGCTGGACTTTTACCCTTCCGTTGGTTGACATTTGGATTCGAAGCTTGACAGCACGTAAATCTTCTACTATGTTTTTTTAAGATACCACAGACATGCGATTACGGCATTTTTGATGACAAGAGGACTTTCTTTTAGTCCGGATTCCCTAATTGTCTCGGGGATATCATGACTATGTTTTTTTACTAGAGGTACATAAAATTTTCAAATGAACACAATTTTTACGATCACATTCTTTAAAGAAGGGCGTTCCTGAGTGAGACAATGACAAGGTTTCCTGACTGTTGTATGAGTATTTTATGGTCTTGTGTTTCAATCAATGGACCCTCTTACAAACCTGTGTGCTTCGCTGCAAGTAGCGATAGTGGAGCCTAGGTAGTATTCCGTTTGACCATGCCGTGCCTGTTCTGCACGTGATGCTGCCTGATCTTCATGTGAAAGACTCTGGCCCCCTTCTTCCTTTCTATCCCAATACTATTTCCTCATCCTTTTCCTTCTTTGAGTAAGCACTTTCAGCCCAAATAAATGAGTAACAAATATGGGAGATTGGAACTTCCATTGCGCACTCTGCGGAGCGTCTTTTTTCACATTCGAGCCATTGCCTGAAGCGTATCCTCAAGAAGGTGGGTTTATATGCGCCTATATACACACGGAAAAGCAAATAAAGCTGATTGCTTTGGTAGACTTTGAATGGATAGAGAAAATAAGATTCATTGGGTTCAATCCTGATAGTTTTAATGTAAACAAGTAAGTCTAGTCACCAATTATAGACCGCGGAGGGAAATGTAGCTGATCTCTTTGAAATATTGAGGTGCTTCATTACTGGAGTTGGGAACGGAAGTAATCAGGAATATGTAAGTACCAGTATATGCTCAAAGAAATGCTTGCTCATTTATATTAGGGAGGTGTAGAGTGTCCGATTGGAAATGACGAGAATGTGCCCCGAGGCCAAAATGCAGAAGGGCCTCGCCTTCCTACTGAGATGAGATTTTTCACAGCGTTAGTTTTTCTTTTCTTTTTCTCCTCATTCTGCCGAATGAACTTATATTTGTCTAGATACTTACCTGTTCCCGACGAGGAATTCGCAGCCCCTTTTCATCCGCCTTGTTTCCAGATCTTTGTTCAGGCGCTGAGATATCTGCGCTCAGGACAAGTTGTAGGTATTGCGGATAGTGAAGAGCTTTCAAAGGAGATGTTGTATGAGGCGATGAAAAGGTGTTATGGAGGAGATTACAAGCCTCATTTGGAGCTTGATTATGGGGAATTGAGAGATGCGATTACGGAACAGTATTGGGAGAATGTCCCTGGTCAAGAGGTATGCCCTTTTATAAGTGTTTACTGCAGTTGGTTGATCAATAGCAGGCATGGTCAACAAATCCTTGTCAAAGTCCAGCCATATCAAGATATATGGCTACTCTCTCAGCCAAAGCTCCAATAGCAGTCCACCCAACATCCTCAAAACCAGCCAGCAACCACCACGGTTCTTTCAACAAATTAGAAGAAGAGCTCATCTGTGAAATTCTCCTCTGTCTCCCCCACACCGACCTACAATCTTTCGTCCGCTCAGGCATCATCACCCTCGACCTCCCAAACATCCAAGCTTTCTGGAAGCGCAAGCTCTTCCTCGACATGCCTTGGCTATGGGACTTCCCATCCACCGACCAGCCACGAGACTGGTTCTCCACGTATCATGAGCTAAGGCGACAGTGCTTTGCTACTACTCCTGAGCGGGATCCTTTGGGGGAAAGTGTTTTGGGGGAAAGGGATGGGAGTTTGGTGCTAGGGTTGGCGAATAGACGGCGCGTTTGGATGGCTTGTGAACAAACGGCAAAAGTGTATTTGAAGCAGAAGGTGGATGGTGACAGAAGTTCTGATATTGGGAAGGGTGTGAGTTTGCAGATGCCGCTTGTTGCGGATAAGTTGAAGAATACTCAGAGTTTGCATACGCAGTTCTTGACTTCGTGGGAGGATTTGGAGAAGGAAGTGAGGTTTCGGTTCTATTTTCGGGATGATGTAAGGCTGTGTGGGGTTGAAATGGCGTTTGTGGAAGCTGGAGATCAGAAGATATTTGGGATCAGGGCGAGGGAGAGTGTTGAGGTCGCTGTTCCAGGTGATACTTGGATTGAGGGGGTCGAGTTTAATATCTGTGATGCAGATAATTTGACTGATCAGGCAAAGCTTGGGATTTCGGGCTTGAAGGCATGTGACAACCATTGTTGTTTACCTCCTCCAACTATAAGAATGACTGAAGTAGTTCTATCTTTGATTAATACACACGCTGACCTCTCAAGTAGATCTATCTCCAGAACGGCAAGGAGATCCAAGTCAAAGAGAGCAACGGTGCTAAACGCCAGATGATAGCTGCGAAAGACATGACCATCACGGGCCTTACCGGCTCCCTAGGAGAAACAAATGGTGTAATCCAACGCATCGGACTTCTTCAATCCCACCGATCCCGTAAGTCCTTTTTTGTTCGCGATCTGCACGTACAAATTGCTTATACCACCACAGCTGATATATCACCACCCACCCTATCGACATTACCCAAACTCCTCTGGCATACCTCCATCCCACCTCCACCCCTAACAGCCACCCCCTACGAGACAGGCTACTGGAGCCCCGTCCGCTCCTTCGATCTGCTTCCCCAGCAACACCTCATCTTCGGCACTACAACCACAGATCTCGCCCTCCTAACCGGCATCAGCGGCGACCAGCAGATGCTGAAACTCGCCGCCCACTACGTTGACAGGAGCGAGAAGAGCATTGGTAGAGAAAGCGCGCAGATGAGCAAATTTAACATCGACGGCCCGGGTGGAGAGAGGGTTGTTAAGGTGGAAGTTGGTATGAATGCTCTCCCACAAGCTATCAAAGTAATACCTCCCTATTTCCTACTGTCTAGAACTTCTGGGAAAACAAATAGACGGACACGTTAACGGTGCTGATAAAAACTAGATCACAACCAACAGGAACAGATTCGCGTTCTTCGGAAACACGCAGAAGAATGCCCACATGGTCTACGAGCCCTGTATTGAGAGAGATGGGGAGGAGAGATTTATTGCTGGGATTTATGCGACTTTTGGGTACCGAGGGGGCTTGGTTCGTTTTGAATCTCTTTTTGAAGAAAAATCTTCAATGCAGGACGGAGTATGCTGATGTGTAGTAACAGTGTACGAGTATTTCTATCCTCTCGGCTCCGACGACAGAGCAAGAGCATGGGGAACGAGGGGAAGTCGAGATTCAGGGTGTGCACGATGGGACTGTGTTCAATCCACCGGAGCCGGAGGGAATACCTCGTATGCTTGCCCACCAGCCGCAGTACTTGGCGCTGGTTGATGAACATGAAATTGCTGCTGCTGATGGGGCGTATTGGTGAATAGGGAAATGGTTTCATTATGTAGACCTGATTGAAGAAAAATCAATGAACACGTATTCGTGTTGGGATATCAAAGTCATCACTTTAAAAGACAGCACATAAAAGGAATCCTTGCATAAGTTTGTACACACAGACCAAAGGGTGCTACAACTCCATTAATGGTATCCAAAAGCTCCTCCTATGAACGTGCTATTTCAAAACAGGGGGTATCATGAAAGCCAAAAGAAAAACATCTCTAACGCCCATGCCCATGGTGCGTAGTTCCTTCATATCACATACAACTTCTAACTGATGCTGCCTCTATTTGGCATTCGTAAATCCGTGACTAGGTCGTAAGAATAAGAGAATGTGCTAGGTATCGTGATTTCGTAACGTAAGCTGAGATTTAGATAAGATGGGGCTGAATGATTTTTATCGAGCATGAAGGCGTTATGACTAGGATAATGATAGTAGATGATTTCGTGAAGTGGTCGTGATGTTTCGTGAAGCGACTCGCGTCGGATGTGCGAAATCGAGTCCGTGAAATTGAATAGAGATCTTTTCCAAGATATGGTTTCCCTTGTCAATGTACGTTCGGGACTTGTTCAAATGCCATTAATTGATACGCAAGATGGGTGTATATTAATAAGACGGTGTGCGTTAGAAAGAGGATGCTGGGCATCAGGGCGTATGTGGACTTCGAGGACTGGCCATAGCAGTCTCAATGGAAGCATGCCTCTTATGCATCAGCGGCGAGTTCTGCAACTCTGCAACGACGCCCATCCATCCTTGCTTTGGAGCCGCACCAACGTGGTCGTTGTGTCCCATCGCTTGCGTCGCAAGTCTCCGAAGCGGTGGGTTTCTCTGAATGCCCTCAGTCAAGGCATGCGGTAGACCTGGCCGCAGAGTCATCTTCTTCGGAGTATGATAATGCTGCTTTTCCGGATCCTTGGGTTGTTCGTTACTCTTTGCAGCAATCAATCCCATATAAACGACCAAGAATCGCATTCTCAGCATATCCAACCTCCTCATTCTCTCCTCCAACCTTCCCCTCTTCGCCGCCCAGAAAAGTCTCGTACTAGACCTCAATCTAGTTCCTCCCTCATCAATCAGAAGCTTATTTAAATCCTCTTTCAAATCATCGCCACACTTCTGTATTTCGCGCAATAATTTGCCCATCCTCAGTTTATCCTCCAGCCTCTGCACCTTGGCGACATCGCGATCATACGACTCATTCTCCTGGATGGAGAAATCCACTGTATCAAGGAACGTTGTAATTTCCGAGGGGGCAGCCAGGTATGCGATGGTATATGTGGTTGCGATTTGCCCCAGCACGAAGAGCGAGACCAAACAGGCGGTCAGCAGGAGGATGATGGTGAGGAAAGGCAGGTCGGACGTCTCTGCCATCTGAAAGGTGGAGAAAGAGTGAGGCTATCTATGCTGGAGCATTGTTGTCGAAAGGACTGTCTTCGAGATATAAGGAGGTAGGCAAATGCGAAAGCGCAATGAGATGACTTCACATTTACCGGCAAAATGATGGTGAGGGTGTGGTACAGTCGCGAGTTGTTGGCTGGGCTGGGAGGTGAGTGAGTACTGCGCTCTATAATCCTTGTAGTTGCAGATGCGACTAACATGGCCAATCAAGAGATACAACTATTGGACATTTTGAAGCTTAAACATTCATGCTGAATATAATTTAATAGACCGTGATTCGTTTCACTTGGTTTGAGCATATATATATTCGATTGTAAGAAAACATGGGGTTGTAGATCATCCCTGGGTTTGAAAGTGATATTTTTGGACCTTTCAGGTACAGTACAGTACCCCGCCACATCATCGCTGCCCCTCAATGTGACCCCAAATTTCGATGTCCCTCGAAAGCCAATCCAGCTTCTTCTTATACAACGACCATCACCACCAATAAAATGGAAGTCCAAGCAGCACCGCCAGTTTATCAGGCCCCTCCTAGTCAATCGCCGCATCTTCTCCCCCCAATTTTCCAATCCGACACGGCCCCACCACAACTAATCACCCAAGGCGCAGAAGCCCTCCTCTACCGCACCACCTACCTCCTCCCCACCCTGCCTTGCGCCCTCAAATACCGGCCCTCCAAACCCTACCGGCATCCCATACTCGATGCGCGCCTCACAAAACACAGAATATTATCTGAAGCGCGGGTATTGGTGAAATGTAGGAGGGAAGGCGTGCCGGTTCCCGCTGTGTATGCGGCTGATGAGCGCGAGGGCTGGGTTATGTTGGAGTGGGTTGAGGGGGAGGTGGTCCGGGTCAAGGTTAATGAGTGGTTGAGGAGGAGGAAGGAATTGGGTGTTGCGGAGGGGGTGGAGGAGGAGGTGTTGAAAGGACTCATGGGCAGGATTGGGAGGGCGATTGGGAGGATGCATGGGGTGGGGATTGTGCATGGGGATCTGACGACGAGTAATTTGATGCTGAGACCTAAGAGGGAGGATGCTGTTAATGGGGAGGGCAGCAGGAATGCGGGAGATGAGGTCTTGGATGGAGAGATTGTGTTGATTGATTTTGGGCTTGCTAGTCAGAGTTCGGCGGATGAGGATAGGGCTGTGGACTTATATGTGCTGGAAAGGGCATTTGGGAGCACGCATCCTAGAGCAGAGGGCTTGTTCTCGGAATTACTCAGTGCTTATGGAACAAGTTTCAAAGGGGCGAATGTTGTGTTAAAGAAGTTGGAGGAAGTCAGAATGAGGGGTCGGAAAAGGAGCATGTTAGGATAACCATATTTGTTTACTGAGAAGAGGAGCAAATAAATACATCAAGCTCTATAATTCCATTGCTACTGGATGTTAGACGAATGCCTAAGATAATGTTCGTGAACTAGCCAATACTCATAACGCCATACACCGGTCATCTAACGTCTTCCTGAACAACCATATGCAAAATTTACCTACTCTATTGTCGTATGCCTCTTCACTCTTTCAACTCCGCAACAGCAAAGTATCCCTTGTTCTCAATCACACCTCTATCTCTAACGACTGCTGTGTACTTGACGACCCATTTAGGCGTCAAGTCTCCTTTCATGCCGTCAAGACTTCGCTTAGACTCCGAAAGCACGCCGGCACCTTTCACTCCCTGACCCAGAAGTTCTCTCAAGGTCCCACTAGGGAGGATGTCTGTACAATCGTTGTGTACTAGGAGTTCGATGTTTTCAACTTTTGCAAGCTTCGAAAGTGGTAGTGGGACGTTACAACAGTCCTTAACGTTGACCTGGTCAACCTTTGGCCGAACCTTGACCCGCGACAGAAATTTCGATAGCTTCTCGCTGCCAAATTCAGCAAGGCCCAGTTTCTTGACAACACCTTGGTTGTACAGTTCTTCAAACACGGACCAGGATGCCACTTCTTCGTTATCGTTCCCTTGAGAGGAGTTCTTCTTGTCTGCCTCCCACTCACAATCGCCCTCGAACGACATTCCCGGGAATGATACAATTAGGAGATCGATAGATTGTACGCCCAATTCCTTGAAGACTAGTTGTATTGCATCCTTTGCATATTGTCCTCTATCTTTTATGTCTGCGCCGGGTAGATAGAACAATTTAACAGTAACATCGTATTGGCTTGGTTCTTCAGAGAGCCCAGATAGAGACCAGTCTATAGTGGGTATGTAGTAATCAGATCCATCTCGACTCGTCCAGACAGAGGAAGGCGGTCGAACAGAGGATGGTTTTTCGATATCGCTATGGTTGCCATTTTCTCCGTTTTCTTTCGTTGCGGATGAGGGAGGAGAATAGTCTTGCTGAGCAGCAAGAAAGTTACTGCGAAGGCTGTTTGTGAGTTCGAGATTCGAAGCCGCACCGGGTTTTCTTATGATGGAGCCTCCGGTCATGATATTCCTGCAAGAAGAATTAATAATCTGACATGCAACAAGAGAAAAAACGAATTGGAAAAGGCTTACGAGGTGGAAAGAATCAATCGCGTCATTTTGACAACAGCGATCGTGGTAGAGGAGAGTCGGAGTCGGTTTGTAATGCGCGTTGAGGAGAGGGGAAATGCAATGCGTATCTCTCCAGAAGAGTCAGTTATGAATTGACTGCGCTGGGGTAGATACTGTAGTGTAGGTATTTAAGAATAGGTAATGAGAATGAAACGATTGATCGGAATTATATACAAAGAATGAGTATGCTGTCTGGAGTGTATGCTTCACTGTACAACAAATTTTGACAATGGATGTCCCACAATCAACCCATCCATCCCACCATGCCCCCCACCAAAGAAAACTCCAAGGATTGTTCGTTAGCGCCACTGCTCAAAACACAATACCGACCCCCTGCCTAACCTAGCCTAGCACACATTGACATTGATATTGACCCGCACAACACTCTTAAAGACAAAGACTCTTCAGATTTATACATCTGCACAGATGGCCATCAAGTAAGCAAGCCTTATCTCCCAAGATCATAATGGTTCTATGATATTAATGCAATCTCAGCTACCTGATCCTGCTCTCGCGGCAGGGAAAAGTCGTATGTAGCAATCCTTCTGCCAAAGCTCTCTGGACACGAAGCTGAACCGCCCACCCACAGAGGCTTGCAAAGTGGTTTACCACACTGTCACCGAAGGAGAAGGCCAAGATCATTAAGGATGTCTCTCAACTCGTGCTGGCACGGCGGACGAGGATGTGCAACTTCCTCGAATACAAAGGTTGGAGGATTATGTAGAGATACGAAGCATCAACTGATTAATTATTCGCAGATTCAAAGATTGTCTATCGACGTTACGCCTCCCTCTTCTTCATTGCAGGATGCAACTCGACGGATAACGAACTCATCACCCTCGAGATCGTCCACAGATATGTCGAGCAGATGGACAAATACTACGGAAATGTGTGCGAGGTATGTTGGCGCCTATTCTCGTACCCCACCATTTATTCTGCTTATATACTGATATTCTTTTAGTTAGACATCGTATGTCATATCTCCTCTATTGCAAAGCTCGAGAATTGACAAGTCGCAGATTTTCAACTTCCAGAAAGCATACTTCATTCTAGACGAGTTACTGTTGGCAGGTGAAATGCAGGAAAGCAGCAAGAAGAACGTTTTACGGGTCATATCTGCACAGGACTCGATAGAAGATACGGAGGTAAGTTTCTGACAAGCTTGAACTCTTCCAAATTTGGTTTTCGTGGGACCTTTCCTTGCCGGGAGACTCGTGTCATTCTTCATACTGACACGTTTTACCTCTACCCCAGGTCGATGAAGAGGTCACGAAGATCATGTGAAGCAAGGCTCTTGTACATGTAATAATGATGAGTTGGGACTGGCGCTTGGAGTTTGGGGTCGTACATAAACTCAATGCATTTTCTACAACTTTCTACCTTCTGCTAATTCGGTACTTTTCTATGATTATAGATCGACGACGAACTTGTTGAGGGGCTTCGTAATGTTGGAATCCTTTAGACTTTCGTCCTTTCGACATATGCTTACCTTGACTTCCATTCCTGCTCTGTATTTCGATAGGCGTTTTGGGAAGGATGGAGTACTAGGGAGGACATGGAAAGACCTATTGTGGAATGACAACGGCCTTTGGAATGAATAAAATCGATAAGTACCTTTTCAGAAGGAACTAATTGTGCTGATCGTTGAACATGATGAGCGGAGCTGACACGAAATATCAAAATCCTAACCATCGACTCTAACACTGGTTTATATTCTGTCACCACAATGAGGATAGAACATAAGCCAAAAACCCCTCTTTCTATACTCCCTACCTATTTCTGTATTTTGCTAATAGCCTAGTACCTGCAACCTAAAATGATACCTTGGCGACGACTACTGGATTTGAGATGGAGGGACGACATGGGCTTGGAGGTCCCCTGGATACACCTGCCCTGAATCAAAGTCGATAACGAAAATAAGAAGGCAGTAACGATCTCGGAATTACTACATCCATGCAGTCATCTTCAAGCTCGGCTTTCTCCATATCCCTTTCGAAATCTGTCTTTCATGGTCTTATATTTTGTGAGGGGTTCTTCTCGGGAAAAGAATGCTTACTTCAAAATATAGTCATATGATTGCGGGTATTCTTTCTACTAAAGTATGGATTTAGCTCAGCGCCGGTTATCTTGGGGCGCACCTGCTGAATGCGTTTCTTTCACTCACCATTCCCATTGTACCCCGTGCTGTACTAACTGGTTGTTAACATCATCGGCCTTACTAATCTCGGACTAGCGCTTGTCGCAATCGGCCGCCCCAAAGGGACGATAAACCACCTCCACCTCCACCTCCACACCCTCACCTCATCCCCTTCTCATCCCCATCACAACCATCATCATCTCCTCACCCATTCTCGCCATGAATTTCACCACCTGCTAGACAATAGTCTAGCTTGAGAAACACTTGACACGTCCTCCGCAGCCAGCGGTTTGGAAGCGTCAATACTTGGTCTCTCAGCCTCAGCAGGAACAATTACACATCATCCCTTCTACCCATCAAGCGCTGCGTCAGCAGTCATCCCCAAGATAATATCTCATCAATTCCGTGCATTCACAAGACCTCAAGTTCCTGGCCGTCCGTTCTCCGAGTCTGAAGAGTCACCCTCACGGTTGTTATCTCTCACCAGATATATCCTCGGAATCGTTCGCCACACGCTTTTGCCTCTTCGATCGCGCATCAATCCTCAACACATACCTCATCCCGATCGCGTTGATAAGAATAAATCTAGGATCAGGACTCTCGAAATCAGCAAAAATGAAGTTCCTTCCGCTCCGCGATTTTGAGATGGTTACAAGCGCATTAAACTTTCAACATACGGACTGCCAAGTCATCGGCGGCTGTGACCTCTACACCACGAAAGCTGCTGGCTCCGATAAGAAGCTGTATCGGAATATCGAGAACTCTCTAGAGTCGCAATACGAATCGCTTCTCCGCTTGTCGGAATCCGTTTCACCCGAGCCTTCTGGACAACCGGCTTTGAACCTTTCACGGTCGAGCCCGTTCGGACCTTTGAGTCAAGTTTCAAGCCGTCGTACGTTCGCATACCTCATCGCCACGCTGAATGCAAGCCATACCGATTATGATTTCTCACACATCCTCAGGCCAGCTGATTTTCGCAAGGAGCGGAGCTTGAAGGCAGTCATAGGAAATATTGATTCAACACTTTCCAATCTGAGGCCAAGTGCAGGTATGACACTCCAAGTTCCACCGCAGACGAGCTATGCTACTACAGCATCTGCGCCTGCAACCAGCCAGGTTTGGGGCCCTAACATGTGGTCGTTGATCGACCAGGAGATGACTTTGAAGGAGTGTACAGTTTATTGTTGGGCCCCTCCGGATGATCCTTTTGATGGAGAAGAAGGTTCAATATGGAGTCTGAACTACTTCTTCTTCAACAAAGAGAGGAAGCGCATTGCTTATATTTATTTACGAGGGGTTCCTGTGATGAGTCATAGCCCGAGCCAACGAGTTGGTATATCGAAGAGAAGCCACAGCGAGTATGATGCCGGAGCCAACAAGCGTGCACGATACTGGTTGGGTGACCGGGCTGCTAATGTCACTAATGGTGAAGAAGCAGATCTGGAAGACTCCGGGACCAAAATGTGGAGCGATGAAGTTGACCCGGATGACGCTGACGTCCTCTTCGATGGAGACGACTTTTGCGATGATTACGAGGACGAAGCAGACGACGAATCTGACGAGCAAGATTATAAGGCTCCGGTTCGTGGCATGAGTGAAGATATCGTCGCTTCGATGGACATGGATTGAACAGAATGCCTAATGCGCTTTCACATGGCAGGCTTGTATGGGCCGCTGGCAATGGCCTTGCAGGTGCTGTGGCACATATTACCCCGTGTTTTGTTTCTTAAGAGTCCTTATGTATTATTGTAGCACTACGTGTCATTAGGCGCTCGTCGGTGTATCAATCTCTCGGTCGGTGAGAGCGGCTGGGGAAATGGCGTACAGGAATTCGTCGCGGTTAGTTGGCGTTCGGTGGCAGTGAAGCGGTATCAACGAGCACATTCAAGTACAGGAGCACGATAGTACAATATTAGCAATGATAATGTTTTCACCATTCTCGGGTTCATCCAGTCATGTGTGTCCACAGCCACTTTACCCTGAATTACAAGCACGTGAACTATTCCTAGGGCATCAGCGCCCAGAAATATAGGGGCAGTTGGTCTAATCATCTCCGATCCCTAACCCCAAGAAAGTAAGTGTCGCAACGTTCATCGCAGCGATGAGAAACCACAGAATCCAGCCGACGATCAAAGTTAGCCAGCTATTAGCCAAACTGACTGCTTGCGTTCTCTGCTCTACCCTCTCAGCATCAGTCGAGTTCAGAGTTTCAACTGTCACGATGCTTTCTCCCGCTTCAGTCTCCACCATCATATACTTATCAAAACTAGTATACCAAATGAGTGGAAAGATCAAAAATATCAACGAGATGGAAAGCACGACATTGCATCCGTTCAACGCAGCAGCCATACCGGAACGACCACAAGCAGCCGCGACAATAATCCCAGGTATAATCGCAATGGACCTCGTAAAAAGACGTCGATAGAAAGGCCGGAGTCTCCAATCGATGGCTCCTTCAGCGACTAGTTGGCCAGCCATAGTTGCTACAATCCCCGCCGTAACGCCGGAAAACAGCAGTGCGAGCGCAAACATCGTTCCAGCTACCTGCGAAATAGTGTGCACGAACAAGTCATACATGCTGTAGAGGTCTGCATCGTCTGACGCTGCTGAGAGGGAAGTCACGGCGATGATGAGGATTGCGGAGTTGATGAATATTGCAACGAGGAAGAGCGTGAGGCACAGCTCTGCGATCGAGTAGTTCATGCAGGATCGGATGGCTGAGAGTGAGGGCCTGTACAGCTTTGTCGTTGGGAAGTTGGGCGTCGCGGCTTCGCTGTAGCTTGAATGCTTGATATCGAAGTCGCGGAGGCGGACTTGGACAAGACTTGATCCGAGATAAAGTGTGTGTGGCATGAGAGTCCCGCCTAGGATTGCACAAGAGAGAAAGAGGCTAGATGGCTGTTAACATGTGCCAGATTGAGGGCTTGGAGGATGATAGATAGATAGCACTTACCCGTCCGAGACGAAGATGTCTTTTGAAGGGAGGTACCCTTTGAACACCTCCCCAACAGTGCCATTTTTGATAATGGAAAGCTCTATGCAGAAGCATGTAAACGTGCCCAACACAAACCCAGTGATGAATACTTCAAATAGCCGGATGCCTCTTAGCGACCCATCTGGTCTGTAGAACAAAAGGGTGAAAAGAGTGTCTGCGATTGCTAGCCCACAGCCAGCCACCAACGGGATTTTAGGAATGAGTATATTGATAGCAATAGCAGTTCCAATCACAGAAGACATATCGGTGCATACAATCGAGGCCTCGGCGATAATCCAAGAGCTGATATTCAACCAACGAGGCAAATATAGCCGGTTCATCTGAGCGAGATTAAGTCCTGTCACTGATCCAAGCTTGATCGACATAGCCTTCGGCCGGTTAGTAAACAGCTTGCTATGGAAGTTCTCTTCATTGTTAGACATACTTGGAGATATATGGCGATTACATTTGAAACCAGTACCATAAATAGGAGCTTGTAGTGTAGTGCCTTAGACGAAATTGCCGTCTGGTAGTTGTCGGGATCAATATAGGCAACGCTGATAAGAGCGCCTGGTCCCATAAACTTTGCAAACTTGACAAAAGTAGTGGCGAGTCGCAGGACTTCATGTTTAGCAAAGGGCTTCTTGAAGCTAGAGGTAAATGATGCCAGATGAAGTCGAGCTGGGAGACTGTGAGCTTCAACCGAGACGTTTACATCATTTGCCTTTTGCTCAAAAACCGTGTTATGAGTTTTCTCGGGGAAATTTTGTGGGGGTGTCCGCTGAGGCTCGTCCTTGACAGGGCTTTCTTGGCTGAATATGAATGTCATTTTCTCAGAGATATTATGCGAATAGAGAGAGGAATAGGGAGAATGTAGAAGCTTTTCGAGTACATTTTCAACGCCTCCATCTTATGTCAGGTTGAAAGAATGGGCTGAAGATGCTTTGGCATCTGATAGTTCCAGATCGGGAGATCATTGGCAGGACGGGGCCAACCCATGGCTCTGAAAGGGAAAGACAACGCGCACATTCCGGCAATGTGAGGTGTTGAAACTTCTGTCCCAATCACCTCTTCAGCCGCCGCGGGATGCCCTTTGGGGGGGTATACTTCGAACAAGGTCTCCTTTTTGAATACCCATGAAGGTCGGAGTGAAGCTGGAATCTAATTGATCTGGTAACGTGCTCGTGTACCACAACATGAAGCACGACAGACCAAAGCAACATATGCGTAAAGCCGACGCTGGCCTCAATTTACAAGCCTGAAGGGTGCTTGATTCAAAACGTGGAAAAGATTCTGTTCGTTGCCATGCACCATCTTTGTGAATAAGACCTCTGTAAATGAGGCTTGCTCTTCTCTCTCAAGAGTTAAAGTACCACCAGTACCTAGATTTTCAGCAGCTTGCTTCATATCGCGCGGTCACTTGAGGGAGCGAAGAACAATATTCAACCTAGAGCGGTGAATAGGACCAGATCTGAAGAGTACAAAGTAGATTGATTCAGCACCAAAAGTCATGGCTTCTTTCTTTTCATTCCAAGATCTCTTAGGGAGTGGGAAGACTCAACGCGGTCGTCGTCGAAGCTTGAGCTTAGAAGGTCCGTGCACGGTTTCTGTCAACCATTCTCTTCATGTCTCACAACTATGCCGTGCAAAGGCAAGAAGTACTTGCCTTTGCTCTCTTCTTTACTCCTCCCAACTTTCAAAGGAACGTTGGGATCTACAATCTTCTAGTAAATCTCATATTACTTCTCTACCTCGATATCAAGCTTCGAATTCAGGGCAATCCCAAGTGACGTCTACCCATTCTCTATTTTTTTTAATCTGCACACTCAGCCTCATCCTCCAAGATGGTCGACGTGGATACCGTCTGCTTCAATGTTGCGGCCTTCATCAGCGGCCTGTTCGTCTTGGAGAGAGCTGCCGATAAGTTTGTGGACCACACAGCAAAGCTGGCAGGGCATTTGCGAGCCCCTCCTGCTTTAATCGCACTCTTGACAGCTGGAGCAGAATGGGAAGAAGTTATTTTGATGTCCCAAAGGCACAGACAAGAAGTTCTACTAACCCTTGCCAGCTCGCAGTAGTAGTTGCAGCTATCTCTCAGCACCAGTCCCCCCTTGCAATGGGAAATATCCTCGGATCTTCCATATCCAACATAATCGGGGCTTTCGGGCTTGGTTTGATATTCTCTCCGGTAGATTTATCGTTCGACATGAGCTCGAAAATCTACACGACTATACTACTAGCCTTGAACTCGTTCTTTGCACTGTATATCCTCTTCGGGCAAGTACTAGGGAGATTTGGTGGCGCTATATTGATTGCTACATTCATTATCTATATTTGTAGCATCGCGTGGGCCATCTACAAAGGTATTGTTAACCCACCTGAAGAGGATGACACCGATTCCGAGAGCGACTCAGACGTAGGATCCGACGACTACGTTACTCTAGACGTTCAAAGGCCATCACAACGCAGCCAACACTCGCATTCAACCAGTACAATCTCCCTACTCCACCTTGAAGCAACCCAACTTACGTCTCCCGGATCTCCACCTCTATCCAGGGAAACCTTCATCTTTCCCCGCGCAAGCAGCGACTCTCCGCACCCCACTAGCAAAACCCAGAAACTGCTACACTCACACTCACACTCACACTCCACAGCCTACTACCTCCTCCACCTGACCTTCTCCGTCCTCGCGCTCTCGTTGTCCGGATACATCCTCTCGCACAGCATAACCACGCTAGCCACCACCCTCTCCCTATCCAACTCCCTCCTCGGCGTAACACTCCTCTCCCTCGCCACCACGCTCCCCGAGAAACTCGTAGCCGTGTTCTCCGTCGCACGCAGCCAGAGCGGAGTCCTCGTTGCAAATACAGCAGGATCTAACATATTTCTTCTTACGCTTTGTGCCGGGGTGTTGTTCCTGGCTGGGGATCTGGAGAGTTTGCAAGTTAGTGGAGTTACGACCTTTGAGGTTTTGTGGATGTGGGGTAGCAGTGTGCTGTTCTGGGTTGTTGTTATGGTGGGTGGGAAGAAGTGGATGGGATGGGGCTTGCTTGCGCTCTACCTTGCTTTTATCGCTTGCGAGTTTACTCTAGAAAGAAGATAGATGGATTTGTTGATGTCTGCGTCCAGCCTAGCAGTAGGGGTAGCCCGAATCTGCTCTCTCAGTCTGCACCACTCCAACAATACTACATAATAGTTCTTGTCCATGTCTAGGCGGTCATGTCACTTGACATAAGTCCGGGCGTGCGGCGTTCTCTTCTGTTGCATTTATATTTCACGAGGCGAAGTTCTGAACAACATATTGAATACAAATTTGCATTCGAAATATTTCATCTGTAACGACTGTGTAACAACATCTCGAAAGACATTATATGGTATGTATAATCAAGTCCCATGAGGAGGTCCAAAACGATAGCGTAGGAAGCATTGTCGCCGGCCGCCTCTGGTCCATTACGCCGATCCCAGCGATAGCGCAAAACATTTTCGCTGTCGAGGGCTTGTTGCCCTCGAATGATAGCATAAATAAACGCTCAATGGGTATCATCGCTAAAAATCAAATCAAACTCAAATGCAAGACATCTCACAACGCAGAAGGTTGAACTTCTCGCATCTCGCAATTACAACAAGGAGATCAACCTCCGCGGAAGAATCCCCACCCCAATTCATCGTTCCATCTGTTGAAGTTTACTCCACTCCTCGTCTCCATGGCATGATGTGGGGGCCTATCTGCTCCACCACATCCGTCCAAAGCCTCGCTGGCGATGCTCACGCCGAGCAGCCCCATCTTGGATCTCGTTGGCCTCGCTGGCAGAGCTGCCACCAGTATGGATTTTGTTGCTTGGCTTGTTGCCTACGGTCTTGAGCAAGATCGTCATTACGAAACTGCTCAAGATGCTCAAGCAAAGTATACCAATCATGGTCAAATTGCTCTTTCGATACTGGTGTGGGCCCTTTTTGGAATCTTCTGGCCAGCCGGTGTACAACGCATAGGTTGTCATGACACTGCCTAGGTTGCCTAGTCCAGAAACCAGAGCAGCGGCAGATGCGACGCCGACTTCACCATGCCGTCGTTGGAAGATCTCGTTTGTCCAGGTCATACAGATAGGGACCGTTGGCCCCAGTCCAAACCCAACCATCAGGAGACCACCATACCGAGCCCAGGGGCGAGACACCGGAGCGAATGTGGTGGTGAGCAAGCCAGCGATCTGAATGCAGACTGCTGCGGAGAAGAAGATCGCCCGGTGATGGTGGAAGCGATCAGAAATAGGGGTCACTAGTAGAATCGCAATGAGATCCATCTAAATCGTTAGCGACGTTCAAGCTTCTGGGAACAACTCAAGCTTACGATCCAAATAGGTGCAAACAGCAAACTAAGAGTGACCCCAGAGAAATTTGGGTTGATTCCAGAGATTATGACCGTCCCATAGAGTTGCGTCCCTATACCGACACCAACAACCCCGAAGTACATGAGAATCAAGGGCCAGAGGCGCCAATCAATCAGCACCATGGCCAAATCTTTCACGGTCCATCGTCTTGGGTGATACACTCGTGTTAGGTCACGATAGTGGACCTCAGCATCCTCACCAGTCAAAACAGGCGGGGTTGCAGGCAGCCATTTGAGGAGACCACTTCGAATTCGCGGCTCTCCAGGCGGCAGGGGACGATCGGGCAACCACCACAATAACACAAATCCTAATACGATGGCACAAAGACCGTAAAGGAGGAACATCCACTGGAACCCGACCAATCCACCCAATCCATCCATCTTCTGGAAGCCTGCGGACACTAGACCTACTACAGCTGCCGATACTTGAGCCGCGGTGAAGTACTGCCCGATTCGCTTTCCGGTCCGAGAAGGAGGGTAGAATAGAGTTAAATAGTATGCCATACCTGGCCACATGCCCGCAATCACTACGCCTAGAAGAAAGCGGAGGAAACTTCCGGAAGTCAATAACGGAAAATAGATTTGGAATCGTGGCAAATGACTCACAGGAGACTCCAAGCAGCCTTGACAGCGGCGAAACACGCCCCAATTATTCCAACAGCAAGGACAATTCTCGACATCCATACCCTTGGGCTGAGTCTTGTCATGACTAGGTTGGACGGGAAGTCGAAGAGGACATAAGCGACGTAGAACAGGGCAAGAGCGGTTGACGTTTGCTTGGCTGTTAAATGCAGGACTTGTTCGAGATCGTGGCCTGCAGATTTGTTCATGGTCTGTGCCAGGCCGACATTGGAACGGATTGCAGAGCAGAGGAAGTACAATATCCAAAAAGCTGCCATTATACTGTTAATATAGATACTAATTGAAGAAAATCTGGTATCATACCTGGAATGATCCTGCGATCAATTTTCCTATAATATTTTGTCAATAGGAATCCATCACCAAATAGATCGAATGGCCTTACTTGTAGACCCTCTCAATCCTGGCAATATCAACATCATCTTCAAATTCTTGCCCGGCTTCCTCAGGCTCTTTGAAAGAAACCGCCTGACTGCCCGAGGTCTCGGGCTCGGGATGTTCATGCACCCCAACGATTTTGTCATCCCCAACGTCTGCCATATCAACTGAGTTGCAATGGAAGTGCTTGCTACCAGCTAATACCGAGCGTCCAGTCCAGATTCAAGAATTGCAATTTTCAATTTGGAAGCAACAAGAATGACTTGAATAGAATGTGGTTTGGAAGAGGAAGAAAAATGGTGAGGTTTTTTGTGGGTGTAAATTCTAGAGCGGGGCCGACAGACAGCTTCGACCCCGCTTGCCCAACTTTGTCTAGTCCCCCCTTTAATTGCAGGGGGAGCTTCAGCTTCTCCGAATACGGAGGCTTTCAATACTCCAATAATTGTAACTTCTTTTCTCAACTAGATAGGTAGATTTCGAGCCGTGGAGAACCCCCTCCAGATATGAGAGCCGAAATGGTGGGGGGGACTGATCCTCAAGATGGAAGGCATGACAGCTCGCAACCCTTGAGCAAGACCCCAAGATGTATCACCGTCTCACAACACCACCTGCAAATATGTTTGTATTAATCTTATATTGGTATACTTTTCGGTATTACGCGTGGTTCAAACAGCCCCTGTAACCTCGGCTCTATCAAAAGGTGTATGTCTCAATTCCTCTAGATGAATCAACACGAAGTTAGGCCGCTCCCCCCCCCCTTCTTCCAATTCAACCCGCAGACATCGCTTCCCCATCTGTCTCGCAAGACCGCCCATCTTCAAACTCCAGCCCAGCCACCTACCAGCCGAGAACGCCACAAGGAGATTCATCACAGATAGTTCCACGAATAGGCATCCCTCCGTATGAGGATGTTGTCCAGCACGGAAGGGCAACAAGCATAAAGCCGTCCTGACGAGAGAATGGGACTTGCTCCTAGTCTCCAAGCTATGAAAACAAAGTAGACAATTTCCTTTCGCGAGTAGAGCGAAGGATAAGCGTTGGTCGGATTGTGTAGATACCACCCGATTCTCCGGTTTAGATTTGCATGATTCATCCCAAGGAGATAGATAGATAACTCATGGCAGCTCATATTGCAGAGAAGAGTATCTCGTGCGGTAGCATACGATAGACTGACTACCCACACGCAGAAAAGCGACGGAAGGTCCAACTCCCTCGGCCATCTGTTTTGGGGCATCCAGAGTCTGCTGTTCAAATCATTTGGATTTTCGCGGGCTCTACTTGAATAATGTATTAGGCATCATTGGAACTGAAGGTATGAATGTTGGCATAGTATTAAACTCCCTCTGGATACATTAAATCAACCAAATGACAACTGTGTGTATGCTAGAGTTCAAGGACTTCGGTACCAAACTTTTGGGACTCTTATGTGATTTCAAAACACCAGTTGTTGCTCTAAAAACCAAAGTAAAATGAAAAACTACGCGCTTCACATCTCGTGGTTGCCCTACCGCTAGAGTAGGAGAAGATGTATATATCGTGGTGCCGAGTTGGAAAGCAGAGTAGATAGGTTAGCCTATCAATTGAAGAACCATCAAGTCTCAGTAAATGAACAATATTTTCATTGCAACCTGACATCTAACAGATATCCGTTTGTACTTTGCTCCTCAGATGAAATTTTAATAATATAATTGAATAGGGTGATATATGCTCGAGATTGTTTACACTTCATCCTGCCTCAGGACTGAAGCGAACTAAAAGGGGAAAATGTCATGCAATTTGTCTATTATTGTACAACCAATTCACAGAAAGAAGCGATCCTTATAATTTGTCTTCCAAGAGAAGAATGTCCAGCGACGCCGTCTACGCCCAATGCTAATGCAACCTTATTGCCATCCGTATGCTAGTGGTCCATCGACTAACTCCAATAACGACCAACCAATCTGCAAGTAAAAACGAGAAATGAAGTGTTACAAGGAGATTTACATCATAGCTTGCGGAGCTTGAGCCTGTCCCATTCTTTGACCGACAATAGTCTGCAAATTGTTGAGTTGCCGCATTACTAGATCTTAAATTAGCAATGCAAAAATATATGGAAGGTCGATGGTTTGTTGGTTTAATAGATCGGAAGGGAAAGGAGCTTGGAGCATCGCTTACATTCGGCCGTTGACTGTTGCTGCGAGTCTGCATTTCTTCGTAATTCGTCGTTTTCAGCTCTTAATGTCGCGGCCTCTGCACCTAACCTCGCCACCTCTGCCCGCATTTCTGCAACGCCGTCGCTTTGTCCAGGGCCTCTCTTCCTTTTCATCCCAGCTCGCTCGCTTCCATCATCCTCGGTTTCATCTGCCACATTCTCTAACTGGCCTGCATCTGTATGTACGCGGCGCAAATGTTCGTTCAAGTTCTCCTGGCGCGAAAAGCCCTTGCCACTATGTCGCTTGCAATTAGGGTGTGGGCAGTTGAGTTGTTTCCTTGGACCGCCATGGAGATTATGGACTTCTCGTTGATGCCGAAGGAGACCCCCCGAGTATGTAAAACCTGGTAGCTTTTCACAACCATCAGCAGGACATTTATAAGGTCGATCGTGCTTGTCCATATGCTAGAAAACAGATTAGCTACGCTTTGAGAGATATTGTTATGGGGAAATCGTAATCACTGACCTTAGACCATTCGCACTTTCTGCTGAACGACTTTGCATCTTCCGTACATGCCGCCCATGTGCAAATAAATCGACCATCTTGTCCTTTTGTCACCTCTCTATCGGGCTTGGGAATCGGTCTTGATCGGCCTGGGCTCGGCGCGTCAGAGTCTTCTTTCTGTGGCAATTCTGGCATCTCCATGTTTATTCCAGTGGTTGGGTCGACGATGCCTTGGGTGTGGTAGGGATGTTCGGATAGGGGAGAAGGCGGTGGATACTGGTGGTGCTGGAAGTTGTTATCATCTTGTTCTTGAGGCTGCTCGTGCTGCATCATCGCTGGGTAGGTTGCTAGAGTCCGAGAAGGCTCGTAGGAGAGCGACATGGTGGAGTTTACAACTGAAGGATAGTCGTAGTATGGAGAGGTAGAAGCCGATAAGGGAGTCAAGGTAGCAGTAGCAGGCGATCGAGGGTATTGTGGCTTATTGTTGTGGCGAGAGGACTCGTAATATTGACCCTGCTGTTGCGCGTGAGTTTGGCTTGGGTTGCGATTACTTTCAAAGATGTCGTTGCCTGAAAAATCTGGAATCACAGATGCCGAGCGCTTGGCCACATTCAGATTAGCGCTGTTTGGTACAAGTCGTCTAGGAGCAAGCGCATATTCAGCTGCGCGCGTCGCTTCATTTGTATTTGTACTATTCGAGTAGGCATCGAGATCGAGGCAACCATGGGCATGGGCTGGTGACATGGCTGTCGTAACTATTATATTGTATCGATCAGTTAGTCACATGTCTTCCTGCAAGGCTACCGTACTGTAGGTACCTGCTTGGCCCAAAATAGAAAAAAGGGTGACTCACTGTTGTGCGGCCCCGCGCTGCGCATACTCGATGGCGCAGTAACCGTAGCAGTATCTGCCTGGCCGAGCTGGTTGTACCTCAGAGTATTCGGAGTCTGACCCATCATTGGCTGCGCAGTGTGCGAGTAGAGGGGGTAAGCTTCATCTAGCGGGCTCGAGGTCGAAGTCCAGTCATGCCGAGATATGTTCAAATTGGAGAGGTGACCGAGACTTTCTCTTTTCACAACCGGGGGTTGTGCTTCTGCGGGTCGTTAGTTCTAAAGTAAATAGGTAGCACCGGTGAATATGGCTCGATAACGCCTCTCAAAGCAAATATTTGGTGAATGGCCCAATCTAAGTGGTGGAAATAGAGTAGGAGGCTAGGTATTAAGCACACTGCAGGATTGGGATTGGGGTGTCTGTTATGAAATTCACGAGAATTCACTTACCAGTTTGTGTATAGTAGTAGTCTTGCGGACTATGATGCAAAGGTGACCGGTGCTCTCGATGTTGGTTTGGATGACGCCCTTGCCCCTGGGAGTTTCGAGGAATCTCGAGGACTGGCGCAACAACGAACATCCAGCAGACTCCCCATAAGACCAGCAACGATGGCTTCACATCAGCCCACGGCCAAGTCGAATTCAATGGGCGTTTTCCACCAGGCCATTCGAAGAACCAGCCTGATCCGAAGAGGGAACATAACCGACTAGTCATCTCGCTGAACCTCTCTCCAGGACATGGATCAGAATCATCGCCAGTAAAGATCAGGTATTCGTAAAGGAGGAATAGGTTGTGGCTGATCATCGGTGAGTTGTTCCAGGAACCTTTGGAGCAATGTGCTGAAGGGTGCCTTGACAATTGTATACATGCTTTGAATGCTCGAACAAGTCTTTGATACAGAGAATACAAATCCAGGGGCTTAATGCTGTCAAAATGTAGGTCGCTGGGTGCAGAGTTGTAGCTGTGCCGTTGATACAAGGAAGGCTTCTGGTGTCTTTAGTCCTATTAGTCTCAACTGCGAATAGAGCCTAACGAAACGACAAGTCCAAGACATAGGAACGAACCCACGAGGCATAGCACCAATGAAGGCCCGAGTACCTAGGCACAAAAGAGTGTATGGAATGAATATGCAACTCACTTGCTAGGAAGATACACCGTCGTATACGCCTTCAAGCTGCCGATGGAGGATGGGCATTCGAACATCTTTACAGAAGGTTTATCAAGTCAGAGCACTTACTATCTTAAAGAATTCCACAATATCGATATCAATAAAAAAAGGAATCCCCACCCCCAGAAAAAGCTATGACTGTGTGGGGGAACGGGAGACTGTGCCTTGCTCGTAGTCCCGGCAGATGATATAGAAAATAATGATAGGAATAAAATTGCGATCCAACGTGTGCATATTAATAAAACAGATCCTTCTCCCTCCGCCATGATAACACGGCATTTGGGAATCCTGGGCGTCAGAAACACTGGACAAGGCTCCCACTACGACCTCGTAGTTCACCGACAGATGGGGATGCAGAATGGGGGCCGTTGGGGGCCATAGGGGGCAGGAACAAGCGCCAGGATGACTGAGACCATCACGAACCATCCACGAAATGTGCAACATCGCAGCTTATGCGAGCAATGATCGGTGTGAGATCCTCAGAGTAGGGCTGCAGAGCGCACATCTTGGGTCCAAAACAGCGTGGAGTCAAGCATCCGAGGGCCCGCGAGGCTGGACCTCTGGCGGATAGCCATGTTGTCGCACCGAACTGACCGAATAGGAGGACAGGCTTGTATCATCATATCTGCAGTGTGGGTGGGACTTGAAGAAGCGACTGTTGGTTCGGCGTGCACTGCCTCTTGCGTCTCCGAGCTGGAAAGTCTTCACCGTTGTAACTCGGCAGTGCTGGTGATTGGGGGGGGAGGGGAAATTGGGGATAGGGGATGGAGATGGAGACGACGACAACTTTATGTAGAGAAGATGTAGAGCAGAGGTCAGCTTCAACGCGATTTATTTTCCTGTCGTTATCTATGTAGGTACTCAGGCATTCTTGTTGCCGCCAGGCTCGCATTTCTGAACGTCGTCCTCAGGCGATCAGAATAGAACAGTACAGGGCAGGTACCTACAGTAACCGTTGCGCACGTGATCGAATGTTGACCGATATCATGGCCAGCCATCACAAGGCTTGCATGGTGCATATGCCGGAGAGAGGACACTTCGTTCGTGGAAAAAAACGCCCAGTGTGATAGTTGAAGGAGTAGGTACAGCACAGCACAGCACGGTACAAAACCCGTATACTGACACAGCACAGCTTGTAGCAGATTCTTCTTCGTATTGGAGGCCGCGACCTTGTTTCGTATCTCGGTCCGTCCCTTAAGAGCTTACTTTCTACTCTAGAAGGGGTTATCAGAACTCTAATCTTACACTGCCCAAAGCTCCAAGCCTCCTCCTCGGGCCTGCCCTTAAATTTCAAATATCTCCCCCACTCCTTCCCCCCCACCACGTCTGTTTTCCACCAGATCCAATCGCCAACCTTCCCAGTTTTTCAAACCCCTTTTCACTTCCTTGACTCGCTCAATATGCTTCTTAGCTTCCTCCTCCTGCGCAAGTCTAAAAGCGTCCTCATCAAAGTCGAGGTCTCCTTCATCTTCTAGTAGAGCATCGTCAGCCCCCGAAGTACCTCCTGTGATTGCGTTGAAACCACTGGAGAGGAAATCGCCAAATCCTTTCCCTCCATGAGGTATACTTCTTCTCCTACTAGGAGACAGACTTCCCCCTAGATCAACATCCGTAAATCTAGCGCCGGGACTCGTAATGCCGGCTCCTTCTTCCCCTTCTAATTCTCTCCTTCTGTCACGCCAGACCCCGCGACGAAGTTCGTGAACCTCACTCTCCAAGTCGCGGACTTTTTTCTCTAAGCGCTGACGCTCTTCATTCTCGAGCTCGTCAACGCCCTCATCATCAATACCCTGAGCATCACGCTTACGTGATCTCTCCCGCTCCTCTTTCAAGCGGAGATTCTCATTTTCGGTTCCAGCTATCCGGGCTCGTAGTTCAGAAGCATCTTTCTCTGCCTTTTCCCGTTCTTTCTTTTGGGCTTGGAACCGAGCATCGTGTTCTTTATGTAGAGTTGCGAGAGTTGCGACTTTCTTCTCCAATGCATCGACTTTCCTCTGTAGTTCGTCACTATGGGCCTTCGCTTCCCCTGCCTCTCGTTCCAAAGTTCTTAATTTGGTCTCTGCTGAAATGCGCTCGCTCCCTTCCTTGACAGCCTTCTCGGTCGTCCGATCCAGATTCTTCTTCAAATCACCCAACTCCCGCTGCGCTACGACCGCAGAGCGTTCACTCCTTGCTAACTTCTCCTCTAAAGCGGAAATTTGTTCTTTGACTGAGGCGCCAGAGTTAACCTTGTCGAGATGGGCACGGAGGTTGGAGATTTCGATCTCCATAGATTCGATGGTAGAGGATTTAGCTGCTAGGGCAGCTTGGTGGTCTGCTGGTGCATTTTGAGACATAGATGGAGAAGAGCCATGCCGCGACACTCTTGAAGATTGTGCTTGCAGTTGTGTATTCTGGCGGTGGAGGGCTGCGATTTCCGTTTTCTAGCCATCAATCAGCAACCAATAATAGCCATACTTAACCTTTGACATACCAGTTTCTCTAACTCCTGTGATGATCCGGAATTTAAAGAGCTTTCCTTCTTTGGAGTAGAATCATCTTCTGCCTCCCGCAACTCCTCGAGCTCCTCCTCCGCTTTCTTCCATCTTTTCTCTCCATCGATAGCCTCCTTGGCCAACCTCTTGTTCTCCTTCTCCAGTTCATCGATCTTAGTTGCCTGCTTACGGTATATATCCGGCGCCGTGTCTCCTTCAGGAGAGAATCCAAAATTGGGTGACGTGGGACCGGGCGCGGAACCTAAACGAAACGACGAGGAGCGCATCTTCGATTGGACGGATAGTGACTGTTTTCGTTGATGAGATGAGCTGTTCAGCTCCGTGAGCTTCTCTGCAGCGTCATCTTTGGCCTCTCCATCCTCTGTAGGCTTCGCTTCCTCATCTTGAGTTGCTGGCTCTGGGGTAGCAGGCGCGTCTTCGGCTTTGGAGGATTCTGCAGGCGCAGACTCAGGTTTATCTTCTTTTTTTGTGCTTGTCTTCTTCTTGCTTTTCTTTTTCATCTCCTCCACCTGCAATCCATCGTGTCAGCATCTCTCCATACCCAATCCTAAATCCGGAGCTCCAATAAGGGAGGAAGGGGGACACATACACGTTTCTTCGCCGCAGCAAGCTTCTCCGCCTTGGCTTTTTCTTCGTCTGCCATGATTGCTGGGAGATAGAATTGTATCGTGTGCGGGGTGACCAAGAAGGTGACAGGGTTTTGTGAATGAATATGGGTGTTCTTGACAGCTATGCTATTGTATGTCAATATGACCCGCCGCGATGCATCCCTGCAAATCGCTAGATCGCATCGCGCCTGTGCCGTACTGTACTTAGGTGTGCCGCTAAGAGGCCCGAGGTCCATTTCGTGGGGGGTTCGTCATAAGCTTCACTACCAGTCTTCCAACAACAAAAGCTGCTCTCCTTCAAAAACAAGCCATTGACCTTCCAGAATACATCACAAAATGGCAAACTCCTCTACCTCGAATCTGAACCCAAATTCGAATCCAAATCCGAATCCAAATCTCACCCACCACCTTAGCGACCCCTCCCTGACGCCTATCATTTCCTCCAGCACCTCGAATCCCCAGAGCCAAGCTCTGACAGAGCTCACGAGCACGGCACTCACAGCCTACGACTACGCATCCCGTCTCGGTCTAGGTGTTCCTCAAAGAATTAGTAAGTACCTATTTATTAACCCCTTAACATTCCATCTATAACTTAATGAATCTACCTCTCATCTACCCCCAGCCCTCTTACATCATCTCAAAGCCTACTAACTTCCCCGCCTAGTGATCGAATCCACCTCCCCCGGCCCCCTAATCCTACATTCCTACCTCAACCCCCCATCTCCCCAGCCCCGCTCCCTCCACCCCACCGCCATGAACAGCATTCTCGAGACGGCACGCGAAGGCCTACGTCCCCTAAGTCGCGACACCACTACTCCTACCGAAGACCCCGAGACCTCCGCCGAGATACAAACCAACGGCACAGATACCAGTAGCTCGCTGGTAGAAGAAGATAATGGTAGCGAGGCGACCAATGCTGCAAATGCGCCGCCATTGTTGATAGGTACCGTAGTAGCGAGGACCGCGGAAAGTGCGGGGGATGCGAGGAGGGCTGCTGCGCGGTTGGAAAGGGTGGGAAGGGAGTTTCAGCGGGAGTGGGTGCTGAGGGACGATAGCGATGAAGGGGGAGAAGAAGGAGAAGGTTGAGGGCAGGAGGGATGCATGGGACGAGAACAGGAAATATAGCTCCTTACGGTGGGGAATAACGGTCGAATACGCCTTTTGGCACCAGGATTGAAAAGGTTCCGAGAAATGTGGCGTCAAACAGGCCTTGTGGACGTCAAATTGGATATAGATAATGTAATCGTTAATTTTGGGTAGACAGACGGGAAACTTGTTGCATAGTCAAGTCTGATGCATATATTCTGGAAGAAGTGGTGGATATAAAGCAGTCTGCCTGGTGGCAATATAACCTAGCACCCCTAGATATTACCGTATGATACACTAGAATTTAGTCAGTGCACATCAAACCACCAAATGAATGATACTTTTATCAAATCATGTTTCATTCATTTTCATTTTCTCCAACATCTATATCTTGCGAAGCGGTAAAATTTCATGACGAGCGCCCGCTCTATTGCCTAGCTGAATTCGAAATGAGTTAGATCAACTGCTGAAAAGCACGGTTGATAGGCGAACGAATGTTCGGGACATCCTTCCAGAAGTTAACAGTCGCAACAGCGCGCTTACTGATTCCTTCGGGGGTGAATTCAAACTTCTATTAAGGGGTCAGTATTGCGACGGAATTCAGCCTTTCAGTACATACCTTGTATACGTCCTTGTAGGCACCGCTAGCACCGAATCTGTTGAGACCAAATTGCTCGTGGGAGTATCGCTCCCAGCCCATGGTTGACATGGCCTCAACGGACAGAGATGGGATACCGTCTGGCAGAATGCTGAGTCGGTACTCCTTGGTCTGAGCATCGAAGACCTCAAAACATGGAATAGACACAACACGAGCGTTCAAGTTGTGGTTGTCCTTTAGGTACTTGACTGCATCAACGCAGATGCATACCTCGGAACCAGTGGAGACGAGGGTGATGTCGGCCTTCTCAGGCTCATGCACGACGTAACCACCCTTGATTGCGTGAGCGAGGGTCGAGTTCTCGAGGTGAGGGAGGTTTTGACGGGACAGAGCAATGATGCTAGGAGTGTGCTTGGAGGTCAATGCAATATAGTATGCTGCGCTGGTCTCATTGCCATCGGCGGGACGCCAAACCATGCAGTTAGGGAGAGCACGGAAATGGGCGAGAGTCTCAATGGGCTGATGTGTAGGTCCATCCTCACCGAGACCAATGGAATCGTGAGTGGCAACCCAGATAACACGGACTTGAGATAGTGCAGAGAGACGAACAGCTCCGGCAGCATAGGAAACGAAGTTCAAGAAAGTACCGCTGTATGGGATGACAGTTCCGTAAGCAGCAAGACCGTTCATGATGGCACCCATGCCGTGTTCACGTACACCATATCGGATATAACGTCCAGACCAGTCACCAAGACCAAGGGACGGGGGCTGGAAATCAACAGCCTCCTTCCATCTAGTCAAGTTGGAGGAGGTCAAATCGGCAGAACCACCCATCAACTCCGGAATTGCAGCATGGATCTTTTGAAGAACAATCTCAGAAAGCTTTCGGCTTGCAACAGCAGAATCTGCTGGCGAGTATACTGGCAAATTCTTCTCCCAGCCTTCTGGAAGCTGACCAGACAAGCGGCGCTTGAGGTCAGCGGCTTCGGCCTTGTGAGATTGGGAGTATTTCTCGAGCAACTGGGTCCATTCTTGCTCTTTGGCGGCACCTTCTGCGCCGTGCTTGTGGTACAAGTCATAGACTTCCTGGGGAACAACAAACGTCTTCTCGGTATCAAAGCCAAACTTCTCCTTAAGTTGCTTGATATCAGGGGCCTTGAGAGCAGAGCCGTGAACACCACCAGTACCTTGTGCTAATGAGCCGAAACCAATGGTTGTTCGTAGCTTGATCAAAGATGGCTTGTTCTTGACACTCTGGCATTTCTTGATTGCTGCCTCCATTGCCTCCAAGTCATGGTCACCGTCCTCAACAATCTCCGTGTGCCAGCCATAGGCTTCAAATCGCTTGATGACGTCTTCAGTGAAGGAGCAATTGGTGTCGCCATCAATAGAGATATGGTTGTCATCATAGATGGCAATCAAGTTACCAAGTTGCAAATGACCAGCAAGAGAAGCAGCTTCACTAGCAACACCCTCTTGCATGCAGCCATCTCCCAAAAATGTGTATGTGTAGTTGTTGATCAATTCGAATCCGGGCTTGTTGAATTCGGCAGAAGCGTGGTGTTGAGCAATGGAAAGACCAACAGCGTTCGAGAAACCTTGGCCAAGAGGACCTGTGGTGACTTCAATGCCATCGGTATCGTGAGCCTCAGGGTGACCAGGGGTGATGCTATCTATGGACTGAGGAAATAAAGGATTAGCAACCGAGCTTGATTTGGGTTTATAGACTATACATACCCGGAAAGCTTTGATATCATCGATAGAAATCTTGTACCCAGCAAGGTGAAGGAGCGCATATTGAAGCATGCAGCCATGGCCGTTGCTAAGAGGTTGTTAGCCGGTCGGGTGGCAAAATGAATAACTATTTCTTGCGAGCAGCTTTTGATGTTTCTACGGCTCGCAAAGCTTCTGGTAGATACAGCAACAGTTTTATTTGATAGTCAAGTAAGGTTTGACGCAGCTGTCGTTCATTTTGAGAGCATATGGGGCTCGCTCCTCCGAGAAAGGCTTGTAGAATGCAAACTCTGAGATGGCAAGATTGAAGTAGACCAACTTACGAGAGGACGAATCTATCGCGGTTGACCCATGACGAGTTCTTTGGGTTGTAGTTCATGATCTTGTTGAATAGAACGTGGGCAACTGGGGCCATTCCCCTAGATAGAGGGGTTAATTCGAGACTTTCCGATAACATGGCGCAGCTTACATTGGAGCACCGGGATGGCCCGAGTTGGCAGCGAATGTGGCATCGACCTAGAAAACACATATCAGTTTCCATTGTGGAGAGCGAAGAGCTGAGCGAGAGAGGCGGGGGAGAGGCTTTTTGTTGTGGATAGAGGGGTAAAAATTAGTATGAAGATGCGAGGACTGAGCTTACGGCTAGAAGTCGAATGGTGTTGATAGCCAGCTTATCAACGTCGGTATAACCCATGGTTGCGACTGTTTTTGTGTGGTATAGATGGGGAGGTGGAAGTTATGGACGGTGTTGGGGGAGAGCAAGAGGAGGGGATGAAGCGGTGGGATTTCTGAGTTTGACTGTCGTCAGAATGTAGTGGGGCAAGGCTTGGCAGTGCGGGATGGGATAGGAGCAATAGAGAAGAGATTCAGTACCTATGTTTTGTTCTGAAGATGCTTTTTCACAAATGGAAAAGAAAATTTTCACCAGAGATCTAGAGTAGAATTGCTATCAAATCAAGAAAAAACTTCATAGCTATCCTCATCTCCCGTGGTTAAAATTCCGATGCTGAATAATTAAAAGACAATGTTCCGCCAGAGGCCAGTCCAGGCCAGGTGCACAGAACTCCGACACAATTTCCCTTAAACAAACATCCTTCCCCATCACATATATATGGTGTTGCAACAGTTGCCTTGATATGTGAGCAAATAAACATACCTAGGTAGATTATCACAACTTCTATTGTATGCATAGGCAGAGACACGTGATCAAGGCGCTACAGCAGAATGACCCATCCCATCCATGTATTATTTGGCAGCTAGAAACGACATTACTCCGTTCTCGGAGAAATCTCCATACTTTAACATTATTCAATATCAAGTAATAGCAAACCCAACCTTATGCTTTCATGGTATCTTATACAATTTTTTTTCTATACTTTTTACCCTATAATTACTCCGCGACACTTAAAGAATATAAATTCAGCCTTTATCTAAGAATTTTCACTATAAAATTGTTCATCTATTATATTTCTTAAAGTGCTAAGGATTGATAATAGGATAAATAGCTGTTATATATGTAGGATTTTTTGGGACATGTGGTCACATGACACTAGCGTCGATGACTGAGTGGTGCAGAGGCATAACCTCTTCGCTCTTGTCATCCACACTTAGCTAGGAACAACACGAATGCAACACAGAATCAGGTCTCATAAGCTACTAGCTAGTGAGAAGTGATCACCCCCTGTGATACCAGCACTAAACCTATCTTGAATGTTAGATTGTCTATGAATACGATTTTTCCTACTTTAATTATAGTGCGATCATCTCCCATATAACCAAATAATCAATAGATACGGTAAGAATCATCAAATTCGGGAAGTTAATTCATAAATATCATCAAATTTCAATACGGAATCCAAGGGTGCCTATTCCTGTCTGTTCCTCTCCACGCCCACGGGCAGTCACCTGGGGTTTCCCCCAAGGCAAGCTTCCCGTTATCACCGAAAGCTTAAAGGCGCAGCAACCATGTAGACGCATGAACTGTGAAATTCAACAAGACATCCCATCATCCCACTCAAGCTAAGGTTCCGGGGTCCATGCACGTCTGCATCTGCAAGGCTACGAAATACTCATCCTCACAGCTCACTCTCAGATGATGGCTTTTTGCCGCCGCATACAGAACAGTCCACTAAAGTTATACGGAAACTCGGCCTGCAACGCTTCTACCAAGGGGCAGATAACCGTATTGCATGTGGAAATAGGGGGAAGAGAACCGGGGGCACTCTGCCAGTCGCATTTTGTGTAGTTTCATTCGTCATTGAAGCTGCTAAAATCGACCTGAACCCCCGTCCTTCTTTCTGGTGGCTTTGTGATACGGTGATACCTGACCTGGATATCTCTGTTCGCCCTCCTTCCCTGCACTATATTGGTGATGCGAATTCGCCTACACCCAAATGATATACCAACAACGCCAGCGCCGTCAAATCACATCCGGACTATGTGATATCAAGTGGCTATTTTCTCATAAAGAACACCCCGAAAACCACTCATAGGGTCCAGCGACCACGCCCATGGTCAATTCTACCTTCAGACGGTGTGGTCTTGTAGATCCTCTTGATCAAAGCAGAATGCCGACACATCAAACAGAAGCGGATCTAGGATCCCGCCGTTGGGTTCCTCGTGTTCCTTGGCTTGGTAGCTCCTCGAAGAACCTTGGAGTCTAGCATTCTCCTCCCGTAGTCCTTCCAGTTGGTGCTTCACGCTTGTATGTTCCACTTGAAGGGAGTCGAATGATCGGGAAAGATCATTGTGTCGACCCTCGAGTTCGCCTAGTTGTTGTTCGAGTTCCCTCATGTGCTTTTCTTTCCGATCTCTAAAGGCTCTCTGCGAGGCTATTGACGACTAAAGTCAGCTACTGCTCGCCTTCAGGGGGTTGGAATAATTGTCAACTCTTCCAAGTCGTTGAGGAAGAGGTGGGATAAATAGATGTCGATGATGTACCTCTGTTCTGTGCCCTCCGCCTCTGTGTAGCATTAGTTGGGTTGTATTATGAACAACCAAAAATGATTGGCCACCTACCGAATGTACATGACCTGATACGATCTTCTCGTTTCCGTCCTTCTTTCGTCTCCGATCATAGTCCTCGTAGAGGCCTTCAATTTTCAATTCAACCGGTATAAGTCCTGCCGGCGCTATACCTTCCCTATGCATAGAATGTTGCATCGGAAATGCCGGATATGCCATGTAGCCGTTTCCGCTGTAGCAATTGTCGAAATTCTTTTACTCGGCGTCAGCGTCAGCGCCTTCCCCTTCCCTCAATAGGTTCTTAGATTTGCAGAAGGCCATCACGACTTACAGTATTGTTCATAGGCGAACTTGCTGAGGATTCGCTTGATGTGCCATCGTATAAGCCTGGAGTCAAATCTGCTGCCATAGACATGGATTGGTTTTCGACCGAGTTCTCGCTATACTGTCCAGCGGCCATGTTTGGGAGACTAGAAGGGTTGACACAAGGCTGAAGAAGATTGTACGGCTAGTAAGTGTGCAACTCTGGGGTCAAAGTCGTCAACTTCAGCGACGCAACACCAATAAGCAGATTATTTAACCCTCAAGAGTCAATTGAGGACCCACGGGGATGTTGATCTGTTTTAAAAGAACTAGAACTACGGAGGGAGCGATCCGCCGCTCGACTCAATTAGTCCACACATGGTCTGACGATAATGAAGACTTGTATTAAGGTTCGGCTTCCCATCGGAGCCCCAGGTTCTATGGTTCCATCAAGACACTTGACATATTGACACCGCTGTCGACAGGACCGATTCCGCTTGGGGAAAATGTAGCATCCAATGGTAGAGCTACGCAAGTGGGGGATGAGCGGTAACGAACGAACGTTGGACCCCTCCTCTCACACGCGGGTGGGAGCTTTGAAAGAGAAACGCAATCTTGCTTGGGCAACGTGGGAAGGTACGGTACTACTAGTGCTCGCCGATCGGCTTGCCCCCAGTGAAAATGGGCCACTCACGACTGAGGACCAGCACACGAAGTTCTTACCTAAAGTTTTGCCTGCTTACTATGCATGTACAACAATTGCTGACTTGGCTGGCTTGTACGAAGTAGAAATAAAATGCATCCGCTAGCACTACCACTAACCCTCTATAGTACCCCGCAGCGAAGGCCAAGACCAAGGTCTTTATGCGGGCTGACAGCGTCGACGCGGAGTTTACATACACTCTACAGTACATCTCGACACAATTACACTTCTTGCCTGTGGATGACTTGTCCTCCTCAAAGCCACAGGTTGCACAACACGTTTCTGCGAATCTCTCTACGGGTAAATTATCGGTCAACCCGATGGCCCCAAAGTTCCCCCAATATGCAACACTAGCAAGGAGAAAAGGATAGACAGACATATACGGTATATCTTCAGCACCTCTTGTACAATTCTTAACCCACCCATAAACAAGGACGCCAGTGTAGTTCAAGCACCTACCCCTAGTTTGTTAATATGGGCTTGATCGCAATACGGGCGTGGAAGGATGGTTCCTATTGGATCTGGAATTGTTCTATGCCTGCCCGATCTCTCTATTGTTGTGCGATCTCATATGCAAGTTTGACGTTAACTCCAGAGGCTTTACTAGATCGTCACGGAGGCTCCTTAGCTCCTAACGGGTAGTACTCTAACAAACACGGGTAAGCCCCCAAGACGTAACTTTCCCAACTTCAGCCAAGTAAGTCCTCAGATAAAATAGACTTCTCCCGTATATAAACTCATAGTCCGTACCTAGCTTAGTAGCTAAGGTGCAGTAGGCTACTTTAACACCGGGACCTTTCTCTATTCACGGGCCAGAGTGCAGACAGATAAGGATAAGGTTTCAATGCATCGCATCCCATCGAGATGCTTGACATCTGACACAAACTCAGTCCTTGATGACTCAGAATGGAAATCCGACACGGATCTACTGAATCATTCAACTGCGTGAGCATGGCGTGTGTTGTGCGTGCAGCAGACCCCTTGCCCAGCCGCTTGTTGGCCGCATCGTATTCCGACTTCAGTAAGGGCAGTCAATCCTGCTGACAGCTAAGACTTATAGTACACCATCCTATTTAGGAACTTATACCTTACATAGTTCCGAAATGAGAAGTCCTGTGGGAAGAAAAGTTTGAGGCGGAATTTGACATACCAAATAGTCTAAGTCTCTACGGCTAGCGGGGCGGGAAGTGAAGAGGGACAAGTCAATCATCTAGGTCTCTATTGTCTGAAATATTTCATCAAGTGCAAGCACAGTTCCTTTCCATCGACCCGCTTCAACCAAAACCTCTACAGTACAAAAATTTGGTATGTATAGGATTCCGAATCAGGCAGACTATCCGCAGTCCTTGTTTGTACCGTGACAATTCCGAATGGAGGGTTCCCGAGATTAGCCTATTCTACCTTAGAACCATGACTTCTGATTCATACTCGTATACCTATGTACCTTATGTACCTCTTGCCTTATCCCCATGTCTTGGGTCCACTAGATGGAAGCAAAGATCTGACTGCAGAAAATCACTCCGCTCTGGAGATTCCCATACACCGCTATTGAAAGCGAAATCAAAAGCAAAAGCAAAAGAAGACCCTATAGAAGACCCTGAGTGACAGTTATTTTGTTAAGCCTGCAAGTGACCATACAAAGCGCTACCTACTTGCGGGATGGTAAAAGCAACCGTTGGTGGAATATCCAAAGCGAGTCCTTATAGCACCGCGTTCTAAATCAGATAAGAACGAACATTTCGTTACCACTACAGTACAGATTCCAGGAACGAGAAACGCAAGCTTCTGATAACGCGACGTCTCCTGCTGCCGAGGCATGCTAGGTTGCACAACAGCCTACCATATGCCAAGAGTATCTATCTAGACAAGTCAAAAATCCGGCATTCGTTCATTCGCAGTGCACGATGGAATGCATGTAACATACCTACAGACCTCTCTTTCATTGGCCGGCTGAAAGATTACATACGCGGAAAATGCTGACTGGAAAACCCCCCTCCCTCCTCATCGTCGGTCTATAGTAGCCCTGTACTGTAGCATTCGGTTGGTAGGTACGAGATGCATCTTATACGGCGGTATACAGTACAGGATCTCGTTCAGTCGCTTTTATGAAATCAGACCATAATGACCAAGGCCTCAGAGCGTTCCCTGTATACTGCTAGGCGCGAAGCTACCTTGCACATCATCAGACCATAAACTCTCTTCAGAGGACCTACAGAAAAAT
Organism: Gremmenia infestans; assembly: GCA_032629725.1. Classification (NCBI taxonomy): domain Eukaryota; kingdom Fungi; phylum Ascomycota; class Leotiomycetes; order Helotiales; family Hamatocanthoscyphaceae; genus Gremmenia; species Gremmenia infestans. The sequence continues at coordinate 1,297,078 of JAFEVB010000036.1, read as the reverse complement.
TGCCTGTTTCTTTGCGCTCCGTGCGTTCATGTTGCAATGTGTTGTGCATTAGCACCTACGTATTTCACTGGGGTACTTCACTGGAGAAGAAAGAGCCTCTTGCGAATTCTTGCTAAAGATTTGAGCCCCACATTACTGTACAGTCACCTATATCTCCGAATGCAACACTTGAACGCTTGTCTAGTCATGAACCTAGTCGTTATTAATCATTGGATATCCTTTACTTCTAATTCATCTATGCCCATATTAATTTCTTAAAACTGTGGCCCAGTTGCTCCAGCAAGCCAGTACTTTTTCGCGCTTCGGCTAAGCTGATTATATCACCACTCTCGACAAGGCTCTTTCTCTCCGTGCCCACTTCCAGCACTTGGCCGTGAAGTACCATGCGCTCTATCTCCGAGCAAATCGTCTTCACTTGCTCAATCTCGGACAATCTACTTTCAGTCCCTTCCGCAACCGCATCTCGAGATGGTAAAGCTTTCAAAGCCAAGAGCCGGTTTGTTGTTATCGTTGGACCAGAGTTCCCTAAAAGACCTGCCAATCCTGATGTTGGCGGCGGGGTGGCAGTTCCTTCAGGCAAATCGGTATCTGTGCGTGATACGCTAGACATCGACCGTGTGTTCACTCTAGTGATATCGTTCGCTCCAGCTTTGTACGTGACAACGAATCCGACGTTCCTCTGCTCGTCGGCCTGCGAAACAGACAGCGTAGATATGATGAACGTCCCGTACTTTATGCCAATAACGTGTGCCAATGACACTCGCTCAAAGGATGACACCTTTTCCAGATTCCAATCAAATCTACACGAGTATAATCCCGAGTCTGTCAACAGTAAGACGGACTCTTCGAATGGCATCGATTTGATGGTGTTTGGGACTTGCGGCGTGAGAAGCGTCCAGCCGCCTATAAACTCTTCATGCTCGTCTGCAACAACGAGTTTCCGGCATACCTCGATGGCTTGTTGGCGCATCTTATGCATAGAAACCGCGGGGTCACGACTCATCATTGATGTTTCAAAGTCTTCAAAGACAACTGATGTGACATTGCCAAGCAAAAAGTCAATTGCTGCTTGGCTAAAGTAATCATTGACGATTCTTAAAATCACGTCAACTTTTGCGCGCAAGAAAGTTTTTGATGATAGATACGTACCCGCTATAGAACCTAGAGATGGATAGTCCCATGTCTGTCAAGGCACCCTTGTAATCTCTTTTCCTTGTCCGAGTGAAGTCGCCTTTGAGCGCAGCGGTTGATGCGTATTCTAGAAAAGGCGGGGTATTAGTTTTAGATCTTCAGAAAGGGGTTAGAAGTATAGCAAGATCGCAGAAGGAAGAGCTCCCGAAGCGTGTTTCGGGACTCGAAATGCCTAAAGAGATAAACGAGACCCCCAAAGCCTTACGTTTTGAGATAGCATCGCCATTATCTGCCCATAGTGTATTGAACCACTGTGTTGTTTGGTCTTGCTGGAGGCCAAGCTCAATGCCCTCCGTCTTGAGCTGCAATTCCAGCGCTCTCTTCCCGAACGAGTTTTGTACCACGTTCGTTCGGTCAAGGCAATCCATGCAATTGGTTCTCAGCACTCCACTTTGTGTCGATAATCGAGCGCCATTCAATTCAACCGTGTAGCCAAAAGCGTCTAATTTCTTCGCAAGCGCATCCATAAGCAAGCTGACATTTTCAAACTTCATTCCTCGACAGGCTGAGTGGAAATCGAACCACTCAAATGCTAACGGAGATCCCTTGATTCCGCCCGACTCATTCAAACGAGCAACTAACTTCTCGTATTGTTCACCGACGATGGCTTCAGGTCCATGTTTTTCTACTAACGAAGCCACCTGGACTGAGCCATACCTGTCTGAAATGTTGTCAAAATGTTTGACAAAAGCTTGGTAGTTTGTCTCGGTGGAATGCTGTATCTGAGGGATGGGTTTAAATGAGTATGGCGACTGTGAGAAGAAGACTGGAATGCTGCCACGAATTTGTACAAATGAGTGTATCTTGCTGGAAGGGTTCCACTTAGGATCAGAGAGAATTTGTTCGGTTTCTACTCCGTTGGCTGTATGGCCTTCATCATCAACCCCTCGTCGTAGGTATCTTAGGCCCGCTCTTTGCACTGATCTTCGAGAGATCAGAGTTATTAGATAAGACTTGATAGAGCTACTATGATTGGTCTGGGGGTCTTTAGGCCTGTCTGAGCTTCCATCGGTATCCGGAACTTGCACGGTGTCCTGGAGCCCGTGACCTGTGGATAAGTCTACCATCTCCATTGAGGACTTTTCAGCTCCATCAAGGCAGAGACCTGGTTTAGGAGGGTCAGTATCCATCTCGAATTCCTGTTGACCGACAAATCCTTGCATCAGTGGTAGGACAAATGAACTTTGCCCTGCATTAATGAAAGGCTGCATGATGTGCTTGTTCCAAAAATATAGAGGGTCGACTTGAGTATGAAGTGGAATTTCAGAGTTTGTCGTCCGACGATTCCGGAAACTTCTTGTAATATCATAGTCGTATGAGTAATAAAAACTCCGAGATGAGCCGAAAAGGATTTGAGTTGTCCGCAATAATTTTGGGAGTAAGCTTGCAGCAGAATCATTAGGCTTCGAGCCTCTTGGGTCCGAGCTCACGATGTTCTCGGTAACAGGGCTTGTATTGACTGGTACTGGAGAAGTCGAGGGGTCGTCAACATCTGAAATTGCCGCAGTCATTCCAAGGTTCCGTCGTTGGTCTGCTGTCCATCCCTTTTTCGAGAACCATTTCTTTGCAAATCGGCCATAGCCGCCCTTCCGTGAGATGACATCCTCCGCTACACTGCTTGTCCTCTTATGTTCCGCGGGGGTTGAATCTACGACTGCTGGATGTAAGTCCTCGTCATCTACATCGTCGCCAACCGCAGCAGATATCTGTCCCTCTTCAGCCTCTGAATCGCTGTCATCCGTGCTGTCGTTATCGGCCATTTTTCCTCGTAATGATGTCTGGGTATGGGTGATGGATGCGGCGGCTTCCGCTCTCGATGCTAGTGGAGTTATGGCAACTTCAGTTATGCAAAAGATCGGTTTGCCTTGAATCAAGGCCACTTGCTGGCGTCTCGTAATCGATACCAAAAAGGAGGACTTAGAACCTGTCAACAAACCTGCAAAGTATGCGTTAGCTTTTTGTGTTCTACCAAGGAGCGAATGCAATGTGAAACCCGTAGAAAGCATTAAAATGCGAAGACATCCTGCAAATGATCCAGTAGAACCAAAACCGAGTTTACTGACCTACGATCCCAAAAGCCTCGAAGTTCTTTCCACCACCCTCAAAATTCTTTCCACCGCCCTCACTCTCGCTCTCGCCCTCGCCTCCATCTTTCAATACTGGCCCGATGTGGTGATCAGTGTACGCAATCTTCGTAGCGGGTACTGGGCGCTGTCCTTTTTGCGCCAGTGGTTGTAGAATAATCCCATCAACAGCCGCGAAAATAAGGATTTTCCGCGCAAGGCCAGGCATGCTGGCGCGTCTTATGGAGTAGGCATCGAGTATGTACAAGAGGAGTTGAGCTAAGAGGAGGGGGTAGGGAGAGAGGTGGGGGGAGGTTGTCTTGTAGACTGGACTGGATTCCTTCACGAGACTAGCCTAGTGAGAGAAAGATCCCCATGACGCTGTCACTATCACACTTCGCAGTGGATTTAGTGAACGAATGACATTGCGATAGAGAGAATATTGATTCATACAAATCTGCCCAAGTAGGTAGATAGTAGATTGCAACATTTTTAACGTCGCGAGTCTATTTTTCTTCTGTCTTGAGTCGAAGAATCATTTTTCAAAGGTCGTTAAGTCTCCATTGATTTATGACTTGTGATACCAACACCCACCTTGGGCTGGACATAAGGAATGGCACTTACTATGATCTTTACATAAAAATGTGCCGGTTTTCTGTTCCTCTCCCCCTTCCTCTCTAAGATATATCTGCTAGGCGTAAAAAGAATACACGATCACAAAGAGTACCTATTCCGATTGCTAAACACCTACACTACACTCATTATGTCCCTAGAAAAAAAAGATACAATGCGCTGAGTGATAAGGTAGTAAGAACTGGATTTTCAATCATAAGGTTCCTACAAGGAGATATTCTATAGATCTACTTTGATGCTACGTAAAGCTGCATTTTCTCAACAGATAGAGTTCCTACTCCGCTATCAATAGAGGAACTCAAGCTTCTTAACGGATGATTAGTTATAGGAATCAGACTAGATTAGTATCTCCGGTATTCCGGGGCCGCGTTTCATTGGAGACTAAAGAAAGAATCCCGATTGTTGATTTATCCTTTGAGCTTTTCGCTCAACCCGAGGTTACTTACCATTATCATTAGGTTGAAGATTTGGAGTTCCGAGTACATATAAACGGTTACCGTTGTGCAAGTACGGAGTACGGTACATGATATGATGCATGGGTGGCATGTTGTGGAGGACCCTCCCTACTGGGCAGCCCAGTATCGGCAATCTCAGCGGCGATTGGAGGGATGGGATGTTAATTCCTACCCCGGTTTTATTGAGCGACGCCGTCTTTGGCTTTGTCTAACTGTGTACGAGTGGATAATAGCAAGTGTGGGTGGGTGTGGGTGTCCGCGTGGATGTGGATGCGGATGTGGATGCGAGTGCATGAAGTCATGAAGTTTGGATCTCACTACAGTTAGTACAGTAGGTAGGTACCTATAATACCGGTAATAATGGCAGCTTTTAAATCTACGATACAGTACGAGGATATACTGTATCTTCACGGGAGGCGGTTATGCTCGGTGTTTCAACGTACGAGTCGTATCCTTGTATGGCAATCTGAAAATCTTCTGCAAAAGATGGGATTCCGCCATGCTCCCACCAGCCAACCCATGCAAAACTGCCGCATCAGGCTTCATTCCCGCGAGTGTCCGGTGGTCCGTGGTGGTCTTGTGGTTCTAGCCACTGTGACTTTCAAGACTTCCCCTGTATTTTAGGGTCTAGCGAGCCCTGTAAGAGTTAGGATAATCTGACAGGAGGAGCCTACTCCGTAGCTTTTTCTCGTTTCGTGCTGCCGCCGGTTCTGGGCCGTATCGCATTTTGTACTGCACTGTACCAAAGTTTACTTCCATCGTACTGTATCCTCGTACCGCATGCTTCAACCACATCACCGTCGCAAACAGCCTCGAGTCAATTCCATCTTCAAGTTCCAGTTCCAGTTCGAGTGCCACAACAACAGCCGGCTATCATATCAACTTATTGCTAGCTAGCAGACTATGGCTATTGCTGGTGTCGAGAAATGATGGTATTGAGACGTCCGTCGCCCGTTTGATTCTTTGATCAACAAGCTGAGTTCACAAAGAAACGACAACCAGCCAGCCAACCGTTCCTACACTTTCGAGCTATTGCCAAATCGACGACCTCCTCCAACATAAAGCCCGAACGCGAACCTCCATATCTCCGGTCGAGTTTCTGGAACATGGGCCCTGTCATATAGGAATCTCGGGCTTTCGTTACGTTGCAAGCCACTCCCAAGCTTCAGTGGATGGGCAAAGGAAGGGAAGGCTTATAGAATACCCGCAACATATGCATCAAGGAGAGCAACATATTGGCGAGCCTGGACCAGGAGTCGCCTCCTGGGTGGGGCATTCAAGATGCGAATTGGCATTAGAGAGCAGCTGGGGGCCGTCGTTCTACTGACGGCTTTCGTACCTCTCGCCGTGCTTGCGATTGCAACCTGTCAGTCAAATTTCCATACAAAAGCACCATGTTTTACTACGTGAGATCAGGAGCTGAGAGCTATGGCAGGAGCCAAGGAAACTGATTTCACAGTATGTGGGATCTTGGCTCCTGACACAGCTCCCGGGCTCTTTAGCTATCTTGACCAATTCGGGTCTTTATCATACTAATACGTTAGACAGGGATTAACAACCATAACTTCGTGGTCGGCGTCACATCCCAATCGTTGTCGCTCACGGCAAGTCTGAAGGCGGCTCAGATTGCCGCAGATCTACTCTTAATCCGGTCAACATGTAATACTATTACCACCCGAATACTTGTTCAGGCTTCTCTCAAGAGCTTCTATGCGGGCAATAAAACCGCGAGCAACTTTGAGTAAGTTTCGAGAGCACAGAAATATGGTCCTGGGAACTAGCTTTGTCCTTTTGTGATGCAAAATCTAGCTATCTGGTTTCACTTCGTTGTGCTTGGTTTCTTTGTTCAAATTTGACGCTAACAGAAGGATTTAGTGACGCCCGTATCGATATTTCCAGCGCCTTAGCTAGCGGCGGATCATCATCTCTTCAACAGGTGATAATATTTTCTCGGAATGCTACGGGTAATTCGACGGGACTTTTGAGGGTAACGGCCAACACTACTCCAATCGTCCTGCCGTATTCATCTTCGAATGGCTCTCCAGTCATACTTGGCGATGATGATGACGAGATGGGTTACCCACCTGCACTCTATCCGAACATCACCTACAACTCGACGTCTATGCCAGACCCACTGGATCCTTCTGTTAATTTCATGAGAGCGACTGCTTTCTCGGACTTTCCCTTGAATCAGTCATCTGTGCTACTACTAGGTCCAGTACAGGTCAATGCATCATTCGCCCTCATTTCAGTAACTTTGCCACTAATTGATAACTCGAACTCGGATGTTGTGCTCGGTTTCATGACAGTTGTAGCTGCTGCATCTTCCCTCATTGATGTCACAACTTCTAGAGAGGGCCTAGCAAATTCAGGTGTTGTACTCATCGTGGGACCCAGTCGGCGCGAGAATCAGTTCACATACAGTGACAGGCCTGCAGATGGAGCCTATGTACCAGCTCCTGGTGTCTTGAATTCTGCCAAAGTCAAGTTTATCTTTCCTCCAGATAATTCACACTCCAGACACAATGCTTACACATCGAACTTGACAAAGTACGGCACGTCTAATTTTAGCATGGGTGCTTATCCGGCGGCCTTGACTGGATTTGGGAAACGCAGTTCGCAGGTCAATCGTGCGGGTAGTCTTTTGACGACTAAAAACGAGAACAATGTGTCAGTCAGTGTGGGATTTGCAAGACCGAACACTTCCTTGGCTGATTGGCTCCTCATCGTTGAACAGAGCCACGCAGAGGCTTGGGCACCTGTAACGACGCTTCGCAGGATCTTATTCGCATGTGTGTTTGGGACCATGGGCTTCGTCATCCTTGTGGTGCTACCCATAGCTCATTTCAGTGTACGCCCTATACGAAGATTAAGAGATGCAACAAAGAAATCAATCACCCCTATGGGATATACACCCAGTGGGGGGAGTTTGCGGTCCGAGGGACTCTACGATGATGCTTCTGACGGAGAAGCGGATTTGGAAAATCGGCCTAGCTCAAATTGGTCAAAACGGGGAGTGTTCGTAAGGTTGAGACATTTAACCACTGTTGGCCGGCGGAAGATCAAGATAGAGCATAGCGAAGAGGAGAGGAGGAGAGGTTTCAGAATCCCAGCGAAAGTTCCAGACCGGAAGCACTGGATAACCGACGAATTGACAGAATTGACGAGTGAGTACCTTTTAATCCGCTCTATGGTGGGAAATAACTAATCGAATCTAGCCACCTTTAACAACATGAGTGACGAGCTCATCCTTCAATACCAAAGTCTCGAAGAGAAAGTGGCTGAACGCACACGTGAGCTTGAGATCAGCAAGAAAGCTGCTGAGGCCGCCAACGAGAGTAAAACTCTATTCATTGCAAACATTTCGCACGAACTGAAAACACCCTTGAACGGAATCTTAGGCATGTGTGCGGTATGCATGGGCGAAGATGACCTGCCCCGAATAAAACGTAGTCTCCAGGTTGTCTATAAGTCTGGAGACCTTCTCCTGCATCTTCTGAACGATCTTTTGACCTTCAGCAAGAACCAAATTGGCCAGCAACTGAGCCTAGAGGAGAAGGAATTTCGACTAGCCGATATCAAGACGCAAATTCTGACTATCTTCATGAAGCAAGTTCAAGAAAAGAACATTGATTTTAAGGTTCGGTTCATTGGCACTGATGTTGAGGAAAATGCCATTTTCTCGTCAGAAAAGGTCCTTCCTGCTCGTGGTCCACAAGGCACGGGCAGGCTGAAGGATATGAGGTAAGTCGCATTAATATACCTTTATGCTTAAAATCCGTCGCTCGTGGTTGAAAGAAGCTGACTGGTCCAATAGCCTTTGGGGTGACCAACATAGGATACTCCAAGTTATCATAAACCTTGTCAGCAATAGCCTGAAATTCGCGCCGGATGGTGGCAAAGTAGAAGTACGGATTAAGTGTCTGGGTGAAGCCGAGACTGCCAGCGACAAGGGTAGGAACTCGATGGGATCCGGATCGAAACGAAGCTCACAGCGCAATTCAAGGCCTCGCCATGGCTCAGGCCATGGCTCAGGCTCAAACACATCTCAAATATCAAGGAACACCAGTGCAGCTGGAAGCCCTGTTGGGACTGCACTGCTAATCAATCCCATGGACCTAGGAGCTACTCCTCGAGTGCAAGTCAGGGAACGCTCGCCAACACCACCACCCTCGCATGCCAAAACCTTAATTTTCCAAATTGATGTGGAAGATACAGGCCCTGGAATTCCTTTACACCTTCAAGAGCGTGTTTTCGAACCATTTGTGCAGGGCGATCTTGGCTTGAGTAAGAAATTCGGAGGAACTGGCCTTGGATTGAGTATCTGCTCGCAACTTGCCAGTCTCATGGGTGGTGATATATCTCTTGTATCCTCACAAGAACCGCCGAGCGGGACAATATTTACCGTTAAAATCCCTCTGAAATTTACGAAATCCAGAGCACCATCTACTTCTAGCTCAGACGTATATGGATCTAGGCCCGTTAGTGTTTCTAATGGTGTACAGCCAGAAGGGGACCCGGTAGCTACAGCATCTAGTGAATCAAGGAAAAGCAGCGACTTTGAGAAGGATACACAGCCTAGGCTCATTGGACTTAGCCAACCATTCTTTGCTTCGGTGTCCGCACCATCCCCCAAGTCTAAAGATGCAAAAGAGCCCCTTGCAGTGCTTGGCAAAGCGGCGGGACATTCGGTAGGAAAGTCGGTAGGGAAATCGGCAGGAAAGTCGACGTGGAAACTTCGAGTCTTGGTAGCTGAGGTGAGTGTGCCAACCTCAGCGGCATTTTCCCCGCTATACAGTCTTGAACCCAGACGCACTCCACATCCGAATTTACTCATATCAAGAAAGGCGATACTGACTCTAACCAGGATAATTTAGTCAATCAGGAGATCGTCATTCGAATGCTCAAACTCGAAGACATTTATGATGTTGAGGTGGTCATTGCGAAGGACGGCAAGGAGGCTTACGAAATTGTCAAGGAAAGTATGGACAAAGGCCAGTACTTTAACCTCATTTTCATGGACATACAAGTAAGTACATCAAACAGTGCTCGATTATATTCGATACTGATGTATCTAGATGCCGAACCTTGATGGCCTCCAAAGTACCCGATTGATTCGTCAAATGGGCTATTCAGCACCAATCGTTGCTCTAACGGCATTTGCAGAAGAAAGCAATGTCAAAGAATGTTACGACTCTGGTAAGATCTTCACGCCCGTTGGAATATTAAGCTGACTGGAAACGCTAGGCATGGATCATTTCCTGAGCAAGCCGATTCGTCGGCCTGCGTTGAAACAGGTTTTAAAGAAATTTGCCACCATACCGGAAGAGACAGAAACATCTTCATTGATCGGAAACAGCGACCCTCGAAAAGTAGAAGGGTCTACGGTATCCAGCTCACCAGACCCTCCTATTATACATAAGGATGGCACAACTTAATCCTAATCATAATCCTCCCAGCATTTTCGCCTTCAGTCAGGCCTATCTGCCACATCTTCTATAAAATTCGACTTTGATCTGAAGAGATACAATACAGTACATACGATTTTCCTTTTCCAACAAAACGAAGGGCGCATTGCGGAGTTATTATCATCATACACGGGAGGATACCAAAACTACAGCGATATTGCATAACCACTGTGCTTAATACTTCTATAGTGATCAGTGTCGTTTATTTGAGCGATCTTATGCATAGCTGGAGGCGGGATCTTTTGGGTGTACCAGAAGAATATGTACTAAGTAGGAGCGACGCGACGATGAGGAAGTGGGAAACGAGCAATATAGAGCAGTAATATGAAACAACGTTCCTCACTTGAGAGGAGCTCTAGATTCCCAATTCGATATTTGCGCCTCACCTCAACGGTGAAACAGGCGCGCTTCTCCCCTTTCCGGCAATGAACTAAAGTCAAAACAAACAACAACGAAATCGTTGCCCCGCCACAATAGATGCCAAGACCCCAAACGCGTTTATTCGCGTCAAAGTCGCGTGTCGATTTTCAATGGATCCTCAACGCCCAGCCCCCTCCTATGCCACATCCGATCCCCCTATTATTTCTATTGGTCACCTCCAACGACACTGCAGCCCAACCACTCGCCCTGTATGCAAGCAGCCCCGGAAATCCAACGTTTCAGCATTTTCCATTGGCGGATCCGCTTCGAAGCCTTGAAACAAGGGCTGCCAAGGCATGCAGGCCTCCGCTACGCCACCGCTCTTTCGATCCAGTAGACGCGCTTATCACGAAAGTGTCGCGATGGGAACTCGGTGTTGATGTGCATAGAAAGCAGAGCGATGTGCATTTGGTGCATTTAAGCTGCATGCTCTAGAGGAAAGAAAGTGAAGATTCGAAGTGATGTGACTCATATTTCTGGTCACGTGGGGACGGGGGAAGAGAGAATTTTGGGGACGGGGAGGAGGTATATCTGGTCGTGGAGGGGGCTGCTGTTTTGGCCTTCTTGTGTTTGATGTTTATCTATCTTACTTTGCGCGGTTTTTGTGTGGTGTTGAGAGAGCCTGGTTCAATTGAGACATCTCTCACTCAATCACTCACTCACTCGTATCTCAACAGCAACAACATTAACCACTATCGCAACTTCTTCAATTGAATGTTTATCATCCTCATTTTGTTATAACTTTTTGTAAACCGTCTTGTATACTTTGTGTATTACAATCAGCAATAGCCCCATCCCTCTGCCAAACGACATGCGCAAGTTATGGCCCACGCCAGCCCAATACTCCTCCACCTTTGGCGGGACGATAGCATTCGATCAGCTCTCCTCTTGCACATGGACACAGCTTCCATCTGTACCTTGCGCCTCACACAGTTCGAGTTCTGCGAGCTTACAACTCCAGCTCTTTTCACCCGAACCCGCTTAACTTTCACACCATCCGCTCTTATACGACCGTCTCGTCTTGAGGCATTGTCTCGAATTGGGCCGCATATTGAGCACCTTACATTTTCCATGCCTCATAGTGAGGCTACCTTCCTCCCGCCACTCCTGAATCCAATGAATGGTCACGAGGTCAACTTCTTATATACCCCTCATACAACAGTCACCTCAGTCACCTCACGGCCCAAATATGGAAGCCCAGAATTGGGGGACCTCCTGACACAACAATATCCTCCTCTCTTCCACGCCGCTACCAATGTACCAGCTTTCATCAATGCGTTAACACAGATGCCCAATCTTAGACATCTCACTATCTCGTGTCCAGGACAAGATCCGGCGCAGAGATATCGTCGAGATTGTGTCGACTATGCACTCATAAGTCTGCGTATAGCTATTGAGCGAGCACCGATGCTTCGACTAGAGAAGCTCTCGTTACGCCAAATACATCCTGCAGGCCTTCAGTATCTCAGACATCATCCGGGTTATGGATGCACGCCATCTGCAGGGCGCCGGTGGAAACAAATTAGGAAGCTCGCCATCACCATGGACTCTTGGGATTTCCTTGGTCTCAGGCCCGGACTTGACCATCTCAAAATCCTAGATGACTACATTCGAAATTTCTCGGCCAATCTCGAGAAAGTCAGCTTCGGCTGGAATGGCAGGAAAGGACCCTGTCCATTGACACTGTTCTCTGATCCGCTCTTTGCGCCTCCAAGAAGAGCTGCAAAATTGTTTGCTGAAGTCACGTCGCCCATGTCGCCATTACCAGCTGCACCGCCGCGTCCATCTATGACGTTTCCTAAGCTCCGCTATATGCAAGTTCGCAACGCCACAATGTCCGTAGAGCAAGTTTCGGACTACGTGTATGAGCATCGGCACACTGTCAAAGAGTTCGACTTTGAGAACGTCTTTTTGATCAATGGCGGTAGCTGGGAAGATGCTCTCGCGCCACTGACTAGAATCAGTGGTAGTGATGAATGGCTATCTCAACAAAGCGGTTCGGAAGTTGAAAGTTCTATGAGCTCGCACAGCCAGGATGAGTTGGATTACTTGTTCGGTGAGCTAGAAAAACCCGAAGTCGTCGATTCGCTATCTGGTCTTCATGATGAATTATTCAGCGATGAAGTCACAAAAACCTCGGTGCAGGTCAAGAAGAAGCGGGTGCACAGACGGCGCAGACGCAAGCATCATCGGAAACACGAGGAGCCATCAGAAGATTCGGCGATATCCTATCCCATACGCATCCCCAACCCTGTGGTGGATGTTTTACAGCCCACAACATTTGATCCCAACGTACAAGGTGTTCAGCGCAATTTTCAACAAGACGCAGCCCAACAGGAGCTTGCTGATGACCCCGATAAAAGGGTATCGGCGTTGAAGAAAGCGAAGGAAGCCGTGCTGAAGCAACTTGGGCGGGAGTTTTGTAAGAATCAAGAGAGGAAGGAGCACATGAGAGGTTTCTTCAAGAATACTTGCTCTTCCGGGTGGAAAAGCAGGGCGATGGTTGGGCACGAGAGTAGTACGGCTTTAGTTCCATTGATGTTCAGTCGCTATTAGGTTGCTTAACCTCTTGTTACGAGTAACGAATGATGATTGAGAACAAATTTGGGGTCGATATCCTCGTGACCGTGACAGTGACTTGCTCCACTCCCGCCCATTGTCTCACAACTCAAGGAACCCTGACTTGTGTGCGTTCATACGCGTTTGTAGAGGTGCACCTGATAACGCATATTCTCCAATGGAATCGGGTACCGTAGGTCTTCTGGCATCCGGAACCATTTCGAATCCTCAGAGACAAGTTTCACCCAACTAGCGGGGATCGGTTTCTCGCCATCTTTCTTGACTGCCTTGCTGTTCTGTGCCTCCAGGAGAGTATGATTCATAAGCCAGGACATAGGATACTTCTTGGCTTCGGTTCCGATATTTGTCTCCGAGTAACTACCAGGGCTATCAACGACCAGCAATAAAGATCCTGGTTTGGCAGCCATGGTCATTCTGAAGAGAAAGGCAGTTGTCTTGCCAATAGATTTTGTATAAAGCTCATTGAGGGTAAAAAGTAGGGTGAGAAGCATTGGTCCTTTGCCGAGGAGATCATTGAATTGATCCTGCGTGGTCTCAAGCACATCTTCGGAGCGAAACGTTGTAGACATGTCTCCATCGGCAAGGAGTGCTGAGTTGGCAGCTCTTGCTGTGGCGCTTGCATACTTTGATAATATTGGAAGTTTGGCAAGGCCGTTGTGCAGGTGTTGCACAACGTCTTCCCATTGTGCTATATCGAGAAGTAGGAGATTGACTTTGGGAGAGTTGTCCGAGATTGAGAGATTCGTCAGCATGGATGGCTCTCCATCCGTAAGACTATCTGTCCCGCGATTTTGTATGCGCGAGGCATCACGCATGTATCGGGAAAATCCACCAAAGGCAAGCACTTCCGCAGAACCGCCTCCAAAACAGGCAGTGTTCAGACCGGGCTTAGCTACATCTGCCGGGTGAGTGGCAGGATCAAGGTTGAGGTTCGGTGAGTCTGCGTTTGTCTCGGCAGTTTTGGGTGTCTCTTTGCAATCAGGTGACTGTTGAATAATCTCCGTTAGATACTTTCGAATGTCGGCCAGAATGGTCAGATAACAGAGGGCTCTGCTTGGACTCCATCGAACAGAGTAGGCTTCCAAGTACTCGCTCTTGCCAAAAGCTCGTGAGAAGTCCCTTTCGTATAAAGCTGTCTTGACTTCTTGCAACAAGGGCTGCAATGTATCTGATGTCAAGAGACCAGGAAAAGCATCTCTGAAGATATTGAGGAGTAATTGTTGTAGTTCAATGGGAATGGTGGGCTCTTTCGCGGAATCATCGTTCTCCTCATTGGTCTCCGTACTCGTACTGGTAGAGCCTTTTGCAGACTTCTTTTTCGGTTTTGGCGGTTCTGGCTTTTTGACATATGAAGGACCTTTCCACCCGGGAAAGCCATCGGCATCTTTTCCAACGACCTTTCCATAGTTCTTTGCGAATTTGCCCATTTTTGATTTGTGTGGATTTATGGTTCGATGCCTCGTGATTTGGTGCAGGAAGATGGATGTTCGAGTTGAGAGAAAAAAATCTCGCTTACTTTGTGCATGCTCTAGCGGGGAAACACAATACAATACCTCACAAGGGTCTGGGTCTCGGCCAACGTTAACCTCAACCTCAACCCTCAGCCTCTCTATCAGAAACTCAAAGCACATCTGGAATCTGCAAGAGAGAGATAGGAACGAGATCATGCCGGATGCTGAGAAATCACATGGCATCAAAAGTTATGCGAAAACATGCACCTCCACCCCACCCACTTCTTCATCCAATGGACGTGAAGCTATTCCTCACTTTCCTGTACTGCAGTTAGTCGTCCAATGACTGGGAGTAGTATTTACGTGAAGTCAGTTCTTGGTTGTGTTGGGATCAATCTAGAAGTTGCAAGGGCCCTAAGTTTCGACTGTACTTGCTCGCGGCTTTTTCAAAGCAGCGTTATTCATGCTGACAGCCTAAACCATGTGCTGAGCAACTTGAAGGGCTTATTTGAAGGTAACAACCATTTACTAGTCATCCCATTTAATCACACTTGTATATATTCTTGTAGACCTAGTATTAGAGGGGAGTAGAGGGACTAGTAAGATCCCCTTTTACATCTACTTATTAGCTGCCCGTACCAAACAAGCCCTTTTCGTATATGCTGCCCTCCAGTCACTGTACTAAACATATATTCTTCCTTTCAAAGACCCGTAATATAGCAACTGAAAACTCACTACAGCAGGAGAGAACGAACCATGGACACCCTTGAAAGTAGTATGAGTATTTGAACTATGATTGTGAACTGCTTTCTAGACGCATCTTCATCTGCCATTCATACGTAACGAATACTGGATATACCAGACGGTGGGTATACCAGACGGTGGATGTTATTCCAAAAAATGGTGTATTAGACAGGCCACATCACAGACAGAGCGCGACCGCAGCAAATTGTATGGAGCTCAGGACTTTGTTGAGGACAAATAAACCATCTCAATCCGCTACCATGGCAGCCAAACACCTCTAGAAGCGATCCACCGGTAGATTCTCGTAGAACACCTTTCAGAAGGGATTGTCACAACACATTTTTACTAGCCACGATTAAAAGCCAAGCGATCTCATCATATCACAATCCACACCAAAGTATGTTGGCTAAAGTAGGAAAGCTAGTACTAAAGGTTTGGTGGGTGTTTGAATAGGAACAATGCGAGTTATTGAAAAGGGTCGAGAGAAGGGGTTCTTGGACTTGGGCATGAAAACCTCCCATACATGATGCCGATGGTTCGTATTGTGTGAGAGGATCGTCGACATTAGACCAGAGCACCATGTTTACAGCAGAATCAATGCAGGGGAAATGAGCAGTTGCACTAATATGTTTTGTATTCCGAGTTTATCAATTTCCCGCAAACCCCGAGGCCGCAGCCAAACGCCAGTTGCTTATGGTACAACTCAAATATGTGCCTCCATGCCTAAATCCTTAGATCATGAGTCTCTCGACCTTGTCCTTGAGGGTCCGGATCTGGTTCATCAGATCTGATGCCTCGTTAGTAGTGATGCTAGCCGCAATCACAGCCCTGCTGACACCACATGCACGACCTAATGCGGTCTTCGATGGAACGTAGACATATGCAACGTTCTTGTCTTCGCAGAGCAGGGGAAGGTGGAGAAGAATGGCCAATGGAGCTGTATCAGCCGCGAGGATGATGATCTCGGAGATACCACGGTTCAGTGTCTTTGTTGCTAGAAAAGGTCAGCATATGGAAGACCTGGATCTAAGAGGGATAATATGCGAACCTTCATTTGCTCCTTTCTTAAGTTGGCGAAAGTGCGAAGCTTGTTGGACGACTGCGATGAATTAGTATTATGTTTTCAGCAAAGATCAAGAGGCGAGATGAAACAGTCTTCGGGAATCCCAACGGGGGGAAGCTAATGAGAGATAAAGAAATGGTTTGCTTACTGTCGAGGATCTCCTGGGAAAGGGCGCTGTCGGCGACGGGGAAAGCTGGATCGCTGTTAGCAAGTATTCAGAGCGTACAAAGTACGATATTCTATTTGTCCAGGGCACCGAGGTTGAGGAGCGATATGTAAACAAGAAAACAATTTAGATATAATCTCGAGAAGCTGAAACTTACCCGCGGAACCGTTTTGTTCTTCAGCCATTGTTGGGAAGATTTTGGGGATTTCTATAGAAGAGTCAGTATTGCGAAATAGAGCTTTGGGTGGGGGGCTGAAATCGGCGGACAACATACATTTGGTGGGAGAAGGGTTTCTGAAAATAGAAGTGAGGCCGGCAGGGTTCCTTGCGTTGGCTCGCCCTGTTGGAGTTGAGTAATGATTTGGTGGTTGGTGGAGGAAATTTTGCAGTTCGTGGTTGAAAATATAAAAAAAGCTTGAAGTCAAAACGACTGGCGTGAAATATGGCGCCAACCTAAAATGTACTAGCGTCCGTAAGCTCTTCTTCAAACCTCCTCGAACCTCATCATCATCATCACCATCCGGACAACATCTCTGCAAGCTCAACCCCATCCCCAAAATCTCAACCCACACGTGTCGACCTTCACCGACCTTTAAGAGCATTCCGAAATCTTCCACCAAAGCTTCACCCAACCGTCAAAATGGGAGACGTCGTCGATAGCTTCGTGAACTGGTCAGTACTTCCATTCTCCCAGAAGAGCGTTGAGATAAGCTTTATCTTGCAACTAGACCTCTTGGAAGGCTTCCATACCATTCAATCCTGCTTAAACATATGCTAACATTGTCTTGTTGTGTAGCCCGGTGTACGCGGTCAGTCTCCCGAAATCCTTCCACTCCTGAACCTCTATCATCAACCATCGATGCATACGCGAATACTCGACGTCTCTGCCATCGAATTTATCATGCTAATACTTCTATAGCCATTCTTTGGTGCAATGGGCTGCACCTCCGCAATTGTTTTCACCTGTTTCGGCGCCGCTTATGGAACTGCCAAGTCCGGTGTTGGTATTTGCGCTATGGGTGTCCTCCGACCTGATCTGATTGTCAAGAGTAAGATGGAAGAAGTTTCGAGGTTGGAATCAATAAACTGACTCGTGCGCTAGACATTGTACCAGTTATTATGGCTGGTATCATTGGTATTTACGGTCTCGTCGTGTCTGTTTTGATTTCGGATGGACTCAAGCAACAGTTGCCACTGTACACAGGCTTCATCCAACTCGGTGCAGGTCTTAGTGTCGGTCTAGCTGGTCTTGCTGCTGGATTCGCCATTGGTATTGTGGGTGATGCTGGTGTACGTGGTACCGCACAGCAACCTCGTCTCTTTGTCGGCATGATTCTTATTCTCATTTTCGCTGAAGTCTTGGGTATGATTTGCCTTTTACTCTCTCAAGGTCAGGATACATGTGCTAACATATTATAGGTCTTTATGGCTTGATTGTTGCCCTCCTGATGAACTCGAAGGCCAACGTCGACGTTTCGTGCTAAACGAGCTCGCGCGGAAGAGAAGGAGGGCCAATAGACAATATGCGAACGTGCATCACCTCCCGAGGCTATTTGGGAATAATAGAAAACGGCGATGAAGGGAAAGAAATGGCGGGATTGGAAGGGTTTAGGAAGGCTATGAAAGGCAATTTCATAGTTAAAACATCTGTACTGTTGCTGTTCCACAAATACTGGAGTTTTTGCTGCATAGAAGTAGAGGGTGGAAGCGGAGGGTGGTCAGTATGGCCGTGTATGCTAGTATTTCTCATGGTATCAAAATTTTATTTCCGATATCAACTTTGAGGTATCATGGGGGAAGACGAGGCTTTTTGAACGTGCTGCCATCTCGGCAATCATGTTCGGCAAGGGAGGTATCAATTGACAAGGTATGGTCACTTTTCAACATACATCACTTTTCATATGCAATCTACATCTGCATATACCTACCGCTGACTGGTCCAAAAACACAACTTGTGCACTATGAGATGAGAGCAGCACGAAAACTAGCTTTCATTCCGGCTTCGGATCGGCATCTACTTCATCGCCTGAATGTTCATCCGGTACCACCCCGCAATCAAAAGCCCCCCACCTCCTTGCTTCACCACAACACAAGACTCTTCACCTTTTCGCATACTCATCAATTGACCTCCTCCACCGCCTCCAAAATGCGTCTCCCATATAAAGACCCCGAAACCATATCTTCCCCCGAGGACACCGCCATCGTCGAACGCGTGCGAGCCCGCCGTACCCCGAGACCCCTCCAACCGCTTGATCTCACTCTCCTACACTCGCCGGCCGTCGCAGACGGCTGGAACTCGTTCCTCGGCGCCATCCGCACCAAGACGACCCTTGCTGATGATACAAGGGAGATTGCGATATGCAGAGTAGCTGTGGTGAACGAAGCCTGGTATGAGTGGATGCATCATGCGCCTTTGGCAAAGGCAGGAGGTGTGAGTGAGGAGGGCATGAAGCTGCTTGGCGAGAAGGAGCTAGATGGCAAGAAGGAGGGCGGGTTGAGCGAGAAGCAGTGGGCGGTTGTTAGGTTTACGGATGCTATGACGAGGAGTGTTAAGGTTGATGATGCTGTGTTTGCGGAACTCAAGAAGCACTTTTCCGAGAAGGAGGTTGTAGAGATTACAGCTACGGTTGGTTTGACTCTACACAATGGTTGGAGTATGCTAATGATGTCTTTCTTGCTTAGGTTGCTGCGTATAACTGCGTCAGCAGATTTCTGGTTGCTTTGGATGGTAAGTTGCCTTTCTTGAACGTGAGATCCGATTGTTGACCTCGTTTAGTTGGAGAGAAGAACAGTGTTAAAGGACCTGAGCATTAGAATGATATAATAAGATATCATGAGAATTGGCCGTCAGAACGAAATCCAAAATATAGTGAAATATAGAGGACTCAGGTCTAAGGTGTATTCTTGCAGGCATTGTATTAATAGATACACCTCAATGAGAAAAGGTTGCTCGCAAGAGCTATGCTAACCAGCCTCCTGTTTTCTCTCATACTTGAAAGTTTCGTGATCAGAACGTGTCTATATTGTTCCAACCTGCCAATGGCATCCCATCATGTCATTAGAGTATAGTGTTCTCTTCGTAGTTCCAACCAAATAGTACTGTGTTAAGCTCTCGCGGTATCAAACCACTCTTGTGCCGATTTGAAGGGTGACATTTTCTTGCAATGTCCAGATCTTTCGAGCACTTCCATTCGCAATGAGGGCCTTGTCATAAAATTCTGCCCGTCAGTTGAACGTAACACTTAAACTATTCTCCTCAATCCTCCATCTGATCCACTTCTCGATTCCTCACCACAACCACCTGCTTCGACGGCGCCTTTCCGCGATGTTGAAATATCCATTGAACTTCTGAATAGTCTAGTGACTATTTATGAGCTCTTAGACCCCCCACGATCACACACACTACACCATGACAACTGCAAAGATGTGAAATACGTTTCCATTAGTTTCACCCCATCAATACTTAATCCTGAGTTTTAATCCCGTGGCAATCATTCTCGCCCACAAGAACGCTACGAGCCCCCCAGCATAAACCAGCCCAACAAAACAGATCAAGCCCCCATAGCTCCCACTTCTAACATCGAGTATCTTTCCCGCGATCGGAACACCTGTCAAACACCCTAAACTCACAATCGAGAAGCACGTACTATAATACCGTCCATAATTCTCAATACTACACAACTGACTCACACAAACAGGCGTAAGGCTAATATTCGAACCGCTAGCAAATCCAAATAACAGAGCAAAAATGATGAGGCCAGGTTTGGTGTTTCCAACAGGCAGCCAGACACCTAGTACAGCCGCGACGGTAAGGATTATGGCGAGGATTGCCGTGTTGAACCGGCCTATCTTGTCGGCGATGAAGCCTGGAAGCCAGCGTCCAAACACGGATCCGAGATTGAGAATGGGGAGGACCAAGGATGAGAATGTGGGAGAGAAACCTTGGGCGAGACTGTAGGACGTTATATAAGTGAGGGGAACGAAGAGAGCGAATTCGAGGAGGAACACCCCTAGAACGGCGGTTGCAAAGGCTGGACGAGCGAGGATGCGAATGTCTGGTCTGGCGTTTGCATCCGGTGAGGGTGGAAGTCTGCCTTTGATAAAGATGTTGGCGAAGAGGCAGAGCATTAGTGAGATGCCGGCGATCACTTTAGTGGACCAGGAAAAGCCAATCTTGGGAATTAAAACTTGTAGGATCAAAGGATAGACGATCCCTCCGAATGCACCGCCAGTCGTTGCGATTCCGGTGGCAGTTCCTCTTCGTTTATTGAAGTAATGACCGACTATTGCAATGGATGGAGAGAAAAGGAGGGCGGATCCGACTCCGCCAAGGACACTGAAGCACATTATGAACTGCCAGAGCTCTGCTAATCGTCAGTTTTACCAACAAGAAAGAAGGAAGAAAAAAGGAAAGAAATGAGCTATCAATATCAAGTCAGGTTCAAAAGAGTGATAAGAACCAATGTCAAACTCTTAGGTCGCATCTTCCCATCTTCCAACTGGAAGTTTCAACTGACCTGTACAATTTCCCATAAAAGCCATACTGAGCACAACAAGTGTACTCCCAGCAACAATCAAATACCTCGGACCATATGCATCGAAAACCGGACCAACGAATAGGCCAACTCCAAACGTCAGGAAGGCATAAAGACTGAATATCCAGCCCACAATAGAAACATCGAGGTGTTGTAACTGATGACTCGAGATATGTTCTTGGAATGCCCCCATTGTATTCATAATTCCGAGCGAAGAGAAAAGAGCACACCAACTCCCAAACACAACTAGCCATGCTTTCCCACCATCTTCTGGAAAGCCGACTTCATCGTCCTGGCATTTGCTAACAAGGGATTCTTTCGAGTAGCGCATTTTCTCTGTGATCTGGTCTCTTGGATCTCGAAGTGGTGATAAATGGAAGTCTGCGAACATTTTGTACAGCGACGAGAACATAAACATAAGTACTCAGCTAGAAAAGCATCAAGGAAATGTGAGTCCTCCAAGATAGAGTTTTGGAGGTTTCGGAAGTAAGGTTTATTCATATTGCCTTTATTGTCTACCATATTTTCTTGCAGGTAGGGATCGAGAACGCTCTTTCCATCGAGTCCGCTCCAATAGATTAGCGAAAACATTGGAATGTATTCAATATCAAATAGCGCTACAGGCACGGATGTCTTTAAACCCCTGGATAGGGCTTTCCACTTGGAAGCCCTTGATGAAGCCCTTGATTAGGAGTTGGCATCACACAGCATGATTCTCGGGAAGGATTTGTTCGGGCAGGTGAAATAATCGGCGGTCCCCCTCGCCCCCTCCTCGCCCCCCCCTTGCCATCAACCCCTAATTACCTGGGGAGTGGAAATTGAAGATGGTCATAAGGTAGGGGGAGACCATTGATTACTCGAGGGAAGGGAAGGGAAGGGAAGGGAAGGGAAGGGAAGGGAAGGGAAGGGAAGGGGAGGGAAGAGTGATAAGTAATGATTGGCCAACTCGGACATCCTCGGAGAAATGATTGTCACATGACTATCATGAAGCCGAACTCATGCAAGCAGCAATATACTGTACGCCCGAAGAAAGCCAAAGCGTTCAAACAATAAAGCTTGCAAATAGATAACCCAAACCTCTCTCCCTCTCTCTCTCGGCGTGAGTCAAAGACAGCGCAAAGAGAACCAGACAAGGCAAAAGATATCCCGAAAGGGACATGTTTCCCCGAGTGCCAAACCCCACATTCCGAGAAGATGGCGAGAATCCTTATTCTTATATACCGGTATCTTTAGCAAAGCTTCCCCATATATGCCGAAGGAATCCCATGAAACAGCAAGTTAAGAGCGGAACCGCAACCCCCAAATGCGAATTAAATCCGAAGAGTCAATCAACGTAGCCCGCAGCACCGCACCCCCTCTCCAACCCCTCCTCGCAAAGCCAAGTCGAGCCTCTAGTCAGAGCCCGCGTATCTACCCCTCAAATACATTGCATTGTGCCATCTCCTCTTCACCGACCTACATTAATTCCTCCATCAAGGTATCTCTTTTGCTTGTACTAAAGCAACGAATCCATCTCCAAAAACAAAAGAAAAATGTCGACTCAAGGAAAGGTAAGCCATGCCAAATTACCCCGCTATCCATGTAACCGCGATACTGATTGTTCTGGCGTGTTGGAATAGACCATTACGTGCAAGGTTAGTTAAACACCATCTATCTACGAATATCCATCACATTGCGAGAACATGAAGAATAACGATTTGGGGTTTGAAAGGCTGCCGTGGCGTGGGAAGCCGGAAAAGATCTGAGCATCGAGACTATCGAAGTCGCTCCTCCAAGAGCCCACGAAGTCCGAATTGAGGTCCACTACACGGGTGTCTGCCACACAGGTATGCCATCACTTCAATAATTGCTTGCATTGGCATGCAGTGAGGAAGCGATGGTAAGCTGATTGTGCTTATACAGATGCGTACACGCTTTCCGGAAAGGATCCCGAGGGAGCCTTTCCCATCGTCCTGGGTCACGAGGGAGCTGGTATCGTAGAGTCTGTTGGAGAAGGCGTCACATCCGTCAAAGTGGGAGATTATGTCGTTGCACTCTAGTACGTCCCATATGAAATCCCACCCCTACGTACGAAAACGCCACTAATCACATGGAAACAGCACACCCGAATGCAAAGAATGCAAGTTCTGCAAATCCGGCAAGACCAACCTCTGCGGCAAGATCAGAGCCACCCAAGGCCGGGGCGTGATGCCCGACGGCACCTCCAGATTCAAGTGCAAGGGCAAAGACCTGCTGCACTTCATGGGCACATCTACATTCTCGCAATTCACCGTCGTAGCCGACATCTCAGTCGTAGCCATCACCAAGGACGCTCCTATGGACCGAACGTGCCTGCTAGGCTGCGGAATCACCACGGGCTACGGCGCCGCTGTCGAGACGGCCAAGGTCGAGGAGGGCTCCACGGTTGCCGTCTTCGGCGCCGGCTGTGTCGGTCTGTCGGTTGTGCAGGGCGCGCTGATGAGGAAGGCGGGCAAGATCATCGTCGTTGATTTGAACCCCAGCAAGAAGGCATGGGCTGAGAAGTTCGGTGCGACCGATTTTGTTAACCCCTCTGAGTTGAAGGGCCAGAATATCCAGGAGAAGCTGATTGAGATGACCGATGGAGGGTGTGATTACACCTTTGACTGCACAGGAAATGTGGGCGTGATGCGAGCGGCGCTGGAGGCTTGCCATAAGGGATGGGGTCAGAGTATTGTTATTGGTGTTGCGGCTGCTGGACAAGAGATTTCTACACGACGTAAGTTTTCATCTCATCTTTGGCTATTCCGTCCAAGTTGCTAATCTGGATATAGCTTTCCAACTCGTTACTGGTCGCGTGTGGAAGGGATGTGCGTTCGGTGGTATCAAGGGCCGCTCACAGCTTCCTGACCTGGTCGATGATTACATGAAGGGCAAGCTCAAGGTTGATGAGTTCATCACTCACAGACAGGATCTCGACCACATCAATGTCGCTTTCAATGATATGAAGGCTGGAGACTGCATCCGTTGCGTGGTTGATATGAGGAAGTAGGGTTAGATAGGATTACATGTATATGAATTTAAATGAGCATAGTCCAAGGAGTGGATTGGTTGCTTGATGGGGACTTGAGAATAGTTAAACTCAAAAAGCATAATGGTTTCTATAAAGCATGGTTCAATCTGACGTGGCAGTGAAATATCTCAAAATGATATCCGCTCTGTATCCAGTCGGGCTAATTGCATGGGCCGCGTAATACAATAATCATCTGATTTTCGAAAACAACAAACAAGTTCTTAAAATTATTTCATTATAAACCCCGGAGCAGATCATCATACGCCCGCTAAAATCACCCAGAGGCATGGGAAAGCTGTAAATAAGTACAAATATGTGGATGCCAAACCCATCCCATCGCTCGAAGAAACGCCGCCACCACCAAATAAGCCCCATTTACAAGTGCAGTGACTGGCTCCGAGCGCCAAATCAAATCACATCACCTAGATACCCTTGATAACCTGTGTCCGCTCAGCATTAAGCTGTGCCGCGTTCCGGTCGTGCGATTCCTTCTTGCACTGTAATTCATAGCACGTCAGCCAAAAGCTCACAATCTAAACCAACGAGCCACCATTGCACAGGAGTGATGTTAGGATCGGGGCAACTTACGTCTTCCAAACCATCGCACTTGTGGTCCTCCAGAAGCCGGTGCTTCCCGCAGTAATGCCCGTTGCAGAACCCACAGTCCCCAATGATGCGCTGGGCACCTTCCCTACAGTCCTTGTACGTGCACTTGATTTTCTTGGGTGGCATGCCGCCCCTTAAGGGCAGTGCTAGGTGTAGGGTTGACTCCCGCGAGATGTGGTAATCGGACAGGGTGGCGTCCGAGGAGGAGAGATGCTTGCCGGCGTGCACCAGGCGGAGGTCGCTTTCTGGCAAGGACGTCCGGACTGATAGGAGGGTGGTGAGGTTTTGGATGGTTAGAGAGGAAGGGACTGTCATGGCGATTGCTGTGGACGAGGTTAGAGGGCGTTGAGAAGGAGGTGAAGAGGGCTTACTGTTGCCAGACACGTTCTTGACGAAGATCTGCATTGTGTCGGAGGGTTCTGGAGATGCGGAACGAGAGCTTGAGGGCGATGAATGCATTGTGTGTTGTAGAGGTGTAGAGGTGTGGATATGATGTTTGATGATCAGTTCAGTGGATTCGAAGGAGGTTGTGGTGTTGAAGGAAGAGTGGTGGTGGTGGTGGTGGTGTCCTGTGATGTGACAAGGAGATAAGGCAGGAGCAGGTACAGTAGGTTGGTGTGGTGTACTTGTAGGTCGGTGTATGAAGGTCGGCTCCGGTGGCGGCGGCTTACTTACTCGTGCTCTAGAAGGATCGATGGAGGCGATGTTTGGGGAGAGGGTGGACGTTTGGCTGCAGATGATGAATGGTTCTTTGTTGATGTTATATACTATCCGTGAAATGCAAATGGTTTGTGAATGGGTGGGTGACTATTGACTGTTTGAGGAAGATGTGATCTGATATCCAATATGAGAGAAGAGGAAGAGAAAGAGGAGGGAAGGAGGGCAGGAAGGGGAAACGGAGGTTGGAGATTGGACTGGTTACCTTACTCACTACACTACACTACACCACACTACAGTACACTATCCCGTACTGTATCTCACTCTCGGAGTATGCATCAACACGTACTGTACCGCGGGTCCTTCGGCAGCTTTACTGTCTTCAGTCTAGGCTCTCTCCGGGCTCTCACGGGCTCTCACCAGGGCGCCAAGTGAGGCGCTTCTTTGTGTTTCTAGCCCATCACAATAGTCTCGTCCCTGTCTCTCATTGTTTTAGCCACTTCGCATGTCGTCAATACTTCAATCTCTCTTACTTTTTGGTCGAGTAATAAGTAGACAAGTACGAGTACGCTTTCGTACCATACACCGGTGATGTGGCTAAAGGTACCTAGTCTAGGTATATGTGCTCCTGTTCGTCCAACATGATATCAAAAGGTCGCCGCATTCTTGCAACGAGGCTGTCTGTGACTCTGTGCTGTCTTTGATGCGTCATTCCTCCCTCCCACTCTTTTATTTTTGCGTTCATCTATCTATTTTCTTCACTTTCCCTAATTGCAACACATCACTATCAAGCAGCATGCCTAAGCTCGCATGCCCGGAAAAGGGTTCCTACCTGACTCCTGCTCCTGCATCGATCTCTGGGACGTCAATTTGATAACCCCACCTTCACCGCTCATCCACAGACCACAGCAAAACGTACCTACGTATCATGTTGCGTGCGAGATCAGACGAGAATATCTCATCATATCGCAACGCAACCCCGTGATCATGTGGCATCAGACATTCTAGGCCTTGATAAAACGCAAATGTGTCTATCACTTTTCCACTGCAGGTGCGCCTGGAGTGCTCATGCGCAGTTTATGCAGCCTCCCAAACAATTTGGTGAACACCGCATGTGTTGTACAAACCTCCCTTACGCAGCACGCTCTGATTGGTAGCGTCTTTTTGAACGAGGCTGAAGTGACACCCGAGAAGGCTGAACGAGACCCAACCGAGGCCGTCATTTACCAGATATATCACATATGATTTCGGAACCATTGACAAGCTGCCACTTTCTTGTGATATAACTGAAATCTCTCAATCAAATTTCTAGTATGAATTAGGAAGTCAATCTAAAAGCCTTCACCCTATGTATGTTCTTTCCTTCTTTCCTATCATATCCTATGCCTGAACTCCGCGCAAATAATATAATGCTATGCTGTGAAAATGCGATGCAATAATACCATAACTTCCCAGTCTTGGTTCCAATACGCTACCTATGCAAGCAAATCATAACTTCATCAGTGCCTCTTGTATTTCTGCAACGCAAGTTAGTTTCAAGGATCCAAATCTAGGCTCTACAATATCGGGATAGACTTACGGCATCAGCTCGCTGTAAATTGACTGGGTCCAACGAGTTCGTGGCACCCATCAAGATCTGTCCTCCTGCTTTTGCTACCCCAATTGCGGGCCGAAGGATCACGGTCGGTCCATGTTTCCGTACGGCCCGTAAGACGCCAGCCGCATTCCCACTCTCCATTACTTCCCCTGGCACAGCGATGATTGCATCGCGTGCAAGAACTAGATCCCTCTGCAGCCCTGCATAACCGCCTCTCAGACCTTGGAATACACCAACAGGCTGGTTGGCGTAAAGGCTGATCTGCTTTTTGTCCTCCGAATCATCATCTTCAGCAGTAGACATTGTACCTTCCGAGGTAGGGCCTAGGAAGCCTTCCGCGCCTTGAAGAACAGTTTGTACTCCAATAGCAACTTTAGCACCCAATTTTACGAGCTCTGTACCTGTTGTCTTTGCAAAAGCGGAAGCCCCTTTCGAAATACCCCGAACAACTCGGCCATCCTTTTTGTATTCCTTGATCGGGACCGTAATGAGATGCTTGAAACCTCCACCTACGTTCACAATCGATCTTACAGGAGCTAGTCCAGCGAGGATGCCAGGAAGCTGATTACGCTTGATTTCGGGCATCCATATGTCATTCAGACATTTCCCCAGCTTGTCAAACCCAGAGACGCCATATATGATGGTGTGTCGAAGCTCCATATCTGCTCCATCTAGGATTATGAAGTTCATGAACTCCGTTGTATGACCTGAGCGAAGACCTGCATAATCCACACGCTTTGGTTTGAAGTCCAGCTTGACCTGCACCGAGTTGATTTCTGCTCTTTGGATAAATGGAACATCGCCGGGCGCAGAGTGAGAGGGTGCCGTGGATTCCTCTTTGAACTCAAAAAATCGCGTGATGAAATCCAGAGCATCTTGGTCGACATGAAGGCGCAGGGGAAGGACAGTTGCCTTGAGTACAATTTCAGAGGCTGCTAAATCGGGAATAGGCTTCACGTTCAGGATCTCAAGATGTATCATACTGGTTCCCGATTCCCGCTCCCCGGCATCTTGCATGTAGGTCGCGAATTTCCTCCAGGTTGATGTTGGAACATGATCAAATATCTCGAGATCATTTACGCGGACATCAACTGAACTTTGAGTCTCACCAGTACCCGGAGGGAAAGTTACAAGATCTACAGAGACACCTCTTAACTCGAAGGTTATCTTATGGTGCTTACTCCTGTTCAACCGAAGTTTCTTAGGCTTGGGCTGACGAGAACTTCCTTGCCTACTTGGCGAAGATGAGGTGTAGGTAGTCGCGATGGACTCCGTTTCGGTAGCAGTATCATTTAGTTCTTGATTGATCGCGGCAGCGAGTTCTCGAGGGTCGCGATTTCCTGGGACGCCGATGTATATTGAGTTGAAGAGGAAGTCGCCAATGACTGTATCCTCATCATCGATATCTTGATCGAATGTGGAGCGCCTATCATTGCGTGCTCTCCTTTCAATGGCCTGTGACTCGACATCCTGGACGGCTTTGGTGATCGTATCCCGAGTGTTCTGCCAGTCGTAGCCATCGAAGAGGTTCCAGATGATGTGCACATCCCGAACACAGACCTTCAGAGGGCTCTTACGGACCTTGGAGGCATTCGATCGATCATACGTGTTCTTTGTCGAATTCCACCGGTGCGCGGTTCCTTGGAGGACGGAACCAGTGCCGAAGTGGTTCTCATGAAAGTCAAGTTCACCGACTTCCTCCTCGGCCTCTGGTTCCATAAAGCTTTCTAGTAGGACCCCATCACGGGTGTCACGCGTACTGAGCTGTGTCGAAGCCGAGAGGCCGCCTTCGTCTTCCAGAATAGCCTCATCGTACTCTTCATCACCATACTGCTGGTAAAAATGTGAATCGAAATCCAGGTCTTCTGGCCCATCTCCCCCAAGATCATCCAAACCCTCGTTTAGACCAAAATCGTCGTCAAAGTTGTAGTCTCCTTCTGCAGTTCCAAAAGCGTCACCACTCAGAGATGCAAGGAGGTCGTGGACAGGTATGACCTTTGTGCGATACTTAGTCTCTTTGCTGGGCACTGACGGCGGAGCCAGTCCATTCAAAATGGCGATCAGGGTTTGCGTAGAATCAGCGCACGTCTCGAGAACAAATAGATCATCCCGAAGCTGCACGTCTATCGAATGCTCAGCGTCTTCGCCAGCCGTGACCTTAACCTCTGCTTTTGCTGAGGAAATGTAGCTGACAGAAACGTAACCCATAGCGCAAAGATCTGCTACTTGACTACTACCGCCATCGAATGAGTGGCGTTTAGGTCTGCTCGAAAGATCTCCTGAAACAAGGTGGGCAACATTATCAACGATGAGCAGTGAAGCTTTGCTCAATTCCAATGAAGCAGATGTGTTCTGATCTTTAGGGAGGGTGGCACTTAGATGTGCTTCTGATAGCACAATAAGAAGTTTCGATGGAAGGCCGAGAGGATTCAACGCCAGACTGCAATCTCGCATGACAATATCGACGGCTAATGGCCTTGATGTGGGGGAGCTAGGGGCTGGGGATTGTGCCACCTGAGCAGCTTTTGAGCGTGCAAAGTCGGTTAGTGTGGCTACTGATGCTGCTAGACTCGCCGACATGTCCTGTGGAGATGCATTGTCTAGGAGTCCAAGTAAAGTCAGTAGAGTAGGCACCCTGTAATCGATCTTGACATTCCATAACTTGATCTTGACGACTGGCTCCATCTCGTCGCCAATCATGCGCGCCATAATTGCAGGAAACCTAGTACTTGGCTGCTGCTGCTCGGGGTCGGTTGTAGCACCGATGATTTCCTCTGATCCGTTACGGCGAACTGATATAGTATTAATACGGGTAGCTATAAGGGCCGGCAAAGTGATCTGTGCCACCTCGATATCCCTAGACGACAGTTGCACGGTGCCCATGATATTGTTCACGTCGATATGTACATCGAATTTATGGACCGCGATAAGAGCTAATAGACCGGGACGCTCATCGTCAGGAAGATACTTTGCAACAGTAGCCAGCCTGGAAACCTCCTCGCCAAGGTCCGGAAGATAATTGAGCTCGTCTAACCTAGCCATGCGGACTTGGACATCGTCAAAATTGAGCCTCAAGACTGGACCATGTCTGCGCTGACGCATCAAAGTATCAAGCAGAATGTCATCATCTTCGTCATACTTCGATTTCGACGGTGTAATAAGAGCAAGGAGACGAGCTAAATCCGCATCCTTAGGCGATGGAAGGAACTCGACACGGATTGAGTTGATATCCGCAACGATAGCAGGGTCCTCGTTGGAGTGTCTGAGGTGTGGTCCAGAGAGTCTGGTTGCTTGTACAAAGACTCCTATGCCCTCATCGCGATTGACAATCTTGACAGCCGATGTTTCTACACCAATACTACAATCGGCCCCAACAAGATCAAGGACAAAGCCACCTATTCTGACATCTGCTTTATTCTGAGCAACTAACGATTTATCATCAGGCTTGATCGGGGTCTCGAAACGTACGCCCCGAGGTTTTGGCTTGCTGGGGCTGCTCGTGGTGACAGTGGCATTTGAAGCTATAGAGCTGCCTAAGTTCAAGACGCTGCTGAGCCCACCAAACCAGCTAAACGTCTCATCAAGCCTTTGTAAGTCTATAGCAACATGCATTGGTAACGTAATGACTTCACATCGTGTGACATCTTCCGTTGTCGAGATGTGAACACGAACATCGATGCCGTCAGAGGCCTTCAGATCTCGGACAGAAGCTCGCATTTGAAGATCCGCATCAAAAGAAATAATACTCTCCTGTGCGTAACCGAAGATGAATTTCTTCAGCGTGACCGTAGTCTTCGTGGTCGACTGTGATGCCACTGTGTTGACACTTAAACCTTCAAGGGTTGTCCGCAGAAGGACATCATTGTCTTGTGGTCGGCCCGGTCGACCTTCATCTGAGGCAGCTTGAGCCGAACCCAAAGTACCTTCAAGTCTCTCTAGAAACATAACGGAGATCTTCGTGGCGCTCAGCTTGATATTGAGCGAAGTAGAAGTGGTATCCGGCTCAGTACGAGTAGAAGGAGGGGCATCCTGGTTCAGAGCCTCTTGAAGCTGCTGCACAAGCTTGAAGATCAACCTGCCCACAGATATATCAAATTGAGTAGACAGCTGGCCAATTTGTATTTCGATCGCCTTATCATCACTTTGCATTACCTTCTCAGAGGCTGTGGTTGGTGCCTCAACTGATACTTGTGGGCCCTCGGATGATGTTTTCTTCTTGGGCAGTTGTGTTGAAAAAGCCCCCGGGACATTCACAGAAGTAGATTGGGATGCCCCACTTCGGCCGTCAAAAGTACTTCGCGCTATATCTTCAGGCTCTGCTATCCTGCTAGGTTTGGAACCTGGGATGTAGATGTCGACTCGATCGATATTGAAAACTTGCTTTGAAAGTTTAGAATACTCGTCCGAGGAAGTGGTGGAGAGCTCAGAGGTACCACTGGACATTTTTGGCACTGGGGGCGATGGCTTATTTTGTGGTGGTGACGAAGAGGATGCTTTGGACATTCGTAGAGACGAGGCAACTGAAGATGAAGACCGTTCCATAGAATGTAAATCTGCGATGGTCTGCATAGGTGAATGCTTCTGGGCATGCTGCAAGTTGTCTCGTGAATCGTCCTCAGTCTTGGGCAAAGTCGGGCTTTGGGGCGATGACGGGACATCCTCATCGCTTCCGTCACTGCTTGAGTTTGCCCAACCCCCAGGGACTTTCGCCGTTGATGATGCATGGGAAATAGCACTCATGTACATACTCTCAGCATCTTCATGGCTAAATAATTGTGACTCTGCGAGATCTTGTTCGCCCATAGGGGTAGAGGCGCCATCTTCTTCGTCACTTTCTGAGGCCTTAGCAGCAGTATCAGGTATATTTTCAGCCAATCTTTCTGAAGAACCTCCCTCTGCACTGAAGTGGGACGACAGGTCTGCCGGAAGGAACGCTTGAGAAATAGAGACACGTCCCTCCGAAAACCTTGAGTGAGGCCTAGTCGGAAGGATATTAGATTGCAGCATCGCAGGGGGTCGCGGCTCAGGAGCAGGACCAAAACCATCGGCTTCTCGTTCCAGCGCCGACGTAAAGCGCATTGAGGCCTTCGGGGTTAATAGGGGAGAGCTGCGCCTTATGCTGGCCTGGGGATTATGAGAATATGACAAAGAATGAGACAGATTTTCTTGTTTGTCCTCCTCATCCAAATACTGGCTCTCCGTAAGTTGGTCCAGATATGCAGAATTTTGATAAATGCTGTCCCCCACATCACTGAGACCTCCACGGGTGCTGTCTCCCATATGTGAAGCCTCGCCATCTTCTGAAGCATCATCAAAGCGTCCGCTATCGCTCGCAACTACTGAGCCACTTATTGAATGTATATCGCTTGAATTTCTTGGTAAAGACGTTGTTGAGAGCCCCGCAGATGAAGCAGTAGAGCTACGATCAGAAGAAGCGCCATCGAATGTCCTTATTGTACTACCCCGTGGATGAGTAGGCTTAAATGCAGCTCGTCTATCCTCAGAGACATCCGAATGTGCTGCTGATGGAGAGGAAAGTCCAGATGATCTCGCCAGGCTCGAAAAAAGGTTTGCTTCGGATATCAGGGCCCCTCTTATGTTGGACAAAGAAATGAGCCGTTTGCCTTCCTTGTATAGCAATTTCGGACTGTCTTCACCTAAAATCATGGAGTCCTCCATCTCTTGTGTAACTCCTTCGACATCTATATTTTCTACCCTCAACTGGACTGTGACGGTATCTGCTGAGTTCACTGTTGGCGATCTCGAAGACTCGTTGGGGATTTCGAGCTCTAGATTCAGAATAATGCCATGAATCCTTACTTGTAAGCGGTCGGCCATGCCTTGGAGGAAATTTGTTATAAACGTTGGGAGTGAAAGGGGAGCTCCGGTCCCAATAGGAAGTTCCCCATCATCGCTCATAACCGAAGAAGCTGTTCCAAGCTCTTGTGTCTCTGACAGTAGTGCTGCTTCCAACTCCGCCTTCGCACTTTCTGGCTCGGTCTGCAAGAAAGACTGCGCCAGATCAGCAGCTGTTGGAAGTACTGGATCCAAATCATCGTCGTCTGTAAAGTCTGACTCCCGCCTCCCACTGTGGCCTCCAGTACGGCAGGACTTGTTTCCGGAACTCCTTGACTGAGGCCGTCTCCCTTTCCGGTCATGGTTCTTATGTGGCACAGATTTCGTGCTCTTCTCCGGTTTCGATTTAACTCGTAGCTGCCCCTCCACCCCGTCTACCTCAACAATGATAGGACTATTATAAACATCGACGGGTATAGTAAGGCGGAGGAGTAGGACACGAGCTTTCACGAGCTCGAACGACGGCGGCAACTGGAGAAGAGTCTCTAATTTCTAGTAGCATAGCAGTATTAGCCTTTGCTCGTTAATCACTTAGGAAGTCTAGGACAATCACCCTTAATCGTAACCCCACGTCTCGGAACTCAACCGTGCTATTCTTTCCCCACGCGATATCGAGCTTCTCCAGATCCAGGCCATCGGTATCGAGGATCTCCAGCTTTGAGAGCACATACTGAAGAAGACGCTTCGGCATCGAGGAGGACTTGAAGTATTCCGGGAATAACCAAGAGGTTTGGAAGTAGGACGCCATCCTGGGGGTTGCGGATTAAATCATGAAATGGAGCGACCCAAGTAAATGACCGGCTTCCAGATCCAGCTGGCAAGCTGGCACGAAGACTGGTTCTGCGTCAATATGACGGCTTCTGATCTTGAGGGCCGCGTGCTCGATTTCTGGCGATGCTCCTGATACGGGTTTCATTATTTTCAACAAAGCGACTGTCGGCCTGTGAATAACGTATCGACACAACTAGGGCAGTAACTGATGACCTCCCGATACATCATATTCGTAGACCATAGACCTCATTCACGAGGTGTATTGATGATGGCGATGCTAGTCACAGGCTGCAAGCGGGCCTACCGTTATCGATAACAACCAGCACACGTGAGTGTGGTGGCAATTGTTCTATTCTTCAAAGTAAGGCGACATCATATTAAAGGGGAAATTTTCATGACTGAATATATTGTAATAACTCCTACAAACAACAAACTATATAAAACCTAATGTTCACGATGTAAAAAGTCTTGAATTTTGTATACCTACCAGTGACCGGCCGGTTTTATGGACTTCCCCCCCCCCTCTTTTTGTGACGTCTGGAACCGAATACAAAATGGCTACAAAAAGGAGTCTGAAATAATGTTGTCTTGAAAGCAATCTAAAAACAATGCTAATGTTGAGATTAGACTTTTGAAGCCTCGCCAGCTCTTCATGCAATATATAACCGCCCAAATTCCCCTCGATGTTGAACGCCATGGTTTTGTACAACGGCCCACCCTTTACGAAGTACATGTACTCTACGATACCTACTCCACAGCTCTAGAAGCCTAGTTGTCTGCATAATTGCCAAACTCCGTGACAATCCACAAACAATATTGTTCCCACTCCACAGACCACTGCTTCATTCTCTCGGCTCTCACACCGTTTCCAAGAGTGGCATCCTTGATGTCCTGAACCCATTTTGTGGAGTTTTGGTCTTCAAATGCCGCCCAGCGAACACTATTCTCTGCAAGGGACCCAAGTCCAGCAAGACCAAGATTGTCCCAACCTTGCAAAGCCTGCCAGAAGTCATGAGTCATTCCAGCGGTGTCCTGACCCAGGATTGCCGGGTCGTCATTGCAAAGCGAGCAAGAGACTCCGCGAGCAAGAAGTGCTGGTAATGTATGAGACATAACCGACGCACACAGACGAAGGACCTCGTTGGAAATGGGACAACTTTCCACGAGAATCTTCTTTTCCTTTACCATGTCAATGAGAAGCGGGTGCTTGTAAAGAGAGAAGCCATGGCCGATTCTTCTGGTCCCCAGAAGAACAGCATCAAATAGATTCTGGTCGGTGTCGCTACCGTCACCGAGACATTCTCCAGCCTGGTAAATGTCAGTTGGAAGATCAAGTTTTTCGAAAGAAGATCCATACATGGAAAAAGAAGGGGATTTCAACGCCTTCTTGAGCACACTGTTTCTTGAACCAGAACAGCTCTGGAAGCACATCCTTTAGAGGTCGACCAGCATCCTCTTGTCCGACCAAGTCATATCCAGAGATGAGGTGAGGATATGTCATCTTGATAGTGATGCAAGCATCCATATCTTCTACAATCTTTCTCGTATCGAGTACTCGAAGACCGGTCCAGATCATTCTTGCGCCCCAGAAACCTTTGCCTTCTTCGGAGGCCTTAAAATTCTCAATCTCTTCGCCAAAAACGTAGAACATCCTGTCAAAACTCTCTTCTGGCTCATCCTTCCCCTCTCTATAGTACCTGAAGGTAAATGCAAGTCTCAAATCGATCCACTTAACGCCATCATCAAGTAGTTGCTTCATCAATCTTCTCATGAAGAGCCTGAATATTGGCTCGTAGAAGATGATAGTGTTTAGAATACTGAAACAAGAAGTGAACTTTCTCCAGACTGCATCTACACCATGATGGTGCTCAATAGATTCGGTATTTGTGATCGTCGTCCGACTCTTCAGCCAGGCAATAAATTCCACTCGTCCGCCATTTGGGAAAGCATCCGCCGCTTCTGTGAGAAGAATTGGTGTGCCAGGGTTGTACTCCGAGCTCCAAATCGATTTCTCACCCACTATTCACAACGTTAGCTACGCTCCATAGACAAACTTGATCTCTTACTGTGATGACATACCTCTATCAGTTTTCTGAAACAGAAATTTAAACGACACTCCCCCCCTTGCCTCCTCGGTCCCCAAATGCTGCGCAGAATAAATATGCATACCCTTCGTATCCAGCAACACATTGAATAAGTAATCGAAATCTACCATAGCGTCCATATGTGCATGCAGCAACGCCCCCTTCGGCATCTTTCTCACAATTTGCCAGAGCTTCGTCTTCTCCATCCGGTCCTTGGCAAGACTAAACATCATGCCCGGATATACGTTCGCGCCTGCCTTCTGGGCCAGGATATCTTCAAGTTCGGAGTTCCATATTGAGGCCTGTTCTTCAGCGCGGATGCGGGAGACGATTTCGCAGGCTTCACGGCCGATTGGGGAGAGGGATTGGCGGAATGAGTGGTCTGGAAGTACAATTAGTGGGGGAGTGATGGATTGGAGGGATGTGAAGTTTACCGCTTCGTTGTTTCTTCTCCTGTGCAATGAGAGCTTCACGTCCAGACACGTATTGGGAGATGAATGGCTCCTCAGTACTTGGGATCCCCTCTTTGACCAAAGCCCATTCGTTGTCTGGAATCTGCGAAGGCCATTCTATGTTTTTAACTCGGGCCTGCATTATAGAGAGCTCGACTTTCCTTAGATGACGTGCGAGATCGGTATTTGATATCAAGCTCTCTGCAGCTGACTTGCTTGCGAACGTCCGTGATCGTACTTCGAGAAGAAAGAATTGAACTATTTTGAAGAGATATATCCCACTGTTGAATGGGGTCCCAGTGGTGAGGTGGGTGCTTTTGTCTCTCTACTATACGCGCGTAGTCAAGATACCTACCTATTTGCTCACTTCCCCCGCTGCGGGGTTCGCCGATGTAGCAAGCTTAAATAGGCAGGCGATACTATAAGAGAAAGGGAGTACACATTCTGCACTAGCTACAAACATCCTCACTGCATATAAGATTATTCAATATGTTTCCTTGCCGTATGAGTTACTGGCGGTATGAATTACTTTTTAATCTGCAACCACAATAGGATTAGACTTCGTCGAGAGTAATTAGGCAGACGGCCGCCGGAATAACTATGATATCAACAAGACTTCCAGAATTTTTGACATGTGTCTTTGGAGGTAATGTTGGAATGATCTGCATTCATATGGCGAAATGTGTTTACAGGTCACTATTTACCTCTTAATTGACTGGGTCCTGAAGGATAAGTAGGGAGTCTTAGCTTAGCTAAACTACCTGGATCGCTCACTGAATTGAGCAATAGTATCATGACCCATACTCTACCCGGCTTTCAAAAATCCGATAACTTTACGCTCCGCCCTTATCTTCACCGCGCGTTTGGCTGTCTCCAGATGT
Source organism: Gremmenia infestans (assembly GCA_032629725.1). Classification (NCBI taxonomy): domain Eukaryota; kingdom Fungi; phylum Ascomycota; class Leotiomycetes; order Helotiales; family Hamatocanthoscyphaceae; genus Gremmenia; species Gremmenia infestans. The sequence goes on along the minus strand of JAFEVB010000036.1, from coordinate 1,260,374 downwards.
CGCTTGATGAACAACGCCATCTAACCTACTAGATGTCTCCTGATCTCTTGGCGGAACAAAATCATCTACGTCTGAACTCGGGAGCGGAGACGCGACGAGAGTATCATGCGATCCGCCCAAGGGATTCGACGTGAGGTTAAATATGATGGGAGGATAGTTCATTCCCTCAATTGATTCGGGACTATCCATCGATACCACGCTTGAGGGCGCACTCGTTGATGACATTGTTGAACGACGCTGTGTTCGGTCGCTTGCAATCGAAAATATGGGCTGTATTGCACCCCCGGACGTGGAAGTGCACTGTAGGCTTCGTGTGGATTTCGAGTTCATTGAAGTGCTTCCTTCGAATGCTGAATAGACTGCGAAAGCTTTTCCAGCTAGTGTAACGATTTGGGTTTTAATAGTCTCTTGTAACTCTTTGGGAATTTGTATGTCTTGCTGGGTTACTTGGTAATCCAGCATTTGTCTGAACAGGTCGACGAATGGGCGGTTTTGTTCGTTTGAAATCATGAGCTCTTTTGAGGGGCTGTCGTACCCTGAGAGAACGATCAGCTTAGATGTAAAGATAGAACTGTGTAAATGGTTCATAGACAGATACAAAATTGAAATAGAAATAAGAATCGAAAGTCACATTATAGACCTTAAAACTTCGGCTGTTGAAAACCGCTCACGTCAAAAGCTATTCTGGAAAACGCCTACGATACCCACTCCTTGCCTTCCATCGCAGCAGTTACGAAAGCTACACTTACAAGGAGTTGATGGCACTGGTATGTCCGGAAACAAGACACTCCATATATGGTTCCACTTCTCGACGTTTGAAGTACCGACACTGTCCTTGCTGCTTGTCTTCTTGTCCAACTGTGCCCATTGTGCGTCGCTAATGCCTTCTTTCAAAGAGGATTCTTTTCGCTCGCATGGTGTAGGAAGCTGGCGATGTCTTTCCAGTTCAGTGATAGAAATTGCCCGAGAACCGGGGAATATCGTGTAACACCGATCACATTGAACAGGATAATGCTTTCGTTTAAGATGTTCCCTAGAGCTTTATTAGAGCAACATCTGCGTACTTGCAACAAGAAGACTCACTTCAAGCGTTGGATATTCTTGAATCCAGGCCCGGCACAAGCACGAAACTCTGTTTTCTTCGTTTTGTCGGCAGGTTCTTCGCCTGCATCATCGAACTGGACGTTATATTTTGTGGGATCCTTTTTATGGAAAGGGCAGGCAAGACGAGCATTTGGTTCGACCCTGTCGCTCTCGAAATTTCCTAAGAACAGTGCTCATTAGTCGCAGGTCACCAAATTGTAGCTTTCCTCGTCTTCGTAGCCGCTCAAGACATTCTCTAGGGGCTGGAGCAGCTACAATTTTATATTTCCTAGAAAATGATTCCCGTCCTTTTGTAGCATGCAAATGCAAAGAAGAATAGACCAGCCATGTCCCCGAAGACCGGATTTCATGCAAAGCGCAAACAAGAATGGGAGGACGCTCTTACCTTTCATCCTTTTCCGCTTTCGTTTGTCCTCGTCATCACCCCCTCCATCCTCATCCTCATCATCACCGCCATCTGATCCAGTATTTCTAGTGCGTTTTTTCAGGATGCCTTTCCGATGTGCCAGAGGCTCCAGGAGAATGTATATTCTTCCCATCACTTGTGATATCCTCGCGCCATGGAAGAACCTTTTGTATTATATTGACCTGTGAACCAACATGATAATCTCGGTACAGGATTGGTATCAGGTGTGCAGCAAGAGGAAGATCCTCGGGTAATGCCCTGACTACAATAGTCTCAATATTATAGGATTCCTCACTCCACTCGCTCTGATCGTCTGAGATGTTGTCGCCATCCTCATCACAGCAAAGATGAAAGTGTTCGCACTCCCTTGTATTAGCATTCTCGTGAAAGCTAGTATGTTCGGTTCTGTGTAAATAAAATTGAGAGCACCGAGAACTGCCGTTGCAACACTTTTCGGATTCAGTGTAATATTTGGGGAATAAGTCGTCGTTAGTTGAATATAGTCGAGTGCCTGATGCTTCGCTGATGTCCCATGGTGAGTCAGCTTCCGATGCAATCTGTGCTATAGATGGATCGATGTTTGGTCCCTGCCTATTGCTCCATTTAGGCTCAGCTTCGGGGGTGATGCGTGATGTAGATGGCTGTGAAGACCCAGAAGTCATAGAGGGAGAGCCCTTATCTCCGAAACGATACTCATCACTGTCCCAGCTGATCAGGCCATCCCTCCAAGGTAGAATGGGTCTCATCAAGCAACTTCCTTCAAAGTCTTCACAAATACATTCGCGATATCGGGTAGGCGGCTCCATGATAGACAGTCTGCAGGTGGGAGAAACTTGGGAAATCCAAGAAGTTGCGGCCCAATGTCCCAAGTGCTGAGGCAAACATGTCAACCGCGCAATTGCGTGACGTGGGCTGTGCAGTCAGGCAGGGCGGTTCGGCGGGGCTTTACGCCAATGAGTTTTTGCGCAGTCGTGTCGTACAATAACTTGCTTGGCACGCCTGACCTCCGAGGTGTCTGTATTTGGGTAAAAGATGCATGAAAAAGCGGGGAATAGGAAGAAATCAACCACTGACCGACGCCCATGAGTCGTCTGACACTGTCGATCCTTGTTATTTAGGCTTCCGCTATTGCTCTGAGTCGTCGCTGCGTTGTCCGACACACCGAAGATACGCAACTGCGTCGGTCTGCGAGTCTGCCCAGTCATAAACCAATACACAGCCCAGAAGGCACCTTGATCGGTATTAATTGGAGGCAGCAAAAAGGTCAAGCCCATCGAATGGCTATCATCAATCCTGTAAACACCCTGTAAATACCTAAAGGGGGCGGGGCAAGCCGCCCTTTGAAAGGGGCAGATTGCTATCAAGAGAAACCCCGGCTTTGCAGCTAGGAAGAGGGAAGAAAAAATATAGATAAAGAGTTCCTACCACCCCATCTTGAAAACTCTTATATGATACTTCACCAAAAACATCGAGACTTTAGAACTATCACATGATCATCAACAACATGACGCTCATCATAAACCAACCATTCCTATTCCCTTACCGGAAAGTGCAAAGAGAGCCCAAGCCCAAGCCCGGGCCAAAACCAAACCCCGATGATCCATTGTCAGTTTGGTCTCCAGTTGAAACTTTCAAAGAGCTGACAATTTGCAGTCAAGGGCAATAGACGTGAAGGATTAGGTTCGGCGTAATTGAGGTAAGTCGTCGACCTATTAACATTCGAAAATTAGGATAGCATAGTGTTCCATCTTGAGTGTGAAATTGAGAGAACCGTCAAAGCGGTTTTGGAGCTTGCTTTGCTCTCAGTTTCGCACACATTTTGGAAAAATCCAGACCTTATGGTTATGTGTAATAGCACCAGGACCGAAGTTATCGACTCGAAGTTACCACTCAAGATGGGACATTGTATTGTCCTATGTTCCGATTCGCCCTTTTACGCCCTGATATCGGATGTTACTAACACCAAGTAGCATTATACGCCGTTTTTGAAGGAAATAGTGACCGATCCGATTCCGCTGGCAGGAAAAGGGCGGATCTATGGTTGGCGTTTGGGGTTGAATGGCAGATTGGCGTAGGGGGGCAGAGGGCGAAAGGCTAAGGGCGAAGGGCGAACGGGTCTAACAACAACAAGTAGTGTCTGCGCTGGAAGGCTTGTGCGTGTCCATTGGACCGTTGAGCTGCTTAGTACGAGGTACTTCACACAGCAGCTCCATTAGCCAAGGAGGTTTTAGATAAGCAATTCGAGTAGCGTTAGCATAGGCCCTTAATACTATGATCACTTGACCTATTCATGTTTTTGGGAATCTAGCTTGAGCTCCTTGCTTAGCTAACTGAAACGCTTGTTCTCGATGTCAGCCGGGCGGCTCAGAAAAGAAATCATTGAATTGTGTATAATGGCAAAACCGACAAGACTTGCATGTGCAATCGAAGAAGAAGCTACTTGTACCGAAGATTTGTTTGCTTGCACTGGCTTGGCACCTTCGGGATCGCGAGGTACCGGACAAACACTGAACTGGTCTAATACGATGGTATTGATATCCTGATGTATTGATGTCTTGATATTGTGTCGTTCATCTAGTGTTGTTGGAGTGAAAAGCGCTTTGTAAATGCAAGACAATGATTGGTCGGCTAATCAAGCCTCGGTCCGCAGCCTAGCCTAGGTTGAGCTACCCGGTAAAGTACCTACCCCAGATTTACTTCATAACAATTCCAATACCCCATCTCACGTAAATACCTGTGTAAGCCATCTTTTCAAACCTGCCAAACTCGACGATTTCCTTTTCTTTCCTTCTGATTTAAATATTCTTTCTACAAATAGTCTATCCACCATGGTTGCTCTGAAGACCTTCTCCCGGGACGAAGTCGCAAAGAACGGCTCGTCTGAAGACTCGACCTGGTTCATTATTGATAGCAAGGTCTTCGATGTTTCCGACTTCATTGATGCGCATCCTGGCGGCGAATACGTCCTGAAGCAGGTCGCGGGCACCGATGCTACCGAAGCATTCTACAATCTCCACAAACAGGAAGTGCTGCAGAAGTACTCGAGTCTCTGCATTGGCACTATCCAGGGCGAGAAGCCCCAGGTCATTGAGCATAAGCCTGGAGACCTGAGCTTGGTTCCATATGGCGAGCCAACATGGCTTACCCCTCAATTCAAGAGCCCGTACTACAAAGAGAGTCATCGGAAGTTACAGAAGGCAGTACGAGTTTTCGTAGACACGGAAGTCTACCCTGTAGCACAGCAATGTGAGGAGGAGGGAAAACATATCCCACAAGAACTTATCGATAAGATGTCGAAGAAGGGTATCCTACATATGCGGTTGGGTCCTGGTAAACATATGCATGGCGTTAGCTTGATGGATGGTGTGATGGCGGGAGACGAATTCGACTACTTCCACGATATGATTTTGGGGCAGGAAATGGTCCGGGCGAATGCCAGAGGATTTCAAGATGGAAACATGGCTGGGTGAGTACAAAATACCGGAGCTGATTGTTTTGTTCATATGAGATACTTATATCAGCTCAATGTATCCCCTGAAATTGAAACATTCTAACGCTAACATACTTTTAGAATGACAATCTCCCTATCAGCTGTTCTACAATTTGCCAATGACGAAGCATGGAAGACAAAGATCGCCAAGGAAGTCTTTTCTGGGGAAAAGAAGATCTGCCTGGCCATCACCGAAGCTTTCGCTGGAAGTGATGTAGCGGGCATTAGAACAACGGCGACCAAGACGCCAGATGGTATGTTTCCAAGCACTTATTACCTCTCTGTACCTTTAAGAGATGTTTATTATTAGGCTTTCTCAACTTGCAAAAAACCCGACTGCTTTTGAAGCAATCTGTTCTGTCGCTTTTGATACCTTCCGGGAAGAACAACCGCTAATCACCGATCGACTATAGGAAAACACTATATCGTCAATGGTACTAAGAAGTGGATTACCAATGGCGTGTTCTGTGACTACTTCGTGGTTGGAGTGCGCACTGATAAAGGATTATCTGTACTTCTGATTGAGCGACAAGAAGGCGTTGAAACCAGTGCCATCAAGACTTCTTATTCTGCAGCTGCAGGTACTACATTCATCACATTTGATAAGTATGAACTCTAGCTCTCCAAAGATACCTCCCTACTAACTGTAAACAGTGTCAAAGTCCCCGTAGAGAACCTCCTGGGCAAAGAAAACAAGGGGATTTATGTCATCCTCGCAAATTTTAACCACGAGCGCTGGATGATGTGCTGTGCTGTGATTCGCCAGAGCCGTTCCGTAACAGAAGAGTGTCTGAAATGGAGCAACCAGCGATTGGTCTTCGGAAAGAAGCTAATCGAACAACCAGTTATCCGCCAAAAGTAAGCACCCCCCCACCTGTTCCTCGATTTCCATATTTTCTCCATATACTGACAATCCACCACCACTACAGACTAGCGAAAATGATATCTCACTGTGAAGCCAATCAAGCCTGGCTCGAAAACATCACCTACCAAATGACACAAATGCCCTACTCGCAACAATCGCAGCACCTAGCAGGCCCCATCGGCCTCCTCAAAATGTTCGCCACACGTTCCGCGCACGAGATTGCCGACGAGGCTGTGCAGATATTCGGCGGCAGGGCTTTGACCCGGACGGGAATGGGGCGCACGATTGAGATGTTCCACCGCACGTATAAGTTTGATGCTATCCTGGGCGGCGCTGAGGAGGTTTTGGGCGATTTGGGCGTGAGACAAGCGTTGAAGAATATGCCGAAGAGTATGTTGTAGAGTAGTGGGAAAGGAAGGCAGGGCAGGGCATGACTCTGAGCTTTATACAGTGGCATTATTGGGGCAATTTTTGGATTGGATTATGGGCAAAATAACTTCACATGTCGATATGTTGCATCAACTTAGAGAATTACGAACTGCATTGGTAGAGTGTAGAACATTTACAACCACCGAACCTATCTTCATGTAGTGAGTACCTTCAGCCATTCTAGTAAGGAAGGAACAAGTGGGGGTTATCCAGACTTGAAAATGAAGTGCAACTCAGGCCTTGATGGGCGAGACCTGATCGGCTCCTGGGATTGAAAGAGCAAAAGAGGCAAGCATATCATTGTATAATCAAGTTTCGGGAACGGATCGAGAAATACTGGCGTACTGACTTCTCCAGGTGGGGGGTAAAATACCTGATTACTTTGACGGATCTGTATCATATCCTGGGCAGACCCGCGTCCTTGATGTTTTACAATTCTTGAACATTTTTTAGATTTTCAGCCACTGACACAGGTGAACACTGAGAAATAATCAACTTTACGGCATAGGAATTCGAGAATACTTGAAAAGGGGGTGCTTGTTCCCGAATGCAATTATGTAAGTTACAAAGCTTCATTACAAAGTCTATCAACGCCAACACCACGCGTATCAATCCACAACGACTGTACCGCTATGCATGTAAACCCCCTATGACGCCAGACTCATGCCGCGAAAACCATCCATCCCGGATCCGTATGCGTCTTTTTGGTATAAACGAAAAGCAAGAACATGTCAAAAAATTTTGTGTCACCACGACAATCAATCTAACTTCCTCCATATCACCATCGCCCCCACCATCAATGCCATAGACACAAGATTATGTCGATCAAGAAATTGTGTCCGCCCATAGAGACCAATTCCAGGTTACTCATATACCTCAGGCATTCAAGATCATGTCTTGTTTGCCTCTAGAACTGCAGCCAAAGCCTGCGCAAACTCCGGCGTCTTGAACTGTATTACCCAAGTCTCGAGAGTGTCGCCATTTCCAGCCAGAGCCATAACTTTCACAGTCTTTCCTGTTGCTTCGTACTTCGCGTTGATAAGAACGCCTTTGTTGAACACAATCTTGCCGCTAGGGTCGCCACGTTGGAGCATTCTGACTGCCCCAGTATCCTTGTTCTTAAGGACTCTCAAGGGTCCTACGCCTCTAGTCTCCCAAGCTCCTTTGCCGTCCTTCGTGACAAACTTGGTTGTCTTGGCACGGACCTCATGGAGCACCTCTTCATCTTCCTCGCCAGGCCCACCTGAGGTAAGATCAATCTGCTCATGACGCTCGGCATCAGGCTCACCCTCTATGCCACTATCGCCATCGGTTGTTGCACCCGGGCTAGTGGCACGAGAAGTACTAGCAGAAGGCACTGCAGAAGGGAAGAGGGAAGTACCAGCAGAAGGCACTGCAGAAGGGAAGAGAGAAGGACCAGTGCTCGATGCGCCGAAGCTGAAGCCTACCGTGGGCTTGGAGTTGGTGAGGCTTCCGAAAATATTGGACTGAGGGGGCTTCGTCTCCTTGGCATTTCCAAAGAGGCTACTGCCGAAAACGCTCGAAGATTTGGTAGGAGTTGCAGCTGTGACGCTCAGAGCTGGAGCATCGTTTTTAGTATCGCCGTTTGGAGTGCTGGAGCCAAATTTGATTGGGCTCCCCTGATTCCAGGTATGGTTTCCAGCAGCCCCATTCACGGGTGCATTGAGTGAGGAGAATGGACTTTTGATATTTGGGGAAGGTCTCTCTGCATTCGGCCGAGTGTTCTCCTTCTCATCGTTAGACGTAGCGGGGAATAAGGCTGTACCCGAGGGAAATGTCATTCGGTCTGCCAAGCTCTTGACCGGTGTACTGGTACCGGAGTCGGAATCGGCTTCACCTACGGGCTTTGATTGTTCGAAAAAAGAGTTCGTAGGTTTCTTGGCAGAGGCTATACCTGCGCCTGTTTCGGAAGCAGGTGTGCCAGGACCGCTGTTGCTTTCCTCGCCGGGTTGGTAGTTAGGGTCCTTGTTTTCCGAATCGCTCTCGCCTCCGTTATCTTTGTCTGCATCTTCCTCATCCGCATCGTCATCCTTCCCGCTACCAGTATCGGAACTGAGATGCGCGAAAATACCCTTGTCTAATTTGAGAGTTTTCCCGGCTATGTGGCCGTCGAAAACAGATCCCGAATTTGAAATGGCTCCTGGTGTTGATGCCCGGGAACCATTCACAGGACTGGGACTAAAAAAAGTACCACCTGAATTCTGAGATGGCTTTTGACTAAACAAGGATACCGGCGGTTGGGAATCCACGATAGCCTGTTTAGGAAACATTTCAGAAGCAGTGTTCGTATTGAACACCGGCGCTGACGTTCCAAAGGGAGAGCCTTTGCCTGGCACTGGGACAAAGCGGTTGGTTAAGCTCTTGACATCCCTTTCTTCTTTTTCTTTCATCTCAGCCCGAGCTTTCTTCCAATTCGCGCGGAACTCTTCTTCGTCATCATCGGAATCTAAGTCCTCATCTATAGCCTTTTGTAATAGGCGTTCTTCATTCTTCTCGTTGTCTGCCGCGGCTTGCTTGGCGAATTGCGCCGTAAAATCGACAGCAGCAAATTTTGGTGGCTTGACGGCAGATGCGCTCTGTCCAGTAGCAGCTGGAGTGGAAGAGAAAGCCGTTACTGCATTCGAGGAGTTGCTGTTGCCAGACGATGGCTTTGGTACAAACTGGTTCGCAGGGGCCGAAGAAACTGGGGTGAAGCTTTGCGAGGGGGATTTAGTGGGGCTAGACGGAGTCTTCGGGGCGAACATATTCCCAGGCCATGGAAATGCTGTTTTGGTAGCTGCTGCCGAGGCTGGAATAGGGAGTTTTCCGAATGGATTGACACGAGGTGCATCGTCCGCTGGCTTTGCAGGAGAGCCATGGGTCTTTCTCTCCGGACTGACCCTCGCGGGGCCGTTGGATTTAGATGGGCTCTCGAGTATGCTCTTGAACGTGTTCAAGGTGTTAGATCCACCACTAGCGCCATTTAGGTTCTGCATATTGACCTGCTTCAAAGGACTATTTCTCTTCGGTTGCGGCATATCTTGGTCCAAGTCATCCCCCTTTCTCTTTCCTTTAGAAGGAGATGCTGTAGTACTTGGATCTGGAACAGGAGACTGAAAGAATTGTGCCGAGGATGTAGCTATCGTATTTCCATTAAGGTATGGTTGAGAGCTTGCGACGGAAGTTGGTATTGTAGACGCCGAAGCAGCTTGCTCATTTGATTGTCGAAATGGGTTTGGCAATCCAACTTGCCCTGTGCGCTTGGTAGGGGGTTCATTCTCTTCATTTTCATCATCAGCAGCGCGTTTTGCATTGCCCTTGTCATTCGCTTGGGTCAATTTAGGTTCAACTCCGAGCCTACGGAGTTCCATCGTATATTCTGCGGTACCACGTCGCAGAATTTGTTTGCGCAGGATCTGATAGAAAGCGATTGCTGGCATAATGTTGGTCGTAACAGATGCGGTGTCGAAGTACTTTCTCAACTCATTATTCAGGATCTTCATACGATATGCGACGTAGAATTCGATGCGTAACTCCGGAGAATAGTGCTCAGGAACCAAGGGTGCCATGTGCTCAATTGGGAATGTCTTGGCAAAGTATAGTCCAGGGTAAATCTTGGGATAGTCTTTAGCTTCCCCGTTGATATCATGAATTAAGCCTTCTTCCTCTCGAGTCATTGAAGATGCCTCCTCGGGTATCGCAGGTGCAAGTAATTCGTAGGCTCTGAAGTTTTGCTCGGTCTCAGCCCTCGAAATCGAGTCTATCAGTGAGATAACTTCGGGAGTGTACGGTAGGTTCGATTGTGGCTCTTTGAACTAGGCAAAATTAGTACCTACATAGAAGCTGGTAGAGCTTTGCGTGCACTTACGAATGGGACATTTTGTGCGAGAACACGAAGTTTCGGCTGGCCCTTATTGTGAGGCTCCATGGTAACTCCCTGAAATTGTTCCCAGTCGACTTTTGCCCAGTCAATCTGCTGTATCGATTGACCCTGGCCAGAGGAGATTTTCTGAGACGTAGTCACCTGATGCTGGTCCAAGAAAGCTGGTCGAGCTTCTGGCTGTTTAAAAGGACTGCCAAATAGTCCGTTGACAGGTGCAACTGACTTCACCGGCGAAGGCTCAGTTCTAGGTCCAGCTCCGTTGATTCGGGGCTCTGTCGCTGGCTCGTCAAGTGGTTTATTTAGATTTGCGAACAGGTCACCCGGCGCGGATGGTTTTTCTGGAGAGGCTTGTCTGTCTTTGTCAACACCGTTGGCATTGGACTGAACAGCCGGTTGATTGGAAGATTTGTTAATACTTCCAAATGGATTTGTTATCGATGTCGCCGGCTTGTTCGGGCTAGAAAATATGTTGTTTACAGGCCCATCTTGTGACGTGTTGCCACCAAAAATATTGCTTGATGGCTGTTTCGGCTTCGGTCCGTCAAAGATACTGCTAGCGGGTTGCGAGTTTTGTTCTCCAAACGTGGGGGATGCAGTTGGTGCCTGACTGGAGGAACCGAAAGTATTGAGGGGCGCCTGCTTTGGCTGACCATTTTGTGCAAAGAAATTACTTGTGCCGTTGGTAGAACTCTGAGCCTTGTTTCCGAATAGATCATTCACTGGTGGGGCAGCGGATTGCACACTGCCGAAAAGGTTGGACATTGGTGGCTTTGGAGAATCAGCGGTGTCAGGTGTAGAAAAGGATTTGCCAAAAATATCCTTTGCTGGAGATTCAGCTGTCGTGGTGTTTCCAAAAAGGGTTGTTGGCTGAGGAGATGGTTGAGATTGAGGGTTGCCAAAAAAGTCCTTTGCCGGAGATTCAGCTACTGGAGTGGAGCCAAAGTTGATACCAGAGCTTACTGGCGGTTTTGAAGTCTGGCCAAATGAAAATGGAGAGCTAGGGGGTTTTGGTTCCGAATTCGTAGGCCCCTGGTTGAAGAATGAGGGCGCTGGCGCGGGAGACTGTGGCGGTTGAGAAGGGGTCTGGCCGAAATTGAAAGGATTGCTCGCTGGCTTGTCGGCAGCTGGATTAGAGCCAAAGTTGATACTGGGCGATGGAGGTGGCTGGGAAGAAGAGGCGCCAAAAGAGAAAGGGTTGGTGGGCTGGTCTTGTGTCGGTGCTGTTGTGCCAAAGATGGGTGCAGGGGATGGCTGCGCGCCTCCGAAGAATAGGTTGTTTCCTCCTTGTGGGGGATTGGAAGAGCCAAATAGGCTTGTAGATGTAGATGGGATTTGTCCAATAGTGGTAGACATCTGGAAGGGGTTGTTGTTTTGCTGGGCGGTGGAGGTTGTGGAAGTTCCAAATTGTTTCTTGGGCGGCCGGTCGTCAACCGGTCGATCTGAATCTCGATCCGAGGCATTAGACGGTGGACCGTTATTCATCCCACCAAATCCTCCACTATTATTGCCTCCAAACCCACTGCCACCGTTTCCAAAGGAAGGGGGGAAGGAGGGTGCCGATGACGGTCCGGAGAAGCTGAATGATCCTGAGGCTTGCACACTTCCTCCAAAGAGTCCCTCCCCTGGTTGCGGGCTTTGAGATGCCCACTGCGGAGCTGAGTGATCAGGTCTGGCGGATCCCGATCTCTTTGCCTTGGGCTTCTCCTTGATCTTACGAGCCGCAAGTTGCGCAGCATTGGCGCGAGGTGGGCCCTCCATCGCGATACACGTCCAACGCGACGCTTCACACAAGATGTTGGTCGATGATGGCACAGATATTCGGTGCTAGGGAGGAGTTCAAGGTGTATGGTACAATGCGACCTGCGGCCGGAAGCTCGCTCAAAAGTGAATGAGACTCGAGTTGACAAAGATGGCTACTCTGGTGCGCATTTGCTGTGATTCGAGTGGAAAGAGTTTTTAGTTGAGGCGCCAGCAGTATGATGCTTGAGAAGAGAAGAAGTTCACAAGATTGTTGTGAGTCAAGCTGGAGGTTGGTGGTGGTGCGTCTGCTGTCGATGTTTTGGGGCGCGTTCGTTGAAGAGGAGATCTCGACTTCAAAATCAACATGACCGCACCAGGACCAATAGCCTAACACGTGACCCATACCACCAACTGTCAAGCACCACACCAGAAGTGAATCTGAGCAGCTACCTAGGTACTCCCTTTGTATCCATTTTCTTTGTGTGTTCAGATGTGAGTCATGCGTCAAAGGTAGTTGTGGTCGTCAATACTTCCAGTCTCAAGATTCATCAAGCTTGTTCTCCAACCAGTGTAGAATCAACTTACTAGACCCCTTTAGTGTATTATATACGTACATTTATATACCTACATAACTGTATGCCACGGCTAAGATACTCAAGGAATATATGGGATCTTGGTATAATGCGTTTGTAAACATCTCGGAACGGAAGAAGTCTTCAGGATAATAGCTGAAGTTGGTTGCGCCGGCAAATCGTGAATCATTGGGCTGCCTACGCCTCCTAGCTAGGCAGGTAATATCTCGAATACACCCATGACTGAAAAATAAAAGCATTGAATTCCATTTGGCAATTAAGTCACAAAGTACCGACAATGAGGACGAAATATAGGTGTTGTACAATTGTATGGTCTAAAGCTTCGCCTTGGCAGTCTGCGCCTTGCTCAATATTGGATTTAGCTTGGTGGCTTTCATGACATCTCCCTTGGCCTTCAGCTTGCCTGACATGAATAACCGTTGTGCGTTCGCCTTGCCTTCAACCAACTTTCCAAAGTCTTCATCAGAAAGAGAAATGGTAACTAAGAAACAGAGGTTAGCCAGCCATCTCAAGAGGTCTTTGCAGAGAGCATGGCCTCTGTCTTGGAAATAGAATACACACCTGTAGGCCCATCTCCGAGACCTTTTCCAACCTCTCCTTTCGACTTGAGATCAATGTGCCAGCTGTCCGTCTCCCCGGCCTTGTTCTTCAATGTGAAGGCGAAAATAGCATTCCCTTTCTTGATGGCGTCTTTTCGCTCAGCATCAGAAGATGTAATCGCGCTGTTGATAACGTCGAAGGCCGCAGAGGCGGGAAAGGCATCTAGAAATCAATCAGTACTAAGATCGCAATAGCTTCAGAGTTGTGTTCACCATTCTTGAAAGACATCTTGGGTAGTTCGGGGTTTCTGGACGATGCCGGGGGATATTGTAGATATGGAAGCTGGTAATGTGTACAGGACCAAGATGTTCTGTAGATGGAGACGGTGAGAAAAGGTGAATGAGGGCAGAGTTTAAAGTATCAAGTCAAGTCGTGGTGAACTAGGATAGGGCATGTGAAAGCACCGAGGTTCCGTGGCTTATGTACGCGACAGGTGGGGGATCCGGGGATTATTATGGGGATGTTCACATGTTACGGTATTTCAAAGACACTACACAAGAAGACTCAAGTTGTCCGCTTCTATTTTGCGCATGCGAATTGCAGACAGCTTTGACAGATCACGAGTAGCAGAGGTTTCCCAAATTCCATTAAGTATTCAGGTGTATCATAGTAAACATTCCTGAGAAGTCCTTCCACCCTTTTAGTGGAGTTCGATTCCACCTCTAGATGCTTCGATACATAGAAGTAAGTATCAATAAGATTCATAAATCTTTAACGCCTTGTCTAGTTGCTTTTTCTACCTAAGCAACTACTTGCCCATATATGCAAAAATGAATATACCTATTAGTGAAAATTAGTAATAGAATGCTACGATAATATGTGTGGATATAGACTTTACCTGGTTTTTGACAATACCATAGGAACAAGTTCAATCGTTCCCAAATATTCGCAAACAGTATCGCTATACGGCAAAATCTTGAATATAACTGAACGCTAGAGTAGTTTGCAATGTGCAGCAGAACAGAACTCATAACCTCGCCTTACTAGCTATGGCTTGGTATAGAGTTTACGTGGCCTTGAGGAGTGATAATGGGGCGTCAGTAAGTATGGATATGAGATTATAGAGCGAGAAGAGGGTTTAGTAAAAAGTAACAGATCCCATACGTGGGAATAAAGGTCAAGTCGTCCGGACCCCTTTTAAATAGAGTGCACGCGGGGTATTCTTTAGCTGACCGCTACCACCAGCTACTACAGCTCTTAGATTAGAATAAAAGAGGCATTCGTCCTTCAAGATATTCCAGTGTCTCAGATTGCTGGGCGTCGACTTGAGTGGCACATTCTTAGACTGAAATCATTGCATTAAACTATGATGGTAGATTGTTGTCATACGACCACCCCACATATGTTCAAATTCCCATCCCAGTTCTTACTTCGCAGGAGCAGGGACTGCAGTAACATCTTCAAGAACCACTGAAGTTCCCTTGTGATCCCCACCAGCAGCCACCTCCGCTTCCTCATTCAAATATTTCTTATGCAACACCTTCTCCACATCCTCCGCTCTCTGCTCCGCGTTCACAGTCCCAAACAGGATATCCATATCCTCAAGAGAACGACCCTTCGTCTCCTTCACGAAAAAGAACACCCAGGTTCCCATAGCCGCACAAAAGATACCAAACATCAAGAATGTTCGCCATCCAATGTGGTTAATAGCGTTGGGCGTGACTTCCGTGATGACGAAATTGAACAGCCATTGAGTCGCAGCGCCCATACCTACACCGTAGGACCGAAGGCGCGTAGGGAAAATCTCAGAGAGGTATACCCATGGAATAGGACCCCAGGATGCAGAGTAGCCAATCACGTAGAAATAGATCATAACTACCATTGCGATGGAGGCTGGCGACACAGCATCGACATTCGTAGGTGGATGGGTGTGCAAGATAGCACCGAGAATAAACATCATCGTCATCATCCACGCGGCTCCCATAATCAAGGACTTGCGGCGTCCAAGTTTGTCAATGCCAATAACGAGGAATATTGCGGTAGTGACGACCTTGACTGTGCCATAAATGCCAGTGGCGAACAGAGAAGTGTTGGTTTTGGATATACCAATGGTCTGGAAAATTTGAGGTGCATAGTATCCGATGGAATCTATAACGAGTTAGTATTGACTTTCTAATAAAGTGGAGGACCCGAGGAGGCTAAAGAAAAGGGTTGCTTACTTGTGCCAGAAAACTGTTGACAGAGCATGATCACAAATCCAGACAAGAATCGGTATCTGTTCCCAGGCGTGATGCACTCCCTCCATGTCACACCTTCAGTCATTGAAAGCTCCTCATCAATTGACGCCCGGATCTCAGCAATCTCCTTCACAATATCTGGGTCAGTGGGGTCTTCCCTCCGCATATAAGCCAACGAGCTTGTGGCCTCTTCATAGCGGCCCTGCTTCATCAGCCATCTTGGGCTCTCCTTCAGGAAAAATAGGCCAATGAAGAGGAATCCTCCTGGGATCAGCTGGATAGCAACGGGGATACGCCATTGTTTTGTCGATGGCTTGATGTGTAGAGCAACGCCATAGTTGAGCCAGTACGCAAACGTGCTGCCAATCACCAAAAACTCCTGAAACAATCCAGTAATTCTACCTCTCACAGCAGGTGGGCAGTTCTCGGCGACGAAGACCGGAGTGATACTACTCATGCCACCGATACCCAGACCAGCAATGACCCGACCGCCATAGATCTGGCCAATGTGATGCGTAGCAGATGTCTGAATTGCGGCACCGACCAAGAACACCAAGGAGAATCCCATGAGCGAGTAGCGGCGTCCAAAACGGTCATTGAGAAATGCAGCAGCGATGGCACCGAAGAAACAACCTGCTGTGAGCAGTGATACGGTGTTCGAGACAACCTTCGCGTTCTTGGCATCTGCGAACCCCCCTTTCTTCGTGGGAAGTCCAAAGTCTTCCTTGAAGGAGGAGAGCGCGAGAACTGAACCCATCACTCCAGTGTCATATCCTAAGTCGCGATCCATCAGTAATGCTCTGATATCATTGGGTCAGGAGAGGGTCTACCGAAGAGGAGCGAGCCCATGTATGCCACCGAAGTGAGCAGGTACACCCTATAGTTTTTGAAAAATGATACTTTTGCCATGATGCCGGTTGCCTTTCAATTGCAAGACGATGTGTCCCTCAGCTTGCTATGAGGAGAAGAGCAGAGTCCAAAGTCGAAGAGGAAGATAGGCAAGTGTTATATATGTAAAGAAAGCTGTTGGTGACTGTCTTTCCTCTCATTCGTGGATCTGCGCAGATGTCCAACGGGAGATCCAAGTCTTTCCACCAATCCCTTCCCCGCATTCACGTTCAAGCCTAACGCTTCCTGGCAGTAACGCCGCTATCTCATGTATCGTGTAGCCTAAAGCGGATCGCCCAGCCTCCAGGACCCCGTGGAGAGGCGGGGAATGGCTGGGTAGTGGTCTGGGGTGTGGGACCAGGAGGCTTACCTCCGTAATCCGGAGTATTGCCTGCATGTTCGCTTTCGAGGACCACGGGATAGGATTGGTTAATTGATTTGTCCGAACAGAGCATTTGAGGTTTTTCTTTCTCAAGAGTGCGCCGTCTTTACTCTCTACTCACCGTCTTTCCCTTGCTCCACGGCATCAAAATTTAGTGATTCATTGCAAATGGCACCCAGGGATGGTGGTTCAATCATTCATTGGAATTCTTACTCCTCCATCATCAACTGCATCCCGTCCTTCTATGGTATGCTGCAAACCAGAGCTACCGGATACCCCATAAAACTCCCCCCACCTCGATCAAGCCATCTTGGCAGAACACCTCGAAAATTTCATATCCATATTTACTCCCAGACACCCCAGAATCTGAATTGTTTAAACATCCCACCCAGCAAACGCCAAAATGTTCCCAAAGCGTGAAGAGCCCATCTTCATGTGAAGCGAAGTAAAATTATTGTACACATTCAGACCACAGGGTTCCCAGCAGTCTTTGGTCGCTCTGAAACTTCTGGGCTATTAGTTTCTGGAGTATTAGTAGAATTCTCGGTCAACTTTGTCAATCTCAGTTTTTCATCGAACATAGACACCAGTCTATCCGAATACTGATCTAGTAAGCCCGCCAAGGCAGTCTCACTAATAGCTTTTGTTTTGATGCTCTTTTCTCCCAGCGCCGTAGCTGTCAGCCGTAACTCCTGATCAAGCTCTTTCAAAGAATCCTCTCTAACCGATTCTGATGATAACAACTTCTTTCGATAAGCTCGCAGTGTGCGGCAGGCTTGCTCGGTCGCCATGTTAAGCGTGCCAAATTCACTAAAATTTCCTGTACTCTTGGTTCTCCCTCGGACATCAAGTGATGCTAGGGACGGTCTTCTCATATCCTTGGCTTTTGGGCTTGTTGGGCTTCGAGACCGATTTCTGGATTTAGCTCTGTTGGCATTTCGACGCACGCCAGAGTCGTCCGATGTAGATGCAAAGTGCTTTGAACTCAGCGGAGGAACAGGTGGGGGCGCTAACGTCGGCGACTGGGAAGAAATATTGTATTTCGAAGTTTTCCTCCGGACTCTTGGTGGCGAACGATTGCCGGGCGTAGACGCTGGCGATGCTCTTTGAAATTCCGCTAGTTCTGCCCTGGAAAGCACCCTTCGGAGTGGAGGCCGAGCAGATTGCGTTTCCTTGGGTGGTGACGGATCACGAGATAAGAAGTCCATAGGCTCTTGAGGCTCCGGTGGGCGTGGTGAGAGGTCCCAGATCATGATAGTCCCGTCGCTTCCAGTACTGATCAAGATCTTTTGATCTGAATCAGCCGGTTCTAGAAGAGCAACATCTGTCACGGCAGCTGTATGACCCCATTCGCGATCCAGAAAGGTCCCCATAATTGCATCGTATATTCTCACGGATTTGTCGGTTCCAGAAATCCCGGCAAGGATTGTTGGACACGCTAAATAAATAGTTAACATCACCTCAGAAGGTCGTACTCGTGAAACTCTAGTGAGTTGACTTACCAGGTATTGCGCTCGGTTCCCCCATGACAAGAGCATCCAATATTACCGCATCGCCGCCTTCACCATCCGTCGCTTTAAACGAACTGACAAGCCGCCCACTGCTGATTTCATAAGTGGCCACAGTACGATCCAACAACGAAACTACAAAGCTTCCAGTCTGATCACCGGAACAAGCAGTCAGTGAAACCGGAGAGGCCTTCAAGGTGACAATCCTTATAGGTACTGCGCCAATCACGTCCTGTCCACCAACGTCCTTCTTCACAAGCTGTCTGATGTGTATTGTCCTGTCCGAAGAACAGGAAATCAACTTCTCGCCATTTTCCACAAAGATCATTCCGCACACTGAAGCAGAGTGGTCGTCCAAAGTCTGAATAAGGACCCACTGGTCTGAAAGCCACCGAAACAGCTGAATTGTCCTGTCCCGTCCACAAGAGGCTATCAAACTGGTATCAGGGGTCGCGAATAGGGCAATATCTTGTATATCGGATGAATGCGCTCTGGTTTCAAATACGCACTTCTTGCTTGTGGAGTTGATAACCCTCAGTACACCATATTTATCGCCGGTGACGAGGAATTTTGCACCTTGGGAAGGCCGAACAATAACGCATTGATTGACCACGTCTTCTTCTCCCGACGACCACTGTTCCACCTCCGAGTTTAAAGATACCATACTTCTACCATTTAAATCCCAAAAGACGATTGTTCCATTGGCGGACCATGTGAGGAACGCAGCCTTAAAGTCGTTCTCCGGAGTCAAGACGCGGACTCCCAGAACCGAATCCCCATGAGCTGGAAATGGCGAATTCTCTACCTGTGGGTCCTCGAGTTCGGAATCAGCGCTTGATATTTCGATCAAGTGCTTCGAATTGATAGCGATCAAGCTTCTAGCAGCGTAACCCATCGCGCATAGATGGCCCGCATCACTTGATGATGTTATGTTCTCATCGTTTGGAACAGGCGACTCAGGAGGTGTACTAGGCGCTAAAAGGTCGTCCAGATTCATGGTCTTGACCTTTCCATTGCGACCTCCTACCCTGACTCGCCGAGCTTGCATATCGATTGCAACACAAGTGATTGCAAATCCAGTGCTTGCCAACTTAATTAGCTTCTGCCCTTCGGTATCATCCAGTAGGCAGATATCTCCCTTTTCAGAACAGACAATAGCCTTATGTTCGGATATCGCTGCTATAGTTGTAAAAGTAGCATCCACTAATGGTCCCAAGAGTACATTTCGTCCGGCTAGGGCCTTAAGTAATGGTTGTGCAGGTATGGGTTGCGGCGTACCATCTAAGGCAAACCGTTGCTTCGTAGGTGACGCACTTCGGGTTTCTTCAACCCTCCAAATCTTGATATGCCGCGTGCCAATGCTATGTAATGTTAGAAGAAACATTTAAGGGGCCAATAAAGAACATACGTGACAATGCTCTTGCCGAGCCATAGCATTTGCTTCACAAAACTCGTGCATTTATTGCTCGAATGCAGTTTTGCGGCTCCAGTTCTGTGGTTTATTGACCAAAGATAAAGAAAACCGTCGTTTGGGGTCCCCAAACTTGCCAGATACCTTTGGTCCGGACTGAAAGCCACCGCCCGTACTCCAAACGTGTGCTCATTTAAGATAGCAAGAGGCGTATCGGATGAATTGTCCTGTAGAGAGAAAACTAGAACTCTTGGCGAGTATCCGGTCTGAATGGTATCAGTAGGTGAGCCTGTCTACATCTGGAGAAACTTCATACCTCTCCGACAGCCAGAAGCCTTCCATCCCGGCTGATTGAAAGACATGTGGCCGCCTTGATTCGCTCCCTGCTGGTCCAAGTCTTCGAGCTTGGAGAGTCACCCCAATCCAGCGTGCTGTGTGGAGTAGAAGGGGAGTATGGAATACCAGAGTCTCTGAGAGTAGTTACGGCTCTGTTCCTGCCCTCGTTTGATGGCGTGTTGGTAGGTGTAGCAGGTGCAAATGATGCGGTATTGGAACTGTTCAAGGGTATGGCGGTAGGTCGCGCTCTGAAAAATCGCTGTGAGTGATTCGAGGTATTAACTACTACTGCCGCAGCTCCAGCTGTATATGCAAATATCGGAGAAGAGGAAAGGGTATCGAATGCAGTCGGTGAAGAGACTGTGGTGCCAATAATTCTTTTAAGGGATAGTCCGGATTCGTAGAGGCTCCGCTGCTTATACGGAGATCTTGGAGTTCGCGGATATGGGGAATTCAATGGTGTCAACTTGAGGCCGAGGCCGGTGTTGGCAGCAAAGGTCCTCGAGTTCGAAGGTGTGGAAGACATGATCAAGCCATGGGAATTGATCAATTGAGAGGATTTATCGTCGAGTGATTTGCTGGGTGATCAATAGAGGATCATTTGCATCTTAAGAAACGGATTCGCGTGTAGTTGTATCTGTTTGGCGGCGAGGAGGACATGGAAATGGAATAAAACGCTTTGTTTTCGTGGGTTAGCTACGAGCTTCTGGATGGTAAACAGGCGATAAAAATAGATGCACGACTTACAGTGTGGGTTGATCTAAGATCCAAAAGACAAGGTAGATGAAGAAATGGTAGAGTCGCAACTGCAGTCAAAGAAAGAACTCAATTAGAAGGAACGGATTAGGAAAATGATGGTAGGAGGGTGAGAGTTCAGCGGCGCTCAGCCCGTTCAAAGTTCTGTGCTGAAAGAAGATAGCAGACGCACGCGCAGGGATTGCTCATCGCTCAGGGGGTCTGCGCGCTTGGGCCGAACCCAACAACTCGCCCCAAGGCTGGAGAGAGCATTGCTAGACCACACTTGGCCATGGACTGTGCTTTCTCACTGCCGTTTATCGCAAGCATCACATTCCTATTACTTTATGATTGGCCAAGCATGTTAGTTGTCCAGGAATTTTCATTTCAATTAGATATAATTTAGAGAGGTGATTTACGACGAATTTAAGATACTCAAGCTACTTCGTATTAATATGACGAGACATTATTGACATCAGAGTCGCCAGTTCTATAGATTTGTACAAAAGGTTCTCTTGTCAGAGCGAAACATTTTCTCCTAAACGCCATTGCCTCGATATTTCAAATGAAATACAACTAGGCAAATCAAAGAGCTCCTCAGTATCATACACACGTTGTACCTCTTGCATAAGGCCTTGAGATAACCTCTTTGCACTGTTCTACATGCAATTAGGTTTGCCTCGTAGGAATCCCTAATGTCCAGTTGGCGGCCTTGCTGTGGTGAATAGCTGAGGTCTCTCTGAATTGGCGGCTCCTTTGTTTGCATAGAAACTATCTTCCTCCCGCGCGGTCGTAATGAGCTCTGGTATGACCTGGGGCTCCTCCCTTCGCTTCTTCCACTCCGGCTTCCCTCTCCCTATGCCCTCGTCTCTCCACTTCCTGGGAGGTTTGACTCCCAACTCGGCATATCTGCTCCAAACTCTCTCGCCTCTCCTAAACCAACGCATTTCCCGGTCTGTTTGAGTATCGGCGTTTGGCTGCCATTTGGACTTCAATATTCTTCGAATGGCCTCTGGAGAAACTTTGAAATTATCTGCCAGTACCCTAGTTGTATACATCTCGGGCATTTGCTGGTGTAACGCTCGAATGCCCGACATAGCATCTGGTGAGAGACGCTTTTGAGGGTTCCATCCTTCCGGGAACTTCTCCTTCATTGCAGCCTTGTGTATCTGCCATGGTTCCTTCTTCGGCGGCATCCAATCATCCTCAATGGGCGATTTTGTGGCATATTTTTCAAATGATCCGAGTTCTTGCTCCGAATCGGGTGAGGACCTGGTTGGTGCTAATTGCCTATTGGATCCTGGTGTGAAGCTTGTCGATCTAAACGGAGATCTAAAGGTAGTATTCGTATTCGATGTTTGCTCCTCGGAGCTCGGATTTGGGGTGAAGCCGGTCCGCCGGAAAGTGATATTTGACGGCGTACTCCCAACCACCGTATCTCTCCTCCTGGGCGATCGAGTTTGAGCAACAGGCTCTTGTGGAATAGACTCCCGAACTGGCGCTGGCAATTCAATCTCTGATGATGATTCCTTCGCAAGTGCATCTATCGATTCCAGTGAAATTTCCGCAACGACACTCGAATCAAATTTGGAGCTGCCATCCTTGGTTTGAGATTCAACGCCGTCTTCCCATTGTTTCTGATCTGCCTGCTGTTCCTGCGACCTGACTTGGTTGATCGACTTGATGTATGGAGAGGAGGAAGTCGAATTACATCTGTATTGTATGCATTGTCGCTCTTCCAAGGCTCGAGGCCTCCTGAACGTCGAGGAACTGTATATATCGCGCCGAAATTTCGGGGCCGTGGAAATATCAAGCTGAGCAACGCTTCGAATAAACAATCGTAAGGTGTTACTAGTGCAGCGACAGGCCATCATTTTCTATTGTTGATTGATGTAAAAGGAGTTCTGCAGGAAAAGTTCCTGAAGTCCAAGCTGCAGCTAAATAATAGTGGGGCTAACCCGGGGCACAAATTCGCCCGTCGACTTCGCGTCGCCACCTCCACCTCCAGCTCCACCTCAGACTAGGAGAAGCATTTCAATTCCTTCATGTGTTCTACGACCTCGTAGGATTGGTCCTCTTTAAATTCCAAAAAGCTATGCATATTCCCAAGACCTCTTGCCTGAAGCCTTGCTGTTGTTGTCATTGTAGCAATATCTTACTATTATAAAGAAGTTTCTATTCAGATTATCTTCAAGTCCTATTCGTATAAATCCGTGTTATAATACATATATTCCGCCTTCATAGGGTACCCCATTCTGTTTCTTTCCTTTTCCTGAGATATCTTCTGTTCAGCTTCACAAAAAGCTCCTCATTTACACCATTCTGCATCGTATATAATAGGCCTTGTCGCAAGATATATCCAATTTTATAGTATAAAGTTCGATAGTAGATCCCCTTGCAAAGTAAGACCACCCTGATGAATATTGCTTCCAATAATGTTTACTAGGAATGGAAGGGCATTTACTAAAATACGTGACTGACAAACTCAGGGGTTGTCCGAGCAGCAGTCCAGTCCCCCTTTGAGACATCGGCTAAATTTGATATAATCAAATCATTACCCCCCTCATGCAAAAGAAAAGGCAAAAAGGCTTATATGGCGAAAATAAAACCCCCTATAGAGATTTCCAGGAGATTCCCAAGTCGGAAAACATAATAAAGGTAAGAGTTAAAATTGGAATGTTAATTTAAAATGACAAAAAGGACGACAGTACTCTGAGAGCCCTGGCCTTTCAAGGATACCAATGTTGAAATAAGATACGGGCAGCACGCGACAGGCTATCACCCCTGACCATACCGACGATAACCCAAACAACACCCCGCAACCTTTGGATAGATAGTTGCTTATTTCGTTATATATCTTGCAAAACAAACTGCCGAAGTTGTCCCACAACCGCTTAGGACTTTAGGCCTCTAAAGCGTGGAGACCACTTCAACACTTATCGACGCATATAAACTTCTCGATGTATTCGCTCTTCAAAGTATCGCCTTTACACATTCGTTATTAGCAAGCTCAAGACCACGCCAACTTGAAAGCCCTTCAAGTGAGCAATTTTGGGATATAGTCAGGTTTGATGACTCTATTCAATAACGCACTAAAACCTTTGCAGCGCATTGCAGTACCTATCTCACAACCTTATGTACTTAGAGTATTGTACATGAAAGTTTGTCATCCTTTCGATATATATCTTTGCTATACTAAAGTCCTCTCTCATCGAGTCATCATCCCATCAGCATCAGCATCATCATGATATCACCCAGCTGCTAAACCCCGCAACCATCCTCAAAGCAATCCTCGATGCAATGTACGCCAAAACACCCACAAATGCAGTTCCAAGTGTAAAAGTAACCAGATTCCTCCTCTCCACACCCCCCTTCATCTTCGTATCTTCATATTCACCCAGCTCTTCGCTTGTCTTGTTGAAACTCGGTATATACTTGAAGTCGAAATTTGTCTCCTCGCCTAAACCATGCGTTGTGTTTTCCACAATGACCTTGTAGAATATCTTACGAACGCGCTTTTGTTCATACTCGTTAGCGGAGGAAGCGAAGAATGGAAGGGGGAATATTACCTCGATAGCTTTCCTGTCATAAGAAGGGCTAAGTCTATGCAACCAAGCAAGAATATTGAAAAACAGACACTGTCCAGCAAACAGAGCCCAATAATAATAACTCGGACGATCCAAACCCAAC
The DNA here is from genome assembly GCA_032629725.1 of Gremmenia infestans. Taxonomy (NCBI): domain Eukaryota; kingdom Fungi; phylum Ascomycota; class Leotiomycetes; order Helotiales; family Hamatocanthoscyphaceae; genus Gremmenia; species Gremmenia infestans. The sequence goes on along the minus strand of JAFEVB010000036.1, from coordinate 1,236,137 downwards.
GCATCACCAAGCTCATTCCCATTCAACCACCTCGCGCTCGCAGTCAAGAATTCCCTCGAAGCATAAGCAGGAGCTTGGCCCTGCAAACTCAAGATAATATTATTCGCCAAAATCTTCGACGTCGGACTAGGGTTCACCTCTGAGATCAACAAGCTCTCCATAACCGCCTTCGCCTTCCCTGGCGTCTCGAACCACTCCGTCGGCGTCCCGATATAATATGCCACAAGCCGCCAAAGCGCAAGATAATCAAGAATTTCCTGCTCCCGCATCCAGATCCCCTGTCGTGGAAAGCCGAGCCAGATGAGCGTCGCGGAGAACGTGCTGATGGTGGCTATGGAGTCTAGGTCGTTGATCGGGACGCCGTATTCCTCTACGGAATAGTAGGCGGGCTTTTCCTTTGCTAGGGCTAGGATTCGCCGACGTACTGCTGCGTGCAGGAGACGCACGCGGATGGTGGAAGCGTGGCCTGCTCCTCCGGGTTTGATGGCTGAGAGGGAAGCAGTTACTTGGAGAATATGCTGTGTTGTCTCGTACATTCTGCGCTTCGCCACTTTGGTGGAGAACCCTCCGGTGCGTGCAAGGACTTCTGTTACTCGTGCGGCGCCCATGCCACCGAGAAGAGATTGATAGGCAAGCTGTAAGACTTAGTATAGGGTTTAAAATTCATTCTTATTGGGGGAAATACAGCTGTCAAAGCGACGCCGCCATATCTGTAGAAGACATCTTGTCCTCGCTGGATCTGCTCCCAGTCCACCCACTCTGGAATAGTATTAACTTGCGACCATAACTCTGCCAATTTCTCGTCCTTAGAAGCGTTGTCTCTTAACAAGGCATATAAGTCTCTGTTCACTTTCTCCTTGCTTGAATTTCTAGGAAGTTCCGCCTTAATGGGTGGCGAAATCTCGTCAAGTCTATCCAAACACTCTTCCCCCAAAACATCGTAAGTGAACTTTAAAGGATGCATTTCCTCTTTTGTCATGTGCTCAGGAGTCCATTGGAAATTATAGCCCCAGCACTCCCTTGTATTGGCATCGTGGCGCCGGAAAGGGTTTGGGATAGCCATGTTTGCCACTTTGGGGGATTGTAAAGTACAAGAATCGACGAAAATAACTAGGGTATTGTATCAAATCAAGAAGCGCAAGAACGATTCACAAAATTACAAGCACAAAAGAATACAAAAGAATAGCAATATGAAAACCCTTCAGAAGTATATGTAATCAATGATAAGAGGGGAGGGGGCACATGGATGTACCGGAGACTAGTCCTCGGTTTGCATGAGCTAAACAAGATGCTCTAAGGATGATTTACTTGTTTACATCCCGGCAAAACTCACCTTAGATGTTTCCTCTTCATGGTGGCGGAGGAAAGTTCGTTGTGAAGTTAATGGACGGATGTGTTTCCTGAATGTTATAGCTTTCAGAGAGTTTTGGCAGATTGATTATCTTGAGTTTTCTGGGGGTTGTGGTGGTACAGACAGGGGTAAAATGCCAGGAAGTGCTGCAGTGGAGAGCTCGTAGGAACAAATACTCGGTAGGGACGAAGTTTAAGGATTTCCAAGACTTTAATATTATCACAATCATAAGGTATCTTATTCTTGCTTCAATATCATACATACTGTTCCCGTAAGAACCTCTCATAAGTGCTATGCTCAATGCAATCGCAGAGCTTTTTCTTAGTATCATACAAACGCCAGTACCATGCCATGCCACAACTAACTCCAATGCACTCCATGCTCCATGCTCCATGTTCCATATTCATTATCTCCAGACTATTCTTCCATCAGTTCCACTGGAGGTCTGGTTGTGTGCGCGAAGATAGGCTTCTCCTGCTCAATCGGACTGATATCAAATTCTCCCGTCGTATCCTCCACTGAAATAGCAGGCAGACCAGGACTATATCCATGTTTACTAGGATGGTAAATCGTTGTTGTACTGCCACTGCGTGCCCTTCCGCCACTTTCCTCATTGTCACTAATGGGGCTCGCAGGTAGATCTGTCCGAGGTCTGTGATGCAACTTCGCCAAAGCTTCTGCCAAATCCTCCGCATGTACTTGCTTGTTTGGTGCATCTTCTAATTTCATTTCCCATCCGTGAGGGGGGGATGGCGGTGGTGAGATGAAAAAGAGCTTGCCTGCATCTGGCAGATTTAAATGCTCATCTTTGATCTCGATAGAAGTTGGGTGGCCAAAGTAGACCTTTACTCGCTCGCCCATGATAGCCTCGCCATCGAGAATCTGTCGGATTCGGATTGCGGAGTCTTCATCGTAGAAAGAGACTATAATGCGGCGGAAAGACTTGAGCGGAGCCCAGGAGTGTATAGGCGCGGAGGCGTTGATGAGTTCTTTGATGCTCTGGAGGTTGTCTGGGCGAAAGACTTCGACATCTTGGAGGTTGGTGATGAGGAGAGTATTTGAAGGTGGGGTAGGTTGGATAAGGGGGGGGATTGCAGATAGGTCGATAGACATATTATGCCGTGATGCTCTGGACGTTGGGCGAGTTGATTGCGGGGAGCTGTCTGAGGACATGGTGAAGGTCTGGTATTTTCTCAACGCTTGCAAAGCTTTTGAAAATGATGCGAGAAAATGGAAGACTCGAAGATGGCAGTGGAATTGTTTTTATGTCCAACAGAAACAGTGGCGACCAGCGGTTGGGTAGGCCCAGAACGGCGAACACAAATCGTGGCTATGCTGGAAAGAAAGAAAGCTTCTGACAGTACAGCACAGCACAGCACAGCGCAAACACCGAGACCGAGCCCCTACTGTAGCCAAGACGCGCACGCGCACGCGCTCTGTTGCAGCGGAGACTTTCCAGCTGCGTCTCAGTGGCACTGATGACATCCGAGTAGCGCTGAGCCTCCGAAACAACTTACTCGAGTACACTCCACTCCCTTCTTCCTCCACAGCAACATCTATCACAAAACAGTCACGATCCCTGGGCCTCTAATATCCACACTATTGATCATTACCTAGGTACCCCAGGGTACGCACACTTGGCAATTCAGATAGATCCATTCATTATTGCCAGAACTGCCGGATGATCTTGAATGTGGGCAGTGCAGCCGATAAGAAATGCCTCGATTACAGCTCTAGACTCTTGCTTGTTAGTGAGAAGTTTCGTATGTCATGGGGCGCTGTTCTTCAAACTCCACTTCAAGTTACGAATAATGTCTCTTGTGCCCCCTTTTTCGTACTCCTGAGGGATCTGAATCTCTCGGTAAGAAACTTATTAGTAAGGTAAAGGGGTATTCTTTGCGTTTGCTGCAAGTATAAATGTCAGCATGACTCTGCACCCCAACTAGATCCGATAGGCTCGGCCGCGTTAGAGGATGGGGAAGAACAACTCAAATGGTCCTGTAGATGTATAGGACTAAAAGGTGGAGGAACTTGGAAGAGGCACTTGAAACTAGACACAACATGATTATATTACTCTTTTCATAAGCCCAATAGGATCTAATTTTCAATCAATACCTACCTAGGTGGGTATTCACGACAAAGTGTCATCCTATAGTATTCTCTTCAAGCTTCATCCTTCACGTGATGTATTATCACGCTAGTGATCAACCCGGCGGCGAGGCTCAAATATCGAGGCGCATTTTGGATGCGCATTCTCCGCCAACCGCAGCTTTTCACAAATTCACACCGAACCAAAGGAGAAGGCAGGCTTAGCAAGCCTTCGGACGACGTAGCCTTGCAGCCTGTGCACGTTGACTCTTCATTTCCCGCCATCTCAGTTCATCTCTCCTTTGTACAGGCTCTTTTCGGCCAGAGCGTGCCCTCGACAGCCCTCACCTTCCACCTTCAAGATGGATTATGACCCCATGATTATGGATACGGAGGCTACTGGGCCTTCCGTAAAGATCACAGAGGTAATGCCTTGAGGTCGGACTGTGTTTTGACCTTCCTTCATGCTCACGCGCAATACTACAGGCAGGATCGCATCATGTCGATTTCGAGTTACAGGGCGTCGACCTCGCCTTTGCCAATTCCTTGCGCCGAGTCATCCTTGCCGAAGTCCCTACAATGGCAATAGATCTGGTGGAGTTTTCAGCGAATACATCAGTTCTGGCAGACGAATTCATAGCGCATCGCCTGGGCCTGGTTCCGTTAAACTCGAAGAATGTAGATGATGTGGCCTACTCGCGAGATTGCGACCTCTGTAATGATAGATGCGAAAACTGCAGCGTCACCCTTTCCCTCCACGCGCGATGTACAGGCGACGATATAATGCGAGTCTACGCTCGGGATCTCGTAGTGGATGGCGGGCGGGCGAACCAGTGGGTTGGCTCGCCGGTCATTACCGATCCAGAAGGATTGGGCACAGTGATCTGCAAGTTACGAAAGGGCCAGGAGTTGAACGTGAAATGCATTGCGAAGAAAGGTATTGCAAAGGAACACGCCAAATGGGCACCGACCTCTGCTGTAGGATTCGAATATGATCCTCACAACAAGTTGCGGCACACGGAGCTCTGGTTTGAGGAGGATGCCTCGAAGGAATGGTGAGCTAAACGAGCCGCATTCTATATAAATCTTACTAATACATCCTGAAGGCCAAAGAGCAAATATGCTGACTGGGAGGAGCCGCCACAAGAAGGCGAGCCGTTTGACTACGACGCCGTCGCTGAGAGGTTCTATTTCGAGGTGGAGAGTGTGGGAAACCTCGAGCCGGACGCGATCATCCAGCAAGGAATCAAGGTTTTGCAGCAAAAGCTCGCTTCAGTCATCCAAACCGTTACAGAAGGCGAGGGAGGCGATACAAATGGCATGAACGGCGCAGATGATTACAATAATGGGCCGCGCAGTCCAGATACCGGCATGGTTGGTTCCGGATGGCAAGGGGACGCTGGTTATACTACGCCAGGCTATGGCGGTGGAAACACAAGTACTTGGGGCGCTGGAGCCGCGACTCCTTATGGAGCTACACCATACGGCCAAAGTCATTCGAATGGATGGAGTTAGGGCGAAGCATATTAAATCTGGCGGATGTGATGGTCATGGCCATACACCTCGGGTGTTGAGCTATGGAATGCCTACCCAGATTCTTACATTGTACTACTAATAGCATATCAGGCGGCGTTGGAGGAAACCTTCTAACATCTGGAGCAAAATTGCCGGAGGTAGACAATTTAGAATGGATAAAAGTATGATACCCTAAAACATATGCAAAACGCCGTTGTATGCGTCTAATTTCTCCCAACTCCAACCCATATATCCATAAGATCAAAACAGGGCGACATAATCTACGTCTATCTCGTTTTCACACACATTATCTCTTCATCTAGCCCTCTCTCTCAAGCAGAAGAAAAAGCTTCCGGTTCATCAATCCCCTTCAACTTTCTGTACATCTTCTTATGCTGTTCCAAGAATAAGAAGGTAGCCACGGTATGGGGGCCCAGTCTAATAAAACTAGGAACCCAACCTCTAAACATCCACCCCACTCCCTCCAACTTATACACATCCGCCAAGAGCTTCGCCAACCCCTTACTCTCATGACTACTCATAATCCTCGTCTTGATCACATCCACTGGACTACACACAGTAGTAGCCACAAACCCCGCCAAGAACGACGCGGAAAAGTGCGTAGTCAGGTTATCCGAAAGAGGCGTGTGGGCCAGCAACAGCGCCTTGAAGCCATCATACGAAGCTAGCTGCGACGCCGTCATAAGCACCGCTCTCATGGAATTTGGCCACACGCCTCTAAATAGGCTCTTGGCGCCCTCTTCCCTCGTCATCCGTATTAAGCCATCAACCGCATTCTTATAATTCCTCCTCTCCGCCAGAGGTAGCGCGGCGTCGTGCTGCATGCGTACATTCAGTACATCTGCCGGATTCCCTGCTATTCCTCCAAGAAATCCAGATGCCGACGCCATGGCGACGAGGACCGGGACTGTGGGTGCGGTGCTGGAGGATGACTTGAGGTGCTCGTAGATGCCGAAGCGGGTTGTGGAGTAGGTTATTTGGCGGAGGAGGGAGGCGGAGAGACCGCTGTAGAGGCCCAGGATGCCGTTATGCTTGAAGACGTGCACGAAGGTGCCGACCATGCTTTTGGGCATGTCTGGCTTGCGGGTCTGGAGGCGGACCTGAGTGAGACTTGCTTAGCAATTGCGTATCTTCTATGTGTAGATGTAGGTATAGACGGGGGTTTCTACTTTTACTATTGGTAGACGTTAGCAGAGATCGTAAAGGGGGGGGTTTGATAAAAACTAAGTACCGAGATCTAAAGGATGCGTGCAAGCAGCTGCGAAACAGCTTGCGCTGCCTCCAAACCAGAATGGATACCGTACATTCTTGTTCAGGGAGTTTCGACGCTTCTTCATAGGGGACTGCTGCTCTTGCGACTGCTTGGACGACATGATGACGGCAATTTGTCTCGTCGAAGAAGCATTCCGCCGCGAGCGTGGAGGGGAGGCGGGAGGGGAGAGATAAGGACGGAGGGGAGGGAGGTGAGGATAGATTATGTAGTACAGTACGGTACAGTAGTGGGAAGGCTGAATTGGGTTCTGAAGAGGAAGCTTGTCAAACAGGATGAGGTCCACACTTTTTTACTAGGCCGCCCGGTGATATAAAAATGACCTTGACCTTCCTTTGACTTGGGCGAAACCCCCGGTATGAAATGCATACTTTCAAGATACCTACTTAGATCGAAACAGTCCAAATATCCAAGGATCCAAAGTATTTCTTATATAATTATTAAATTGTGTTATGTTTTGTCTTTTTCAATGAGGCATTCTCTGCACCTCACTTCGATTGCGGCCGATTTCGCAGAGAACCTTGGAAGCCGCGGATCTCCGTCATAGCACATCCCTGTTCAGCGCATCAACCAAACAGAAGCTGTTCTTTACTGTACCTGTCCTACTCTGTAGTAGCCTGCCCTGCCTGTCACTGAAAGCTTGAGATATACCTAAGCTAAGGTAAGGTAGAACTCCAAGCCTGACATTCATTATGAGGGCTCTTCGAAGCCGCCCTTTCTCTGCGGGGAAAGAAGCATTGACCTTATTTATCAATTCCTCTTCCCGAAAAGTAACAGCATGTACTCAGTGCCGGTATAAATCCTCCTCTTCAGGTAAACCAAGCTTCCAAAAGAAGAAGAACTGCTCCTAACACACCACAGCACCAAACACCATCAACCTCAGCGGCAGATCCTACCAAACAGATGACTGGTACAATGTCCCTCCCACCATCGCTGCCTCAATTGCACGCCAATTGCACGTCCAAAAAGATCACCCCATCTCCATAACCCGCTCTATCATCGAATCCCGCTTCCCAGCCCCAACCTACAAATACCACAATACCTTCTTCCCTATCGTCTCGACCCTTCAAAACTTCGACTCCCTAGGCTTTCCTGCCGACCATCCAGGACGAAGCAAAACAGACACGTACTATGTAAACAAAGACACCGTCCTGAGAACGCACACCAGTGCCCACCAAGCCGATACCTTTGCCTTGAACCAAAGCCCCGGCTTTCTCATCAGCGCAGATGTCTACCGTCGTGATGCCATCGACCGAACCCACTACCCAATATTCCACCAGATGGAAGGAGCCCGCATGTGGGACCGCAAGAAGGTGCCAGGAGGGAGTATAGTGCAGGCTGTGTGGGAGGATATAGCTGCCTTGCCTACGCATGACATGATTGTCGAGGATCCAAACCCGCCGACACATGCGGAAAGGAATCCGTTGCAGGCGGGAAAGCATACACATGACGAAGCAGAAGCCATTGCTGCTCACTTGAAGAGGAGTCTGGAGCTAGTGGTTGTGGAGATCTTTTCGCAGGCGAAGAAGGCTGCTATTGCTGCGAATCCGCATTTTGCGGATGAGCCGTTGAGGGTGCGGTGGGTTGAGGCGTATTTTCCATTTACGAGTCCGTCTTGGGAGTTGGAGATTTTCTGGCAGGGGGATTGGCTTGAGGTTCTGGGGTGTGGGGTGGTCAAACAGGATATAATGGAGAAAGCAGGCGTGCCTTCGCAAGTTGGGTGGGCCTTTGGTGTTGGGCTGGAGAGGATTGCCATGCTTCTTTTTGAGATTCCTGACATACGATTATTTTGGTCCCAGGATGAGCGTTTCTTAGGCCAATTCAAGGGGGTGTCTGAGAACATGGACAAACTGAAGCGGTTTGTACCATTCTCGAAATTCCCAGCTTGTTACAAGGATGTTGCGTTTTGGCTTCGATCTTCCTCGTCCTCTGCTGGTGGTGGGATACGAGCAAATACCCAGGATTTTCATGAAAACGATATTATGGAGATTGTGAGGGGTATTGGAGGCGATGCAGTGGAAGATGTCACGCAGGTGGATGAATTTACGCATCCTAAGACGGGAAGAAAGAGCTTGTGCTACAGGATCAACTATCGGAGTCTGGAGAGGACACTGACGAATGAGGAGGCTAATGAGTATCACGAGAGAGTAAGGAGAGAGTTGGTAAATAAATTGGGTGTTGAGCTCAGATGATAGCATTGTAGGAATGTATTCTTGTACAGTAGGATACCTAAAAGGGGGGCAAAGATTCACTCTCCACCTATATATATATATTTGTATCATATGTAATACCCATATCAATGTACACTATTTCTCACCTTCCTCCCCCGAAAGCGAATTTATCACCGAGCTTACATATAAGTCCCTGTGTTTTGGCAGTACGGAGTAAAACGTCGACTCTCGTAGCTCTTTCCCCGCATACGTCATCTTCCATTTTACATCCCCCATCTCATCATTTCCATGTCCAATTCAACTCCCATCCCTCTTCTTCACAATCTTAAGTTCCTTAATCAGCCATATCAGCCATACAACATGTCGCAAGCTACAAACACAAAACTCATGGACACAGAGCCGGGTGGAGAGAACACCCAGTGCGTTCTTTCTTCCCTTGCCTGCCTTGCTTAATTAATGACTCTATGCTTACTTACATCTTTCTTTCTTTCCAATAGATACGAATCAGTCAACATCTTTACGAAACCGCACGCTAAAGCCGAAGGTCAATTCGGTGGTACGTTATAGTTGTTCCAGAAGTGATTCTGTATGAGGTTGATTGATGGTTCCTGTAGATGCCAATCCCAACGAAGCAGATCAACAAGCTGCCAAGGAGAAGAGGGAAAGAGGCGAGAAGACGGCGGAGAATGTTAGGTACGGAGAGGCGATTAGCGAACATGGGTTTGGGGGCGAGACGGTGGGGAATGGAGGGGGTGTTGGGGGTGGGGTGGAGGAGGGGACGGAGGGGCAGGCGAGGAGGGTGCAGGGGTATGGTGAGGGGAGTGGTGTTGGTGGATAGGTAGGGTAGGTAGGAGGATAGAAGCAGATGTTTGGAGGAGAACTGTAGGGGAAGAAATCTTGAAATTAATTATTGTTTGGGATTTTATTATTGTTGAGAGTTGATGGAAGTGGATAAACATAGGTAGGTGGATGGATGTACAGTGATAAACAACTGCATGCATGTCTCTGCATGGCATGTTCGGAATAGAACGGGGATCTCTTTGCATATTGCTTGATATGGGAGATTGTACATATCCTGTAATATAGCGAGTGCTGACTGTACCTTTTCCTACGGTACTGTAAAGCACACTTAGAAAATGAGCTTTCCGTGAAGCCGAGAGAAATGGCTGGATGTTTTCGGTAGACTTTATTCAGCTTCCACCCGAGCGGCGCCGAGCTTTGCAATTGAACCCCTGAGGTGTAATTCCTTTACCAGTTCAACAAATTGCGAGGTTATTATCTTGGGGTATTCTTACAGATCAGTTGAGAGATAGTATAGGAGGACATTGGAATAGAGTGTAGAGTATCTAGCTGCTGTTATTTTTGACAGAGGATACTAAGAAATAGCTCCTTATATTCCTAACCCATCTAGAGATTAAACAGCGGCGATGATACCGCGGAACATTCAAGCTTTAGTAGTCGTATGATGAAGTCTAGTAGTAATACCCCGTAGGGAGGTAGGTAGGTACCGTAGCCTTATCTCAAATTCTCAGCCTTGTCTCTTACCCCACCACCTCTTGCCACCAAGGTGCACCCTGCGAACAGTGCAACCCGCAAACAGCCCACCCCTCTCGTAAGAGGAACCAACGCCGAGTGCGGCCACCAATCACGGCTTTCGCAAAGCCAATCTCATTCTCGGCCCAGTTCTGGAATATCGGAACCTGGTCCTTCACATACCTTACCTTAATTGGTAAGGGGACACACACATAAGACATCCGATGAGCGAGGCGAGGGTTCAAGTCAACTCTGGGGAAATGCAGGCAGGAGTGCCTTGCACCCGCAGCAGAAGTCTTCATGCTGACTGATAAGTACGTACAGTACAGCTGCAAATGTTATGCTATACGGAGTGCATGGCATGGCCTGGCCTGGTACAGTAACCCCGCTCGAGAGTATATTTCGGAGAAATGTACGGTACTACGGCGACTAATTTCCTTTGTTCAATTTCCTTCAATCCACTGAACCCAGAGTGCCGGTGCTGTATACCTATCGTATATGTACCGTACCACAAACACATGGAGTCTAGAATACAACTCCAGACCAGCTAGAGTTGCCCTTTACCTAGGTAGATGCCCATATAGACTTTCCGAAGTGGTAGTGCTAAGGTGGGTAGGTAATGGAGTAGTAAAGACGTTGAGCAGTCTACCACCAGTACCAACCCCAAGACCCCACAGCTTGCCCTTAGCAGCTAGGCCATATAAGTACAAGGCTTTGCTGCTGTTCTCGGATGGGTGGATGACGCCTGGTCCCCTGGAAACCAACCACTCACCGGAATTCAATAGCCGGGGCGTGATGGTCCCAGCCAAATGAATGTTGAATCTACGTCCTTTCCTCCGAACTTATATGTTGTACCCATCATCCCTTCCTCATCCTCATATATACACTCATCCTCCTCATCTACCGAGCCACCATTGGAAGCCCATATAACAAACCATCTCCTCCCTTCCTCACCCGCAGTGTAAATTCGATTTTTGGTTATAAGTTGCAGCCTTGCGTACCTCCGGCTTTCGGTCACAAGCAGCCTTGAGATTTGCATCGCGGATCGCATAACAGTATTGACCCCGCACAGACAGAAGAAAGCACTTTTCCCCCAACCTCACTTTTCTTCTGAGCGACGACAAACCAAGCAATCATGTCGGAAGGCGAAGTGAAACCCAGTAACCCGGTGGTGGCAGAAGCACACCTGGTGGATACTTTCCGTGAGTGGGATTTTCATCCTGTAAATGCGCTTGCTAACCATTGCTCAAGATCCCCCACAAAAGATGTTTGAGAGTAAGTCATGCTGAGGAATATATACGGTAAACTCCCTCCAAAGGCATTTGATTAACTTTACCAGAACATCCAAGTAAACCTCATTTGAGTGGTATGTAATCAAAATCTGTGGCGCGTGAATGAAGCTAAGATTGGCAGGCCTCGAGGAATACCAGACACTATACAAGGAGTCAATCACCGAACCCGACAAGTTCTGGGGTAGATTAGGTCGCGAATTGCTCACGTGGCAACGGGATTTCCAGACTGTTCATGCAGGCAGTTTTGCAAACGGCGATAACTCGTGGTTCTTGGAGGGCCAACTAAACGCCTCATACAATTGCGTGGACCGTCACGCGATCAAGAACCCCGACAAGCCAGCCATCATCTACGAAGCGGACGAGGCCTCTGATGGCCGCACTCTCACATACGGCGAGCTCCTAAGAGAAGTCTGCAGGACGGCTTATGTGCTGAAGCAGATGGGTGTTAAGAAGGGAGATACAGTTGCTATCTACCTGCCCATGATTCCAGAGGCGCTTATTGCCTTCCTTGCCTGTTCGCGTATTGGAGCTGTGCACTCAGTCGTCTTTGCTGGATTCTCAGCCGATTCTTTGCGCGATCGTGTCATTGATGCTCAATCAAAGGTTGTCATCACCACTGATGAGGGCAAGCGAGGTGGAAAATTAATCGGCACGAAGAAGATTGTGGATGATGCTCTTAAACAATGCCCAGATATCACACATTGTCTCGTCTACAAGCGAACTGGTGCAGAGGTTCCATGGACCGAGGGCCGCGATTGGTGGTGGCATGAGGAGGTCGAGAAATGGCCTTCCTATATTGCTCCCGAGCCAATGAACTCGGAGGATCCACTTTTCTTGCTCTACACATCTGGTTCGACGGGTAAGCCAAAGGGTGTAATGCATTCTACAGCTGGATACCTGGTCGGTGCAGCTGCGACTGGAAAATATGTCTTTGATATCCATGACTCGGACAAGTTTTTCTGTGGTGGAGATGTGGGATGGATTACGGGACATACATATGTAGTCTACGCTCCTCTGCTTCTGGGTGTTGCGACTGTTGTTTTTGAGGGTACTCCAGCGTACCCCAATTTCTCAAGATACTGGGATGTTATCGCGAAGCACGAAGTCACACAATTCTACGTTGCTCCTACCGCGCTGAGATTACTTAAGCGCGCTGGTGACCATCATGTCAAGGCAAACATGAAACATCTCCGTGTGTTGGGTTCCGTGGGTGAGCCAATTGCAGCTGAAGTTTGGAAGTGGTATTTCGAAATTGTTGGAAAGGAGGAAGCACACGTGATTGATGTGAGTAAAGGATGATATTTACTGAGCTTGAAGTTACTAATTGAATATAGACATACTGGCAGACCGAGACTGGATGTAACGTCATCACTCCTCTAGCTGGTATCACTCCGACCAAACCTGGATCCGCATCTCTTCCTTTCTTTGGGATTGAGCCCGCGATCATTGACCCGGTCTCTGGCGAGGAGATCCACGGAAATGATGTCGAAGGTGTTTTGGCCTTCAAGCAGCCATGGCCAAGTATGGCTCGTACCGTCTGGGGTGCTCACAAGCGTTATATGGATACATACCTGAATGTTTATAAGGGACTCTACGTTAGTAAATCTTCATCACTAGCTTTTGGCTAACCATACTGATTCTTCCCAGTTCACGGGTGATGGAGCTGGTCGTGACCACGAGGGATACTACTGGATCCGAGGCCGAGTCGACGACGTCGTCAACGTCTCCGGCCATCGTCTCTCGACGGCCGAAATCGAAGCGGCCCTGATTGAGCACCACGCCGTCGCAGAAGCAGCCGTTGTCGGTATTAACGACGAGCTGACCGGCCAAGCCGTCAACGCCTTTGTGGCTATCAAGGAAGGAAACGAGATCACAGACCAACTCCGCAAAGACCTCGTCCTTCAAGTAAGAAAGAGTATTGGTCCCTTTGCGGCACCCAAGGCTATCTTCGTTGTGCCGGATCTGCCAAAGACCCGAAGTGGGAAGATTATGCGTCGGATCTTGCGGAAGATTCTTGCAGGCGAGGAGGATCAGCTTGGTGATACTTCAACTGTAAGTTTTCCTTAGTTTGAGGCTATGCGTGTACATGCTGACCATGACAAACAGCTCTCGGATCCCAGCGTGGTAGACAAGATCATCGAGACTGTTCAAGCATCGCGGAAGAAGTAGGAGAAGAATGTTCAGGTCAAAGTCATCTAGCGTTTGCTTGTTTTGCAAAGGGATTTTGGAGTCTATGAAGATTTTCCTTTCTTTGGAATCTGTCACCTTGGTAGTTCATGATAGCAATACGTACTCTTGTATTGTACTGTAGCTGCTGAATCAACATAGCATATGAAGTCTTTTGGATATGAATTTTTCATGGTCATCTAAGCCACAGATATATAGCTAGATATCGGCTTTTTCGGCATAGATTATATGCCGGCCAAGAGAAATGAGCAATACTAAGAAACATACTCTTTGAAATTTGTTTTGCCTTTCTTGCTAAGGTATCTTGCTACTTGTACCCTTCGTGACTCCGTGCCTATGTCATGTCTCTTAACTCCGAAACAGGGGATGGGATGGTCAACATGCATGGATGCGGTGCTCCTTGTGCTCGTGACACTTATGCATACTCAGTACAGTAGCACAGCACAGCCTCCACCATGCAAAACGAAAAGACTACTGTACGTAATCTGTGCAACGCTGGCTGGGATTTGTGCAAGATATACGAAGTACAATTGGTGGGGTGGTACGGATACGGGTAGTCAGATGCAGTACTTCGGATTAGACGCCATTGGGACATTATAATGTATAAAATTCGAGTAATAGGTAATGAGGGAGAAATATATATTTATGATACCTAGGCTAGGTAATTATCTATGAATCTATCTATCTATCTATGAATGAATAAAAGGGACGTGGAATACGGCACAGACATGTGATACAGTACATCAAGAGGAAAGGTTCGAAACAGGTACGTGAAACTTGATACTGCTCGGGACGAAACACTACAGAGACGACATCGGATGGAGATAGGGGGGAGGCGTGGGGATTTTCACAAGTAGAAGCACGGCCAATGAGAAGAGAAGAATCGTGTGTTGTCGCTGTGGCTGACTGCTGGCCGGGAGGAAGGGAAGATGCGATGTTCAGGATGACTTACGGAGTATGTGGAAGGAAGTACTTCGCCACTTTTGTTGTACTTCTATGTGGTTGGGTTGGTAGGACTGGGACGGGACCGACATGAATCCAGACGATCGGGCGGAAAAGTAAGCTTATTTGACCGTAATTTGTGAGGTGAGATTGGGAGGTTTGTAAGGATAAAGGAAAGCCAAGTCAAGCCAAGCCCGCAAATTCCATTGATCTTCGTATTCCACTTATCAGAACAAAGCAACGTGCTGCAAGTCCACGCAATGCAATCATCTGGTTGCTTGGCTTGGGACTCGAATGACTTGAACTTTGAACTTTGAATCGACTGCTCATAGAGTTCCTATTTGTACTACAACTTTAGACGGTGCGAGTGATTAATTGATTGATTAGTTCCTTTGCTTTATCTAATCCAGCGCTTCGCCATCTCCCCTCCGCTGCCCCAAGACCCAGACTCAGAGAAGGTTTCAGGCCTAGAGCCACGCTTGCTGACCGATCCGATCGGCCCGCCGACTTGGAGGACCCAATACTGTAGTACCAAGACGGACACAAACAATCAACTCTGTCGAGGCATCGCAGCGCATCACATCTATCACGAACAACAATCATTTACACTCTCGCTCATTGCAGTCGACCGCATCTACACACTAATATACTCGCTCGTTTTCGCTGAGCTATTCATACACATACATATTGGAACACTGACTTCAGTTATACGCAAAGCTTCGAGTGCACCTGGATGATCCCCTGAACAACGGATTTGGGAGCGAGTTGAGAGGAGGTGACAACCTTCAAGAGGTGGAGTCTGATCCTGCAATTCGAGGAAGCCGAGACGAAGACTATGAGGTTTATAAGGAGCATAGCGGCGAGTATCGTCAGTGCTGTGTTTTTCTCGACTATTAATGGTATGAAATCCCCCTCCAGCCTCAGCCTCAGCCATGCGACCTTTGAACCGGCAGCTAACCTCCTGAGCAGCCCATTCACAACAAAGAAACCCCATAACATATCTATCTTTAGTAGATAATGCAGTACTACATACACCCTCGAATCGAATACATGCGCTATCACAATTCTCCCTCACATTTGACCTGCACGAGGAGAAGCAACATATTAAGTTAATATTATCGCCAAATCACGATGTTATTGCAGACGGGGCCATGGTCTCGTACCTGGCCCCCGATGGAACAATAAGCAATTCGGTGCCGATCGACAGAGCGGAATATAGAGTTTTCAAGGGGCAGGCGTTACTGCAACGTTATATAGGCGCCGAGTGGGAGAATGTTGGCTGGGCTCGTGTTATGGTCCAACGAGATGGCGCACACCCACTGTTCGAAGGTGCATTCAGAGTTGATGGGAATCATCACCATATTCAAACAAGGACGAATTACATGCAAACAAGGCATAATCTGGATCCGGTACCGCAGGAGAGTAATCACGAATATATGGTTGTCTGGAGAGACTCGGATATCGTTGGGGCGTTTAGTGAAGATGGTGATGGAGTCTTACATACTGAGTTGAAGAGAGGCGCTGGAGAGGACCCTTCTTGCTCTGCGGATGGATTGAGATTCAACACGCAACTAGACCACCCTGTATACAGGGCCATGTTGAAGCGGGACGACAAATTCTGGGGTTCAGAGTCAACACGCTCAATCTTTGGTCGCCAGATTGATGGACAGACTGGGGGAAACTCTGCAGGTATCAATTTGACAAGCAACATTGGGCAAACAGCTGGGTGCCCGTCAACTCGAAAGGTCGCTCTCGTAGGTGTGGCAACTGACTGCACATATACGGGCCAATTCGCCAATGATTCAGCCGTTCGATCTAATATTATATCGGTGATCAATACAGCTTCGACCCAATACGAGGATAGCTTTAACATCACCCTCGGTCTCAAAAACTTGACTGTCAGCCCTTCGAATTGCCCTGCCACCGCTCAGGCTGCAGCCCCTTGGAACATTGGCTGCAGTGACAATGTCACCATCCAAGATAGGCTCAACTTATTTTCGGCTTGGAGAGGTGAGCGTGGGGATCAAAATGCCTACTGGACGCTTCTCAGCACATGTGCCACCGGATCCGCTGTCGGTTTAGCATGGCTAGGACAAGCTTGTGTTACCACCTCCCAGGTTGCTGCAGGTTCAAGTGGAGGAGGTAACGAAACTATCAGTGGAGCGAACGTCGTTGTCAGAACGAGTACGGAGTGGCAGGTCGTTGCCCATGAAACTGGACATACCTTTGGCGCTGTCCACGATTGCACTTCACAGACCTGTGCCGATGGTACTACTGTTGCCTCTCAGCAGTGTTGCCCTCTCAGTGCAGATACTTGTGATGCTGGTGGGGCTTACATCATGAATCCCAGCACTGGGTCTAATATTCAGAAATTCTCACCTTGCACTATTGGCAACATATGTGCTGGATTTGGCAGGAATAGCGTCAAGACCACCTGTTTAGCCGCGAACAAGGACGTGTCTATCATCACTGGAAGCCAATGTGGAAATGGAATTGTAGAAGCCGGGGAAGACTGTGACTGTGGTGGCACGAGTGGATGTGGATCAAACCCTTGTTGTGATGCAACTACTTGCAAATTCAAGTCTGGCTCAGTCTGTGATCCCAGCAATGAGGATTGTTGTTCGTCATCCTGTCAATTTGCCTCGAATGGCACCATCTGCCGGGCTAGTACAGGCAGCTGCGATCCTCAAGAGACCTGCAGTGGTACTGCTGCTACCTGCCCAGTAGACGCTAATGCTCCAGATGGTACGTTTGCTCTGCTTCCTCTTCCTATTCTCACTTACTAATAATTTCCAGGGACAAAATGCGGTAATTCCAGTGCTCTTGCCTGTGCTGCAGGTCAATGCACATCCCGAGACCTGCAATGCAAAACATTGATGGGTTCATACACTACAGGCAACGACACGTACGCGTGCTCTTCATCAGGGTGTCAAATCTCTTGCGCTTCTCCAGAATTCGGCTCGAATGTATGCTACTCTATGCAGCAGAACTTCCTCGATGGAACATCATGTCAAGGTGGAGGGAAATGCGCCAACGGACAATGCACGGGCTCCAGCGTGGGCAAAGAAATCAAGAGTTGGATTCAGAAGAACAGGACGCTGGTCATTGCCATAGCATCAGTAGTCGGTGGGCTGTTGATCATAGCTATCCTCTCATGTTGCGTCAGTCGCGTCAGGAGGAATAAGATTGCCAAAGCACGCCAGCTTGCATTAGCACAGAACGTTCCTCCTCCAGGCTGGAATGGGGGGAGAAGAGGACCACCGAATCAGTGGAACAACGGCATGCCGCCGCCGCCTCTGAATCCTGAGATGCGCGGCGCAAATGGCAGTCCTAGAGGTGCAGGTGGGAATGGGAATAGTGCAGGCTGGGACCAGAACGGGAGGTGGCAGCCTCCAGCTCCTAGTTGGCAACCGACGGTTAGATATGCGTGAATTTTGCATTTAGGCAGGCGTTAAGGATAATTAAAGCATTGGACTGGATTAGAATTTTGGACATGGCACTGGTGGCATGATATTATAAATGCGTAAGCAGATCGCTTGCGTTGATTTAGCATGGGGAGAGGAAAGAAAGGGAAGGTCATTGTATTTTTTTTGTAGATCATTGTATATTGACAAGATCACATGGAAGGAAGATGAGATAAATATTAAACTGATTCACAATACCTTTTAGTTCTGATACGTGACATCGTTAATTCGTGAACCCGCGCCCTGTCCTGCCCTGTCCTGCCCTGCCAATACAGTAGAACCCAATAGAACCAACCCAAGAGAAAATCAACACACCCTAGTCCAGCAGTCTAGTCATTCCTGTTGCAAAACCTTTCAGTGACTTCCAAGATCTTTCTCTTCTTTGCATCACCCAGAAAAAAGCCTCCGCGATGCCGAAGCGGACCCAGACCCAGACCCCGCTGCCTTGCCCTTCTCCTTTTCCCTCTCCTTCTCGTCCCTCAGCGCCTCCTCGGCCACTAGATCCTCTTGCGTGGTAAAACCACACATGATGTTCATTAGGTAGTTTCTCGTAGCTGGGACACTCTTTTTGGTCATCAGCGCTGATTCCTTTTTGTTTTCTTTTCTTTTACGAAAAGTGAAAGTGGACGTGAAAGTGAATGGGGGGGGAGGGGAAGTGGGGGATGTGATGAGGAAGGAGAAGGGAAAGAAGAGGGAGAGAAGGAGGTGGAAGTAAAGGGATAAACCATACATCGTTCCTAGCCATAGCCAACATCATGACAATTTCCGGGTTATCCAGTTTAATAGCCGCGTCGCGCCGTAGCTGGATATTGGAATATGAATCATTGCCATATCTATCACCTCAGTCCAGTCACCCCAGTTAGCTAAAGTAAAAGCAAAAGCAGGTAATGAGTTATCTAGCATTGTCATGAAAGTAGATTTCAAGGGAATAAGGAGGAGAGATTATATAATCACTTACGCATCGAATCGCCCACTCGGCCCATCCCACGATGAATCGGAGTCCTCGGACGTCGGGTAGTCTTTGTTGCGGGCTTGCCGGTCGCGCATTGCTTCTGTGAAGGGGGTTGATGAGGAGGAGGACGCGGCGTGGGGGGTGTGGGGTTTATGGGTTGGTTTTGGGGTGTGGGATGGTGTGGACATTGTTTTGAAAGGAGGGGGGAAGGGCGTTTTGGGTTGATGTTGTTGGTATTGTCTTGGTCCTATTGACTCCCATAGGGATTGGAGGGAAGCTGGTGCGTGGAAGGTTGAACTGTGAGGTTGTTACATGAGATCGTCAGTTGCGTCTTTAGGGTTAAAGTATCCTAAGTTCGTGCTAGTTATCAGGATGAGTTTCGTATTTGCTTTGCTCGATTAAAGTTGAATTGAGGAAAGTATCAGGGAGATACGAAAGGGAAAGCATGACTTGAGGTTGAGATGGAGGGGCATCACGTGGACTTTGTAAACCTAAAATATATTTCCCGGCTCCGTCGAGACATCAACGTTCTTGCTTCACTGTCCTTTTTTCAAGAATCATAACACACTCCAGGATGAGTTGTGCGAATCCCTTTGCTCCAGGAATCCCTCCAGGAATCCCTCGGGTGTCGCGTGATATACTTGTTTGGTATGAAACGTATATATGCCGTTTAGCAATAATGTGAGTACTTGGTGTTACTGGAGCTTGTCAGATCAAACCTGTTATCATTTGTGCTATTGCTTGAACGAGTTGTTTGGTGTAGCGTTCTCATACCTGAAGCTGGGCTCAATGCAAGCAATTTCCCTATCATTAGCTGCACTCTGTTAGATTGAAATTTGTGCTTTGTCCACGCCTATTCTGTTGGCGATTGATGAATGTTCAGCTGTGAATGTTGAACTTGATATAATCACCAGAAAATATACCTAGTGTTGTGATATTAGTAGTCTCTGCTTGTATAAGTGCTTTCGTGATACTTTCTACAGCTCACTTGAGATCGTTTTGTACCGAAGTATAATAAATTGTATATGATAATCTTACCTACAAGGCTTTCGTAGAGCAAGTGTGTTGCCCGCCAGCAAAGTATTTCGACGACCGGTATACGTAGGCAAAATTCACATCCTCTTGTTTACCTTGCAATTTTAAATTGAGAATTTACGCATGATCAACAATTCACAATTCAACTCGCTCCATGGAAAGCATCGCTTTCAAGTCAAGCGAACCTGCTTTTAACGGCGCATGTCCTGGCGACGACAACAAGCAATATATTACCGCGTATGCTGTTCTCCTCCGTCGATACTCGCCTTGCTCTTCTCATCTATGCATCCATGCATGCCTGCGTCTGATACGAAGCGCATTTTGTACCTCTCGTACGCCGAAGTATACAAGCCTGGGTAGTCGCTAATGATGGTTACGAGATGTAAGTCTCTATGATTGCATTCTCTCAAGGTTGACTAGGGCTTATATATATTGCAGTGAGCCATCCTGAAGAAGTAGAGTCAGGAATCCGCGGACAGCCGAATCCCAACGCCCGCCTCGAGATTACAGCAAGTACTCTTCATGCCTATGCACACGCGCGCGGCAGAGTCATTTCGCAATATGACCCGCTACCAGACCCATTACATTCAGCTTTGTACTCCGATAGATCGAGAAGTGCCCCTCAGGTTGAAGTCAATCTTCCCATCTCTTGCATGACGCACATTGAACCGTAAGAAGTAGTCCAACGTATATTCTCAACCTACTGACCAACACAATCAGACTACCCCCGGGAATAAAATGCTTCTGGGATCCAATTGTAGCAAGAAAGATTATGTCGTTTGCGTCACACCGACCGCCGCCAGTTATTCCAGAGGAAGTGGCCGAAGATGTCGGATACGATCCCTCGAAGACGCCGCAGCCAGAAACTTCAAGGAGCCCTGACAGAGGCATTGGACATCATTTATCGAAGGGGCCAGAACCAGCAATACCAAGTAGTGTGTTCGGAGACAGCGGATTCTATTCATCGAGGGGCAATGCACCGGCTGCCTGGAACAATTTCGAGGTGGCCTCCCCAAAATTGCCGCCGAGCCATTACTGGAAGGATATGGTTTGGGAAAACTTCGGGTACCTTTCCTATAATGGTTCTTGGGTAGATCCTGAGTGCGAACGTGAGCTCTCTGCTGCGTACAGAGGGAAGATGGAGTCCTATCATTACAAAGCGACCCTTTCGGCTGTTGATTACCCCCGCCGTATCGGCCCCGAGGCAATACCTATCCAGCAGCAAGACGATTTCTACGAGTGGTATGTCAAAGAGGTTTCTGACGAAGTCGACTCCGAAGGAGATCCACGGGCCCTTCGAATTACCCCAGAAACCTTTGCTTTCTGGGCCCAAGGTGCGATTGAAGGCAATCCTTATGAACACAAAGATATAAAATGTCAAGTAAGTTCAAATGTTATTTGTTAGCTTGACCTCAGCAGTAGTCACAGAGCTAAATTATGCAAAACAATAGAGCCCAATTCCATCTGAGAGGTACGACATGGAAGGCATTATCCCGCCACCACGTAATATGAAGCTCCAGTTCAAAAAGGGCAGGCTCAGTATCGTCACAGGAGTATCGGGTAAATACGAGACGCCGCGAAGCCCGACTCTGTTGTACGCACCGCTGGGTGTGTAATTTCTCGAACCTAAAGATCGAAGTTTCTAACTTCATACCTAGGTGTTGATGCTGCCCGAGTACCTCGAAACTTCAGTACCATGGATCCGCAAGCTGCCGTCGATATCGATAGGGCCCATTTCCTTGATGAAAACATAAGCCTTGCAAGTTCGGATACCGCATCTCTTGCAGAGACATACACCAATGTGGGTCTAGCATCTTCTATGTCGAAATGAGTAGCATGCTGACAAGGTTTTGCAGGATGGTGCTATATATTATCTTTCACCAGATGATCCACTCCTGGGTGCACGCGAGTTTAGAGAAGCTGTTGATCGTGTGGAGAGAAAGAAATATCAGAAAAATTGGATTCTTAACAGGAATACCGACATTATGAAGGGAGCAACAGCCGAAAAATGGCACCTTGATCAAGAAGTGGACCGGATGCAGGAGATGCTTGATGCCGCAAAATCGGCAAAGGAGAAGCGTACACAGCCAAAGACACTGAAGAGGAAATCCAAATCGTCCAATCTGTCTAGCTCCTGTATAAGCAACGACTACATGGACCAAGTCCAAAATCGGTCTGGATCTCTGTCTCATACATCATCAGAGCAAAATCTGAACGAATCCTCCTCGTCAGGAACCACACCTCGCACACAGGCGGATGATATGCCCATTAATGGCGATCCGTCCAAAGTTATTTTGTCAGAACGAATCGATGGAAAGTCAAGTCCCAAGAAGCGAAAAGGGCAATACAAACGATTCTTCAAAGAGTTAGCTGATAATGAGCAGATGCTTGATGTGGAAACGGAGCTGGCTAAGGATGTGGCGGCTGGGTTCGAAGATATTATGATGGAAATCGAAATGCTGCGGAATCTTAAGGACGATCTGCTTAAAGCTCTCGAAGAAGCAGGTTGTAATAGTTTTGCTGTTGCTGCTGCATCTCGTTCTTCCAGTGGCTCTTATGTGGTCGATAGTGCTTCTAACGTGGCCGATTATGAACCAACATATATGGCTCACCCTCGAGGGTATGCTTCCACCGTAGCTAATGGTGCACCAACATACATGGAGGGCCCACGAGAGGATGCTTTCAACCTGTCCAATGATGAAGCACCATACATGGAAGACGCACTACAGAATCCCTTTCATAAAGACGACCTATACGAGAGTGATGGTGGGGTCAGCCTCGCGTGGTGATTGAGGAGCCAGTCAAATACATCTTCGGATGTGCATTTTAGGAAAGTTCTCTACTTATTACTAATTTATGTTCTGTAGCTTTCGGCAAATCGCTATGCCATGGCATAATGGGAGGATGTTTATGATTAACAAACATCTTCATACTGTTGTACAAGTATAATAGTCACGCGATGTTTCGAGGCAGAGAAGGAAGGACACCTAATTGGAGCGTAATGATGGCGGGCAGAGCCGCGGATTTATACATGTACATTTAGAATGCCCAGATACGAGAGCCATTATTGTCCGTGCCTTTATGTAACTAGAGCCCCAGAGCTATACAACATAATGCATACAAATCCAGACCCATCAGATCCGTTCGCTAAAGAGAGGAGCAGTAATATTTCCAAACCAACGCCTTCAATTAGCCCATCCTTACTTATACATATACACGTCTCCCATCTCAGAGACCCATCTAGCTGTTCTTTACAACGCCGACCTTCGCAGCCCGCAATACCCGCCCATTAAGTTTGAAGCCCTTCTGTTGCGTGAGGAACACAGTGTTGTCCTCCTTGCCCTCCATCGGCGTCATGAACGTCGCCTCGTGTTCGTTGGGGTTGAACTTCTCGCCCTCGACACTGGGATCGAATCTCTCTAGTCCATGCTTCTTGAGCGTTGACATCAGGATCCCTTCTGTCATCTTGAGACCCTCGTATAGCGATACCAGGTCCTGTAGATGCTCGGACTTCTCGGTTGCGTTGAGCTTCTCATGGGGAACCGTGGTCAGGGCCCGGTCGAGGTTGTCCACGCTGTCAACGAGGTCCTTGGCGAACTTCTGGATCGCGAAATCTTTCGCTGCTTGCATATCTCGTTTTGTCCGCTCTTGCAAGTTTCGGAATTCTGCTACGGAGCGTACATATTTATCCTAGAAGGTGAGAAGTCAGGTTAGGCTGGATTCGTGATGGTATTGATGAAGGGGGGGGGGTGTGGCGACGTACTTTCAGATCGATAATCTCCCTTTCCTTAACCTCTAGTTCCTTCTTGGCTGGATCCTCAGTCTTCGCCTCTGTCTTTCCTTCTGCAGCCGCAGGTTCGCCGTCCTTCTTTGCCTCTGGTTCCGTAGCATACCATCTCGCTGACGCTAATGGGCGAGCTGGCAGCCTGTTTGTTGGCAGAAATTGGGGTCTGCTTATAGCAGTCCTGGGCGCTGATCGGATGCTAGAGCTCAATGCCCGGGTCTGTCTGAGGATTGTTCTTTGAATCATGGCGAGGTTTAGTGTGTGTTGTTGCGTGTTGATGATATCGTATGAAATCTGAGATTCAGCATTTTTTTCTGACATAGCATAGGCTGGTGTTGGTCCGTGCAGTGAAATAGATGATAGAACCACAACGAGCGATGATAATTAAACGGCCTTCCCCCTATTTATCTCGGCTGATGATGATCCGCTGCGCCTTGAAGCAAACACGAAATTTTGCAAACACACGTAATTGTTCTAATGCGAGTATGAGGTATAGAATTTTCCCTAGATCTTAAAGTCAAGGATAAGATCGAGCGGGAACTGACAACCTATTGAGATAACAGTTTTACACACAGGAAAGTGTTTATTGTTGCCAAGAAAGTGGTTGAAGTAGATGAAGAGGTAATTAAGGGAGTTAGGAAGCAAGACAAGTAGCAAGATCTGGAAATCTGCTGCTATCTCTTGTGGTATCACTTACCCCTTCTTTTGCGATCCCCGCGAGCGCTCTCATTAGTTCCCTTTAGAGATTACAATTCCTCCTCTCACATATATGCTTTACAGATACTCTTCTTTCCTTTGTCACTGATCTAAGGAGCACAGAACTCTCACTACTACTACGAAGCAAAACTTTGTAGACTGTAAATGTCCGCTCACTGGAGCATCACCTCCAGGTTTTTCTACCTACTCCACCTTATTCTGATGGTCCATCCCAAATGACGGGGAAGGTCATAGTCACTGGCGCTTCCTGCCACACGCCTTTAGCATGAAATGTCTTTCTCAATAGGTTATCTTGTATATAATTCCTGAGCTTAGCACGTCTCCGTACCCCCCGGGAGGTCCCTAGGATTGCAAGTATCACTTGTAGCCTGATAGACGTTAATCAATATCATCATCATCATCTCATCAGTTCCATGTTCGACAGGAACCATCTACTCACTTTCATCCTTGCCTACCTAGATACATAGGAATAAATACTTGATAGCTTCCTTTGAAAGTCATTATTTTATAGGACATTCAATGTTCTTAAGAATCCTCGGCATTCTATAGAACTGTGTGCAAGTAACTTAGAGACGATTATCTACCTAGGTAGTAAATGCAAGCTTGCGAATTCGTTGCTCTTCTCACGATGAGTATGCTGGAGTCAAGGAATATACTCATGTTCTTAAGGATGCTAGCAATTGTGTTATTCTTCTTTTTAAAGTCCAAAGTCCAAGTATTCTTGACAAGTCACCCTCATCTTGATCCTTCAAGCGTCTTCGAAGACTCGGCATCTTTAAGTATCTCGAAGTCCTCGGCCAATTCACCAAAAATCGTTCGCCTTCGCTTAACAAAGCATTCACGCCTCTAGGTAGATATTGTCCGCGGAGAGATGTCGCGTTCACCTTAAACGGAGCAGACGTCCATCTTCAAGGCCTACCAAATCTCCCTGCCGCTCAATCAACCGCCAGCGAAAACACATTATATACCTCATCAACGCGTACGCATTGAGACCTCGATACTTCGTCTCATTCTATTCTAGAACCATCTTGAATCTTCCTTTCAAGATGAGCGAGAGCAACAGCGACAACTACAAGGTTTTCCGGGACCAGCTGGTATCTCCAACAGCCTCTAGAATCTATCGTCTTCGTCGTACCTCGTCCACTCCACTTTTCACATTGAATGTCCAACCCTCTCCAACCTCGCGACCTGTCCAGTCATCTCCCTATATCAGAAGCCATAGTCATAGATCTAGTGGCTCTTCCGAAATCATGGCGCAGATCTTTGAAAGTATGAGTCCCATTGTCTCCTTTCATAGACCTTATACTAAGAATGAATAGATGATGGGTTTACAGATACTGGCAATGATGGACCATCTCATGGTAGCAGACCTCATTCGGTTGGTAATGTGTTTCTTTCAGATGGCAGAATACCTACTTCAGTTAGCAGCGTGTCTCTTCCAGTCGACAGAAGATCTCCTTCGTTTGGCAGCATACCCTCCCCCCTGGGCAGCAGGTCTTCTTCTCCAGCAACCAATCTTCCTGTTGTTACCTATCACGGTCATCCGCCTCCTCCAGGGTTTGGAAACTCACCGTTCGGGCCCATCGGTGGCGAACGTGCTTCTACTGGTACACCAGGTGTATGTTCTCTCCCTTTCCCAACTTTTAGCAGAAACACCTGCTGATAATTACCAAGGCATCCTCTCGTTTAGCACCCCCAGGATTCTACCAGCAGCAAAAGTCGAAGTCCCTCTCGGAAGTGGATTTCGATCCAGGAACCCTGATTTCTCACGACTACTCCGCTCTGCACGAAAATCTAAAGTCTGAGCCACCTATATCCCTACAAGACGCTCGCGATCTCAAAGCTGGGAACAAGCAGATGAGAAGGGATGTCATTTCTTTCATCAAGGAACGAACTAGATTTCGCGTTGCTGAGATGGTGTTCACTTTTCCTTCGCCTACAGCTGAAACTTTCAAGATGCCGCCAGTGGAGACTATGGAGGGAATAAGGGATTGATTACTGCCTTCGCGGTAAACAACAGCTAATGGTGAGTCTCTTTCGTGTATTTTGCATAAGAGGCTCTGAGCTCAATTACACAGGAACAAATGGAGTTGTGATAGGCGGCATTGGTGGCGTTTCTGGGAGGCAATTAGATTGGGCTGTGAGCACTCTTTTTTGTCACGGCAAAGTAGCTAGCTTTTGACTGAGGGTATTGATTGTGCTTTTGCGAATACCACCTACGGTCACTTGTGACGAGCCAAGCGCTAATATAATGACAAGCTTTCCAGGCAGCAAAATTTCCAAACTCAATTGTATAACAATACTATAAGTAGATTAAGCTTTTAACGAAACCTTCCACTACCGCGCGCGCATCCCTCACTTGGACTTGGACATTCTCGACGCCAGACTAATCTCATGCTTCCAAGAACTTACTTCGACATACCTGAATATATCTAATCATATCTAGGAGTGATATTCCATTCAGCTTTGCCTCTTCTCTGAATGCTAAATTGTAGTGAGCTTTTCATATAGGCTACAGCTTCGCAGGGTTTAGCTCGTTAGGTTTAAAAGACCTGTAAGGACAGTATGAAGACAAACAATGGCTCTTCTCATCAGCAAAACTAGTGCGGCCCTCCTTGTTACAGTTGCATTCTGAATGGGACGAAGCAAGCACGGAACGAAGTTACCAAGTGATTTATAGTTCACGTGACTGCCCCCCTTTCCAAATGCCTGTAGTTTGTCTATGGAAGAAGAGGATTTGAATTTCCGGCCTGACGTCCAAGCTATGACAGTATAGCCTAATCTGTTCAATTGTGGTCACATGGTTGGCATGGTTGTCTCTGGGTTTGAACGAGATCTTTGTTTTGCCGTCGACCTCCATGCTTGAGCGAGACCTAGAAACAACAACTCCACTCACGCGACTGCCCCACAACAAATAAGTAGACACGTCACGTATCAAGTCCCCTCCTCTAATTCCTGACACAAGAGCTTACGATCTGTATAACTTCATACGCAATGGAATCTAGTTCTCGGAGGCGGCAGAGGTCTTCAAAACGAGAGGTAAGAAACCTCACGACCCTCCTAAAGAGCAGGACACTGCCAGATATTGACGCAATGCAGGCAGATGGATCAACTCAAGAAGACCACGATCAGGAGCGGTCAACGAAAAGGTAAGTGTCCTAGCCACTCTTGAGCATTTCCCAGATGTCTAATACTTCGAAGGATTAAGCTTGATCTACCACAAAACCGACTTTTTGTCAACAGAATCAGCCCGTTACTAGGCACTCAAAGGCTACACGATATGTTCGTCCCTTTTGGCGAAATCACGGATGTGTTCATTCCATATGAGGATGAAACAGGCGACCACAAAACGTTCGGATTTGTCCAGTTTCAGAAAATCGGGAGTGCAGAAGAGGCCCAAATAGCACTGGATCGTTCTTTCGTCGATGGCAGAGTAATCCAGATTCATTTTGCGAGCAGGGATCTTAACCACAAAAATTTGGAATCCTCAAGCCATACAACCACCACCAACGACATGGAGCCGCCTCGGAAGCTGTCTCGCAGAGTCGAGGCTGGTCAACATTGCTCAATAAAACGGTTCTGTATTAGCGGATTCAGTAGCTCCCTGAGCATGCAAGCCCTTCACGAAAAGTTTCGTGGCTTTGGAGAGATCACGGACGTGCATATCCCACAAAATAGTCTAAGGCGCGACCAAAAGGCTTTCGGATTTGTGGAGTTCCAAAAATCCACGAGTGCAGAAGAAGCACAGGTGATAATGAATAGCTCCTTCATTGACGGCGACCGGTCGGTCCAGTTCAGTCACCGACTTCCAGGTCAGGAACGTACCGACTCTGTTAGCTCTTTTCCCTCCGAAGACACCGAATCTCGCAGCAAGCGAGTCAAATTCCCAAGTTACTCCAGCAGAACGGCTAAGGTCAAAAACGGACCAGATGCAAAGGAGACCAAACTTCCAAGCCTTTCACAGATCAAAAAGGC
Organism: Gremmenia infestans; assembly: GCA_032629725.1. NCBI lineage: Eukaryota > Fungi > Ascomycota > Leotiomycetes > Helotiales > Hamatocanthoscyphaceae > Gremmenia > Gremmenia infestans. Next base: position 1,207,840 of record JAFEVB010000036.1, on the reverse strand, counting down.
AGAACCAGTTGAGGTTGTGGAGAAGTCAAGCACCGACTTTATGAACATGGCTGCTCAAGAGTAGGTGACCGCCGCAAGAAATCCCATGCTTCAAAAGACCCAAAAGCAGCTAATTATGAAGTAGCCTCGTCAGTGGACTAGACATTTTCGGCGAACCCATGAAACGACGCATTCAAGAACTACGAGATCATATCAAGTACAAATATCCAACCGAAACGCCAGCAAAACAGACCCAAGCAATCGAATCGCTTCAATCTAACTGGCTAGAGGAACACTTGGCAGATATAAAGAGTGTCAGGGTACATTTCGAAAGCGAAGAAGTAAGTACAATAGTTGGCACGACGAGGCGTGGATAGCTGTCCCGCTTCTAATTGAAGATTGCGGAGATGCTCCAGAACTATATTCTAATACCCCTTCTTAGAGTCTGACATCGCACCTGGACGACAGCACTAGAAGACGACAAAGACGTTCCCTTCTCCTATCCGCCCTGTCCCGAGTCCGTCTAATACTAGAGCAGATGACCGTACTGAACCGCTCATTCCCTGCAGTTTTCCCTCCCTTAACAATTGCCCTCCGCTCTTCATACATGCGCCTGAAGATGGTTATGGAAGAAGTCGAGCCCTGCTTAATTCGAAACTACCTTTAATTCATCAACGAACCTGGAGAAGTTGCGGAAGTTTATCCATGAGGATATCAGGGATCTTTCTGATGCCGTCTCGAAAAGATAGGAGGGGTATGCATTCTCTTCTTGATATCGTTTCCTTGCAGTTTATATGACATTCTTGAGAGTGAACCGCATCCATTGGAGGTGTGGATATGGAAAGTGAAACAAATCTGATACTATAGAGTTTAAAGGCCTTCTAGAAATAGAAGTCAAGATGAATTCCGTTCTCTGGACATCATTTGTGATACAAGTTGCACTAAGCAGGTAATGTATTATAGTTCAGTCGCTGGAAAGGGGTCACGTGCGCTAACAGCCTCTCTTTGTATCAAGGTCTACCTAGGTAGGGTAGGGGATTAATGCGATCGCCACGTACCTTCCCTTCTTCACGTCTCACAATCATTCGCAATTTACGAAGTACTTGTAGGAAGGAGTCACAGGGTCGAGAATGCCGTTCTCTACAAGACCACGAATGTTTGGGTACTACGTCAGGTAGACTAGAGTGTTTGAAAAGGAATTTAAGTCGGTGTCTGTATACATGTAGATATGTAAATATCGTACTGGGTTTCGTTGCAGGACATTTCTGTCTTTCTGCTACCCCTGCCCTGCTAGCTGAAGATGGTCTTTTACAACGTACAGTACAGCGTCGCTGCATTTCATCAAAGTGAGAGATCTGAGCCTGCGTTGAATTCATCGCGTACATTGAATATACGCCTCGTCCAATTCATCTCGTCCAATTCATACAACCATTCATGCAAGTCGATGCATAGGTACATAACCCGGCCCATTCCAAACACCCACGGTGCAATTGTTTGCACATCTCTGCAATAACGCCTTCCCCCCCATATCCCATGGTATCATGACTCCATCCCGAGATTAATTAAGAGATCTTTCCGGTACTCGGACAACCTTGTCCCGTTTCCTCATCCTAGGAAGACATCTGACTTTCATCCTGCCATTCGACGCCATCCCATTAGCTCCTACAGATTCCGAGCTGGATCGATACCTCAGCCCGCTGTATTTCCGGATTCCAGTGGGTGTACTAGCTCTCCTGAGCGAAAGATCGTCTTTCATAAAAGTGGATTCTTCATAATCTCCAAATCCCTCGTCTTCGTCTACACTTATGTGACGTGGTTCGTAGTCTAGTAACTCTACGACCAAATCTTCTTCCTCGCCGTGTATGCTAGGTGGAGGACTCGAGAGGTATTGTCTTGATGCGGATTTGTGCAAGTTGCATTGCGAGTTGCTAGTAATCATGTCCTCGACCAATGTATTGATGTCTCGCATATGATTCGAACAACTTTGTAATTGAACGTTCAGCTGTCTTTGCAAGCGTCTGCAGCCCACTGAACCATTGTTGGAAGATGGCGTGAGAGATGCGTCAGGCGCAGAAGAATGGGTCTTGTGCTGAACTTTCGTCATGCCGCGAGTTGTTGAGACGTAGGTTAACTCTTCTTCTGTGAAGGGATCCACGTCGCAATCTGGACTGGAAAGTCGTGTTTCGTGCCATATTGACCGTTGTGGTTCTTCACTTTCGAACGTGAGAGAGTGGTTGCTGAATTTGTGTACGATCTCGTTCAGTCCTTGCTGTTGAAGACCTGATTCCCAAGAATCATATTGAGAGAAATATGGTGGAGGGGCTTCGACTGGAGATGAGAATGATGTATCGGTTGGTGAGGCAGGTATATCTCTCTCGTATTTTGTTTGCGCCTGGGCGCCGAATGTGAAGTTTTCGAACATGGTGATTGATCGTGTATTGATCGTGGTCTGATATATAGGGAAAGGCGTGATTATAACAAAGCCATTCAGTCCAAACGCTATGGCTGAATGCAGATGTGAAGAGCGTGCCGTTTATATGCGGTAGGTAAAGTAGATGGGTGAGTAGTGGATGATGTCGAGAAAATCAAATCCAATTTGATAGCGAGTGTTTTGTGGCGGCCTTTGGAAACGAGTGTATTTATTGTATGAACGGTACGAGTATAGATTATCCAGATCGAGTTTGCGAATAAGGGCGCGCACTACTTGTATCGTGCCGATAGTATTCTGGTTCGAAGGTGAGGTCTGTTGAGAGCGCGAGCGAGTGCCATGTTATTTAGTTGGTTGTGGAGGGGAGAGAGAGAGAGAGTTGAGCTGTGTCGTGAAGTGAAGGCGAATGGATGGGGCGATCATGGACCAATATCTACCTAGGAAGACAAGCCCTGCTCCTGCACGCACCATGGCAATTCCATACCAGCACCCGAGACAGCCTAGCGCACAGCCTACCTCTGGCCAGACTATGCTACTCTGGGCGCACCCCGAGCGGCAGAAGGCGATCGTCGAATCACCGTGCGGAGATTTTGCCACTGGTGCTCGCCCGGGGAATGGGTTCAAGGGAACTTGTTATGCCCCCCTGTTTTCGGGAAAGCGTCGGTGCATGTGCATACTTTTTGTGCATGCTTCTCGGTAGGAGAAAAGAGGAAATTGAGACGATGATTGGCTGGAGATTAGCTCCACCCCTGCTTTCTCGCTCATCAAGTGACGCAGACTCGCATAAGCACTTTCTGCACAAATCGAGTTTTGGCACCAAAGACACGGGACTGGGGCTTAACATGGCCGTTGTGCATCATGAGTTTCGCTGCAGAACTTTCTCTCTTTCTGTCTCTCTCTCTCTCTCTCTCCCTTATCTTTACGCCGTACTCTCTTCCTCCCTCTCTTATCGTAATTTGATATGAAGCCATACTATCTACCAAATCGTCGGAATTCTCTCCACCCGCGTAGAGATAGCTAAACAACCATATTGGATAGGATAGGCCCAGCGCTGTCTGAATTAGGACCAACCCTATTTTCCCTGGGACGGGAATACTGGCACTTTTATATTACGTTATTCCCAAGCCAATGACAACCCGTCCCAGCCTCCCACCCCTTCATTCCCAAGAATGCTTGATAGGCCAAAGATCAGCTACTTTGCTTCAGCTTGGACCGCATGCTACTGCAACTTGCAAATCTCTCTCTCACGCGCGCGCGCGCGCATTCCGCTGCACAATTTACTGGCTCGGACTGGTACTTGGACATACTGTACAGTAATTACCGTGAACCAATCGATTGATCCGGGAATTCGGCTAGTCCAATCACGTTACGATGCACGACGGGAGAGGAAGTGTTCTGGAAGGCGCGCTAGAAGGATGTGTACTCAAGGGTGAGGAAAGAGTGACAGGTACAGGGGTCTGAAAGATCGGCATCGCCTTGAGTTGCCACGATGATGGCAATCATGGTCAGCCCGACGATTTGGGTAATTACTCGTATCGCTTAAGTTAGGGGTATGGAAGAGGAGGATGAGGTACAGTATGCAGATATATACATAGGGAAATAGATAGGTATTCATATTATCATTGCGAGAAAAAGGAGGAAAGATATCACTTTTATGCAAAATCTGAATCTCCCTCCTTCCTGATCAAGATACCCACACACCACACCACACCCACGGTGGTGCGGTTGCGGTTCCTTCAACCACACGAATCGAGGAAGGATTCTTCCGCCTCGGTAGCGTATCCGCATAGTATAGCCCATCTCGTCCAAGCTCTCCCATCAGACTTTCCCATCAGACTTTGACTTCCAACGCCTCTTGTTTTCCCTCTTTCATTTCCCCTTTCCCAATAATAAAACAGATCTACAGTACCTAGTCAGTGAGTGCATTTATCGTGGATAAGATGAGAAACATCTAGATACAGTACTAGACACAAGACAAGTACAGTACGAAGTATAAGTACTAAAACACGTGAGCACTGGTCATTGAATCCTTCCTTCCCTTACCCGTACTTTACTCCGTAAGTTTTAGCATGGTTGGTACGTTACGCGTCCATCGGTCCGTTTATTTTATTCTATTTTCTATTTTAATCTAGTTTCCTCTTCCCTTTGATTTAATTATTTCTGCCTTTCCGTTTTCCCATAAACTTACTACAGTAACGGTTTTTCTTCCCGACGGAACAGCCGAGACAAAGTCGTTGTTGTGTAGCCTTGCCTTACATACAGGGGTGTGTGATGGGGTGTCGCGATTCAGGGAAGGAGGCTGCTGCGATTCTATAGCTGTTTAAGCACAACCGACTGATGAGAAAGTTTGTATGGATGGATGACTGGCTGATTATTATGATATACCGATACCACGGTGTTTATTTCATATTTCATTTTATCCAACCTCTATGCTACGTAAACGACAGAACATCAGAATGTATAGTTCTACCGTATTTACCCACCACCCCTATGTCATACCCAGCGAAGCGTCCATGCGTGGATCAAGAAAGGAAGCGTTGTTTACTCCGTATATTTTCTTTTGTTGCGTTTCGCATTGCCCGTCGGCGCATTTGTGGGCCCGTGCTACTGTAGTTGTATGTACCGGTAGTAAATGCAGGGGGAGGGCCGGGGGGTCTTAAATAGGTAAACAAAATAAAAGTACGGAGTACTTTATTGTACATTATCTTGTAATAAACGATGTAGTTTTATCTATAAGGGGAAAGAGAAAGCTGAGAAGGAACTTTACTTGCGTATCACTTATTAGCTAATGTATTGCTTGGCCTAGAATATGCTGAGATGCTTCTTTGAACTTCATTGCATTTTAGCTTCTTAAGTGGACTGACTTCTGTTATTCTCTTAAATTTTGGGATTAATGGCTTCTAGTTTTCTCTTGATTCAATCCTCGCTTTCTTACCTATCATATATATAGTCGAAGATTTTAAAGCATAACTAGAGTCTAGAACTGTTTGCATGTCCCTTGGTATACATCTTCTCCCTATTATTCACTACACCATCTCGAAAATAAGAGTTCTCCAAATTTTAATAATACCTACTAACAATAAAATCCAATACTGAAAAACAGCCTGCAAGACAAGTGTTTTCGCTTTTTCTGTCCCCCTTGTTTTCACTTTATCACGCAAGCAAGCACGTATATATGTATCTATCTCCTTTGTCTTCTCTACAACCTTCCAGCTTCCAACAAAACAACAAAGAAACAATCCTCCTTGTTTTCTATACTCTCTAGAACAATGTATTATCACCCACTATCTATGGCCTTCTTCACACCCCGGGGCCGTCTGCCCCCCTCCTTATATCAATTTATATTCCCTCCACCACACACACCACAGAACTCAACACATAGTTAATACACACCAAAACACCCAAAGCGAACCTCACTAAACCAAACTAAACCAAACACACACAACCCCAACCCAATGTGTCGCACAATCCACGAAAAATGCCCCACCTGCCCCTCCCCGCGCTACATCGCTATCTGGGACTGCCGCTGGAACGCCCTAACCAACAGCCCCATCACCTTCCTCGACGACTTCCCCACGCGCGCTACCTGTGTCGTGACTGCCGAGCGTCCGTGGGAGGAGCCTGGCCGGGTGAAGGAGGTCGATAAATTGGTTAAAGTTGTGCGGAAGATTCGGGCGGGGCAGTGTGAGTATTGTCGTAGGGAGGAGGTTGAGAGGTTCGAGGCTGAGGCTGAAGCTGAAGCTGAGGAGGGTGGGGAGGGGTATGGGGTTGGGAGAAAAGAGAGGGTAAGCAAGGGGTGGGGACGCGGGGGCTTGACTGTGCCGGATGCGGGGATGTTGAGAGCTAGGATTGGGAGGCAGGGGAGGGGGTGGGGTTGGGTTTGAGAAGAACCTAAGTGGTAAATGCGGTAGGTGAGTGGATGTGGATAAATAAAAAGGTCTTTTTCTTTTTGGAGATCGAGGTTTTGATTTGTGAAATCTTATAGTTCAAGTGAAAAGATATGTTTGCTGATGAGAATGTAGATGAAATTCATGTAAACTTGTGGAAGTTAAGTGATTTGGTAGGGACAAGTAGTAAATACCTAGGTACCTTCCTCTCTTCTGTTAAGGACACGGAGTAAGCGCGGCTTACAAGCTGCGAAGACATGTTCCTCTCCCCTCACTTCGCAAATACGAATTTCAACAACTATTCCAATACAAAATTATTTCCGAGATAGAACCTAAACGCGGACAAGCCAAGAATAAATTAGGAGGTATAGGATATATCTCCCATAGCTTCTGGGGCCCGCGGTCTTACTCGAACCGACGAGAATATGGTACCTGAAATAATCCGAATAGAATTAAAACAAAGATAGGAAGCAGCTGGTCCAGACCGTCATTTTCATTAACTAGGTAGCTTTATACCGCCTTGGGCATTCATTTGATCACAATCCACTAGCTTCGAAGTCCAAACTCGAATAAACTTCTGGAATCAAGGTATCATGTGCCTTGCACCCTTTCTTGAACACCTCCCCTTATTTCCCGCCTCGAGCCTCAGACGCGACCAAACTCTCAATTAACATCATTCTGTCTTTAGGACTTCTTCGTTCTGGACATATATAAAATGACACACGGAAGCGAAAGTGGCTGTGGCAAAAATCAAACAAACCCCGAAAACAACAGCGACCTATGTTAAGAATTAGATATGAAGTAGTAATAATCTTATGCAGATACGAACAGAAAGCGGAACTTACCCAGCTCATCGGGCCCCAGGGTTCGCTCCACACTGGCCAAAAAATCAAGAGTGCAAGGCCAACGATGTATGCAATCAGAGCATAGCTCAGAAGCATGATTGGGACTTGCAAGGCAAACAAACTTGCCCATCGCGCTCTCATTGTATTTTTCGGCATATGCAGCGCTTTGAGCAGCAGCTTGTTGCCAGAGGGATTGATTGCGAAGTTCGATAACAGCAGGCCTAGGTAAAAAGCCAACATGACAGACACGAGGCTGAGTAATAATGTTCCGTACCAGCAGGCCCATACAGACCAATTTGCTCTCTCAAGGGATCCCCATTGTATAGACCCGACGACAACAGATGCAATAAGTGTGCCCTGATTTCAAGAATTAAAAAGATATCCTTGTAGTTCTGTCAAGGCAGAGTCTTGAAGGTGGGCAAACTTACAACGAAGCTCACGTCTCTAAGCTCAAGCGCCTTAAGCCGCTGCCACTCCCGAAGTTGCTTTTTCTGCAAAACCTCATCAGACTCCTGAAGTATTTGCTCGATAGCTGCTTGTAGGCAAGGCCATGGAAGAGTCGCAATCATTAAGAAGATCTTCCATGGTTTTTCTACCCTCTGCCGCAACCTAGCTGTCCTAGCCGGGATCTGACACGCGTGAGGAACCAATGAAATCGACATAATTGATTCGTCTCGACAGTAAAGGGAAGTCATGCATCT